>MU400598.1:32986-174958 GCA_022578965.1 Xylaria sp. FL1777 | reverse complement strand
CAACCCCCTCTCCCCCCCCTTCTTTACTTTTCCTTCGGGTTTTGGCCGGTAAAATATTTAAATTCCCCCCCCCCCCCCCCCCCCCCCCCGATTTCTCTCATTGACTTTCTCTGATCTCGGCCCCCTTCTCCTCTCACGCCTGAAGTCAACCTGGATCTTCTTTACTTCCTATTTTCTGACTCAAAATTGCTGATGAATTTGTAGTGAATTTCCCTCCCTCTCCAATAATTCGCAGCTTTCTAGTGGTAATCCATCCTCGTTATGGGCGGGGAGCTCGAGACCTATGGGTGGTGCTATTCAGCGAAACCAGCCTACCCCTCATTCTCAACCAAGTCAATCGGAAGATTACTTCCAATCTTCCCGCATGAATACGAACCAAGGGGCCTTCCGCTTCGGCAACCCGGCAAGCATGTCGCAATCATCTCAACCCCAGCCGAATAGCATTGACGAATTCCCGCCGCTCAATAACAGCTTAAGAAATGGCGACGGAGAGATTGGTCAGGAGCGTGGTTCTACTTTGATGTCAACGTTAGGCTTCGGTGCCCAAGGCAATACTGGAGGAGGGGCGCTGCAGGGCACCCGTGTGGGTAACGGCTTGCTAAATGCCTTATCTGCTAACTCGCGAACCACAGATGTTCGCTCGCCCGATGGGACAACGGCACTTGGTATTATCCTCCTCCCGAACTCCGTTATCATAATACTTACCCTCTCATTTAGATCTTTCACGATCCCAGGAGATGAGAAGCAATAATGATGAAGCTCGCCAGAAGCCACCTGGATTTCGCGATGATCCTTTGCCCTCTCAGTCCCCAAAGGAGCCTGCGCAGCCCTCTGAAGGTCGAAATCCTCTGGGAGCGATCGGCACAAATGAGACCCAATCCAACAAGACTAAGGAGAGTGAGGATGTGCAATCGCCTGTTGTCCGCGACCCTTTGGCTGGCATGGCGGAAATCGACAAGTGGGGAATCAAAGGTCTGCGTACTTTAATGAATAATTATCCCGACTATGCCGCTTGTGTCGCAGGAATGGACCCTACTAGCTTCGGGCTCGATCTTACTTCGCCTGCGTACGTGACACCCGAGAATCTGACGCTTGTTGCATATGACACTGATATTCCTTATATTGTTGTAGAATGATCTCAACGCAAATCTGGTCGCCGTTCAATGATGCTCCACCGCGCCCAGCCATCCCTGACTTCCGTCTTCCAGATTGTTACAAAGTTAACAATGTTCAACCTTTGCGCAACAAGATTTCCAACTTCAATGAGGAAACGTTGATGTGGATCTTCTACAGCTGTCCTGGAGACTACCAGCAGCAGCTCGCCGCCGAGCAACTGTAAGAATCCCGCTACTTATTCCTGACTTCCAAGATGTTACTCACATGACTTAGCTTTCAACGACAATGGAGATGGCACAAAAAGTTAAAGCTTTGGCTGACCAAGGATGAGATCATGCATCCTCGAATTTTGAGTGCTCAGCATGAGGAAGGTTACTACATTGTGTGGAGTACTGACGAGTGGCGCAAGGAGAGGGTAATGTTGTTGTCCCCAAAGACTATTTGCAGCTACTAACCTATATCAGCGGCAACTCACGTTGCATTATGCGGATCTCGAGACCAATCCAAATACGGGTTTGTAAGAGGAATGGTCAATCTGTGACTGCGAAAATCCTACGAAAGGGTACGCGATCGGCGTTTTTGTAGGCGTGTTAAACAAGGGAAACGGATGGTCTTGTCTTTACGTGGAATGGCTTTCTGAGGGCCATAAAGGCTACAGCCCAGTGCTATACTAGAGCGCAACAACTCTGCTTTGTGGCGTTTCATGTCTTCTAGTGAACAGGTAGAGTAACTAAGTCAGCTCCTCTCGGTGGTAGCGGATGACTGGACATAATGCAATACAGGACTGGCCTTGTCCTTCTACGCGGCATTTTTACCGTTGGGTGACCTCTACTATTTATACAGTGCCCTCGACTATGATCTCCAACGTACTCAATAATGATGAAAAAGGCAGAGCAATGCCTTTGAGAGTAAGTAATTGGGTTATCATGGAACAATTTGTTTCTTAGGCTTATGATTCGCCGGGAACTCTGCATTGACTCTGCTTACCTGGGTAGTTATACGGGTATATAATATAACAACCCTACCTACCCCACACTTATTCCGCGGTTGTATGATATAGCCAGTGTACTGAGTAAAGACAGCAGCTAATTCTTGTAAAGCAAATTTTCTTTTTTGCTCTTTTCAGTTTTGCACGAATAATGAGCATTACCTTGATTTGTACCTAGTCTGCGAGAATTTCAGGATTTAGATATTTGCTATGAGCATCTTAATCCTTGATCAACTGTGAGAAGGGGAATGCAACAAGAAACAACCTAAATACTACAAATCGTTTAAGCTCTGCCTAGGTGCTACCTCAAAGGTTAACTATATAGCTAAATAAAGTATATTAAAGTAAATAGATTATTATAATATCACTATTAGATCATTTTATTTTATATACAAACAATTAGGCCTCTTATTTTCTATCCATTTAGCTGTTTATTAAAGTGTTAGGTACATCATATGCAGGTATACTACGTGATGTTCGATTAGGGTGGATCAGCTGTGGAGCCGTTTAAGCTCGGCTGGCCCGAGCTTTGTGTTTACCACGACTAGGCATTTCGGCCAATGATAATGCCAAATTCCGCCTTTCTCCAAATCCCCAGCTAGCCCACCACATCGCATACCATGCCTCACGTCGTTATTGACCAGAACCTCTAACCCTTCTTCTCCAGTCAACAGCTTCGACTTTCGATCATTATCTGTTTTTCTGTTTCGCCATATACCATTCGAGCCATGCTTAATTGACCCATTGTTCATCTTCTCCCCTACCGTATCCCGCTTCCTGTTACGCGATCCAAAACAGAACCGACGCGTCCCATCAGTACCGACCTTGTCTCGCGATGGCCGGGCGAACGCGACTGCAGGTTGGCTCAGGGCCATGGATTGCAGAGGAGCGATCGTCTGCGACGAAGATTGCCCAGTCGGAGGTCGAAGAGTTTACATTTTCTGTCCAGAACGATTTCGACTGGTTGAACGAACATATGGCCGAGGTGTTCAGCGAGAATCAAATGTGCGTGGGCCATATCTCCGAATGCCCTTGGATCTTGCTAATCAATTAGTAGAAACGTTGCCGAGATATTCAAGACCCCGGGTAAGCTGCGAGGTAAAACGCCTCGGACGATAAGAAAGGGAAATGTAGGAGAAAACCGCGTTGTGAGTGTTTTATTTAATTTGTAGTTCTAGCCACCCTCTTCGAGCAAGTTGTGCTCACTGCTATGACCAGCCTCTTTCGAATATCTTCTCTTCAACCCCTAAGGGCGGGCTAAATCCCTTTGCCGTAACGAACCACGGCAAGCCCAATACTCCTCGAGTCAATGTGGCGGTTGACCCCCAACCTTCACCACCCAAAGCCCTTGTTTCCACGAGTCCTCTAAAGCAGATTGCTTCTTCAAAGCCTGTACCACCAACAGAGCTACCATCTGTGGTGGATTCCGGATACCATGGGAGTCAGTCTCTAGATGGGATGGAAGTAGACCACCCTGCCGTCCTGGACGAAGCAACCCAGCTATCCAGCCCTCAAGGCAACACGCACGTGGGCCGTGTAGCGTTTCACGTGTCGCCCATACACGAAAATCTGGAGAGCCCTGGGCACCCATCATCAGATCCGACTCAAGAAATAGGTGGGGGCGATTTATCTACTCAATATTTTACCGCTCACGTTGGGGCTGGGCCATCACCAACTCATGATCTCGCGCATCATGAAACCACGACACCCGTGGGCTCGCCAACCGCACCTCCTTTTCCAAGTGTGGAGAAGAGTCCAACGCCTGCCAAGAACCCCGAGAGCAGCCATACGCCATCCGCTGAGCCCCCAGAGATGCATATGGGCGTGATAGAGACAGCTCTAGACGCAATCCCACGGTCGCCGTCTGACGGTTCAAGCCCAATTCGACCTATTGTCAGGAAGAGTAGTCTTAATTTTGCTTCCTTACCTGCGCGAGAACCTATTACTCACAAAAGCATTGGTAATCGGACTTCGAGAACAAGCCACCTGGATCAGAATCGACCAAGCTATTACCGCCACACAGGAGGCAAGAGCCTTGGTCACGCGAAACAAGACCTTGCTGATGATGAGAATGATGATATGGATATTGACGACTTCTCAGCTCCTCCAAAGTCACAAGTGGATGGGGATAATGCAGCTGTGCATAACAAGACATATACGCAACGGCTCCAAGATCAAATCAATAAATTGGGCAAAAATCAAACAAACGTTCCACAAACTTCGAAAGTAATGACAGATTCCAGTACGTCACCGACATCTCCGATGACAAATACCGTCTCACAGCCTACTCCAAGTCGGCAAGTAGCATCGCCAAATAAAATAACCATGACACCTGGCGCATTTCCAGAAGATGATGATGACTGGATTGAACCACTTGGTACCCCTGATGATGCCTCAAATTTCAAAAGCCCTCGACCCGGCCTCCCCAGGAGTTACACGACAGATGTCATGGAAGGCGTTTCTGGCATAAATACTGTCAGTGGACATGACTTTGTAATGCCAGCAGCAAACCCACAAATCGATAACGCCAAATCTCCCCTACAATCTCCTGTTTTAGTACGGAATGCTGGCGTCTTTGGACATCATAAGTCGATTTCTGTTCCTGCTTTCCCCGTCGCCGGTCATGATTACGACGGTGAGAATAGCCTGAAGAAAACAATCTCGGTTTCCAACCCAACACTTACAACAGTTTCCGAAGATGGGCAACTAACAACCCCCAAATCACCATCACGTGGATTTAACAATAGCCCTCTGAAGCAGGTTAAGAACAAGTTATCCTCTATCCTTAAAAGCTCAAGAGGACTCTTGGCTAGCAGTGCTGCGATTAGCGCTGAAGGCAAATCTTCACTCCTTTCCCCATCTACCACTCGGTTGGGTCTACATCTTGGTCCCTCTACAGAAACGCTTAGGTCACCGTCCGCTAAAGAGCCTCCATCTCTCTATCCGGATCTATCTCGTCAAATCACTGACATGCCAACGCTTGCAAACGCTACTAGTCCTGAGCGAAGAACCAGAGCATCTATTGAGAGGGAAAAGGCTGAAGAGAAGCGTAAGAGGGAGGAGGCCAAGGAAGCGCGCCGGCAAGCTGAACAAATGGAGAAGCTTGAAAGAGCACGTGAGAAAGAGCGGGAAAAGGCGCGTGTGTTCAGTAAAGAGCAGGAGCGCATAGCAGCTATGGAAAAGCAAGTGGCAGATCAGAAGGAGCAGGAAAGGCGAACTGCGGTTGCTACCCCTGGTAATATTTCGAGGTCAACCAAAAACAGCCCACGAAAACTCAAGCCGCAGGCTGCCTCAGATGATCAGGATACTGATGCTCCTAGAACAGAGGAGAAAACCATGGACGTTGACATGTCCGATGCACCTATTACCATGCCGCCTCCTTCCGTTCCTCGTTTGGCAGCTCCTGCATCAGCTATGAAGACAAGGGAAATCAAACGGCCCGTCAGGCCTACCAAGGAGCCAAGCAATAAGGCGAAGCAGGCACCTACAGTAATTCGTGTTAATATGGGCTCTCAGCATTCTCAATATCACCCGTCCAACAATATCCTCTCGTCAAGCCTGCATGACACTCTGTCGCAACCTCAGCTGAAAAGTAAAGCTAGCCAGCCCTCGCTGCAAGCAAAACAATCTCTTCAAAGCCTGAAAAGTTCAACATCGTCCGCCGGTCGCCCAAAGGCTCTTGAAGTTGCAGCAAGAAGGAAAGAGCAGGAAGAGCGCGAAGCACAACGCAAGCGAGATGCTAAAGCAGAAATGGATCGGAAACGAGCGGCCTTGCAAGAAGAAGAGAGACGCCAGGAACAGCAGAGGAAGCTTGAAGCTGAGCACCAAAGAGAAGAAGAACGAAAGCAGGCAGCTATACAGGCTGAAGCAAAGAAGAACGCTCAGAGACAAGCCATGTTAGAGAAGGCGAAGCAAACCAGAGCTCCTCCCCCCGCAGTCCGAAGTCAGCCCAGCGGTCCTCCAGACTATAGTAGAAATGAAGCCGGTTCTTCTAGGCCGCCATCACGAATGAACTCGACAGCCCCCCGCTCTCAGGACGATATCAACCGGCCAGTGAATGCCGTTCTTTCGAATGCTTCTAAAGCACAGACAAAGCGGCCCTTGCCACAAGAGGGCGGCGACGACAATACATCTCGCCCAGTCCAGGCCCGGAATGTAAACGGAAACGGCATCCAGCAGAAAGAATCTAAGCGCATGCGTATGACAGACGAGCTCAATGATCCCATGGAGAATGAGAAGCAGCCAAGCTTGAAAGGGGCACCAGTGCGCCCATCTGGTGGCTTGAAGAAGGTAAGCCATAATTGAGAATCATCTAGTAGAGGAAAGCTGACATAGGAACTGTAGGATTTGCCCACCAAGTCGATGTTCCCCACTGGTTATACCAACGTGCCATCACAAAGCGGGACGAGAGATCTGTTCAAGGCGACCGTGACCAGCCAACATAATAGTCACATCAAGGCAGCGCACCCATTAGATATGGCGCAAGTGTCCAAGGGTGCTATCCCTTTCGCGCCCAACGCACTCGGCGCAGGGGGGCCTAGCAAAACACCGGCGCGTCCTGCAGGAATAGCAGCCGCTAAGTCGGCCGCTAAGTCTGCAACACGATCATCCCCGAGGTTCCAGAACGGCGAATCTATCGAACTGCCAGAGATCAACACAGACGACGAGGATGAGGATGATGAGGATGACGGTAAAGGCATGGTTGCAGACTGGGCCGACTCACCCAACCTCCGACGAGCTCTCGTGGAACAGGAGAATAAGAACCCGTTCGAGGTGTTTGGGGCGCCGGCTCCTCTCAATATGGAGGAAGTGTTTGCCCGAAGCAAGGATCGTTTCCCCAAATTCCGAGCGCGAACATCGAGCGCCAACTGGAGTGGGCCGGACGGACTAACCGAAGAGGATATACGGAAAGATCTGGCGGCTCGGGAGAAGATGCGGAGAGAAGGTGGATGGTCATATGACATGGGACGCGAGATGATATGAGGTTTATTATTTCAGTATTTGGTTCTAGCCACAACGAGCCATGCTGTACGATGACTTGGCAGTGTTACGTGTATGGCTGGAAGCCAAAGGGGTTAATAGCATCAGATCGGTGTTGGACTGCTCATAACGCGCGGGGGGTTGTTTTTCTTGGGGTTCGATGGCGTCCATTCATGGTTTGGATTGGCATAAGGTTAATGACGAACCCTTTTCTCATGGCGAGAGGTAAACATGCATGTGTGTGATAGCGGCGCATAGGAGACATGCCACTGCTCGATTATCTGAGCTGGGTTCAGGCAACATCAATTCTCCCTCTTCCCCTTCTGGCTATCGCCTTGTGCATTGTGTTATCCGTTCAGACAAATGGATCTGTTCCTGAAGCACATTACGTAACCAATCGGGTGTGTGGTACCTACGCCTCTTGGGTATTGTTGACTCGTCGGGTTTCGTGCTCTGTAGGGCGTTATCAATTCGGATAAGTGCCAGCGAGTACCTAAATACCTAGGTAAGTTAGGTGTGTCATTAGATGGTCCAAACCACAAGCCTCAAGCCGTTCAACATTTGGCGCGTTATTATGGATTGTTCGTCTGACGTCATTTGGCAGCTTTCGCATGCAAATTGCCTGGTCGTTGGGCCTTGATTGGTTTATTTGACCGAGAGTCCGACAGGAACAGATGTCGAGCAGCTCAGGTGCCTATTCTCCCCGTCTTTCACAGCAGAGGCATGTTACCGAACTATCGTGAAGGGCACCGCCTTATTTTCATGTCTTCGTTGTTCCATGTCTTTCTGTTGGACCCCCAGGCCAGTGATGTGACCACGGATGGCCAGGGTCAGATCTGCTTCGGGAGTGGCCGTGGACTGGACTGTCTCCTTACTTAGTATACATACCTAGGGTCCACTCTCTGGATACACACGTACATGTAGAGGCAGATTGATAACATGCATGTCCGTCTTATGCAAGGCATCATCAAGTCTTAGGGGTAGGTACCGTATGTCAAGGAGGTGGTGAGAGTTTATAAGTACACGCGTACGAGACGACCTTTCTCACCCATTATTGTCGGCTTTTGTGTGCGCTCTCCTCAAATGCTCACACCTTGCCCACTACCCACCCCGGACAGCAGCAGCTTATTTACATGTAGGTATATCTAAATGTGGTCGGTTATTCCCCTATTTTGACAATAGCATTTCCCCGTTAGGTTTTTACAGTTATTACCAATGTGACGGACGTGCGCCGCCGTTCACAGCCTTAGGCTCTCTACAGTCCATAGGTATTTATTTACTTATTTTTAATTTATTTTTATTTTATTTTCACGCAAGTCGGGCAAATTCATACGGCATATTCTCTCTTGAACTTCTTTTCTCAACCAACCACGCTGCTTGAGCAAGCATAAATTTACACCCTTCTCAGTCGTGCTGTCAGACTTCTATGCTGCGCTCATTAACTGATTGATAGGTTGATTCATCTACTACCACGGGTCTTACACGGCTTCAGTCCAGAGCTGTACAACTACTGTGGTACCTACCCGCTGCTCTTCAGTCCGACAGATCCTGCTCATTTCGAGATAACCTCACACCACCATCACCATCACCAACGACTTAATATTAGAATCAACAAACACTCACTTATTTAGACTAGGCAACTTTGTTATTCATTGAGACTGAGTATAAAGTAGTTACAACCAACCGACTGATGCTGGGTGTTGTCTCTGCAACACATCCACGTGCCCCACCATCCCACTAAACCTTAGGTAGGTACCTCGGTGTCCTTGTCCTTGTCCCCCCTACCTACTTAAGTACCTACCTATGCGTAAGGTACCTCGCTCAGCCCACTTTCAATCGTCATTGGTACATGCATACCTGGTATGGTACCTAGCCCTCCCCCTAGTCCCACCATTTCCTCTGTCACCCGGGCAAAAACAGTCCCTCCACCAACGCGCGTGGCATACATATACTCTACCGGTACCTATTTACCTATTTATATATATGTAGGTACCTCAGTTGAGTGGTATTGATCGAGACCACAGCCTTTCCAGCTCAACATCACAAGCTGATAGTGCCACAAATCACACTTACTTATCTCGTTCCTATCCAAGTGCATGGACTTGAGGAGTTTTCCTATCATAGCAGCCCCCCTTGCTTCCCTTGTGGTGCCACTCACTGATCCACTAGGAGGTACCTACATATTTACATATATGTAGACAGCTTACCCAGGGATCGACCGAATATAAACACTTACACATTCCCTCATCGCTATCACTACCTCTTAACGCCACTACCGCCATAGCAAGGTGCTTACGAGCCACCCATCCACACCGGCACTCTGTCCCATCCTGCAATCTGGAAGCTTGGATTCAGCTTTACCTGCTGCCACCAACTTAAGCAGCCTCGGCGGACAACCCCGGTCGGTGCAGCTGGTGTACGCTCCCTTCGCTCCCCATCACCAATCCCGAGTGTCTGCCCCTCCCCAAATGATCGTCGGCGACCGTTTCTGGCTCCCCCTCTGTCCAACGATAATCCTATTGCGTGGTGGCCCTTGCCAATAGCCGGCCACCATGCCGAAGTGGGACAAAACACGAAACTACTACGCGGACCTCGAGCTGCAGCCCTCTGCGTCACCCGATGAGATTAAGAGGCAGTTCAAAAAGCTGGGTATGTGAACTCAGTTGTCTTTCTCCATTGCGGCCACAATTACTGACGTACGCTTTCTGGTTCAGCTCTGAAGTATCATCCGGATCGCAACCCGGGCAGAGAAGCCGAAGTGAACCCCAAGTTTCAAGTCATCCAGTCGGCCCACGAGATTTTGACCGATGAGACGCTGAAAAGGCAGTACGATGAAGCACGCCGCGCATACACAGCCCGCTACCCTGGAGCCTCAGGCGTGAAAGGCAACCCGTGGCAGGATGCTGGAAAGGCGTACCCACCCCCTCCGCGACGCCAACCCAACAGCCAAACACGTCCAACTTCGGGGGCCCAACGTTACGAGAGCTTTGCCAGCGGTGTGCCGCGAGATTCCCGGCCGCATACCCCCAAAGATGACCCGCAGTTCCGACGCTGGAATGCGGAAGCATGGGATCACATCCGAACTAATCCTGCGCGGAGGAATGCCCAAGCACGGCCTGCTACTCCCGGGAGAGCGCCGCCTGGAAGAGCTCCCACATCTGCAACCCGCGATTCACGACCGGGGCCAGCTCCGGTTCCCCCACGAACGGCCTACCAGAAACAAAAACAAGAGGCAGCATTTGGTACTAGTAAGAAGGCCGGTTTTACTCCGAGATCTTCCCATGTAGCAGACGAGCCGCCTGTTACCAACAAGAACTATTTTACGAACCGGACCCACTCGAGTTTGTTCACTGAGCCGGAGGCCACATCGGAAACGTCTTCTCCCAATGGTAGTACCTCGGCCGCTGCGGACTCGTTTCCTCACTTTAGAGATCCGTTCACGGATAACCGCCAGAGAACACCGTATCACACCCCAGGCGGCGAGAGAACTAGTCTGTTCGATAGCAACCCGGGTTTGGCGCGCTCTACCAGTACCCGCACGCCACCTCGACCTTTTGAGATGCCAGGCTCGTTCCCACGTACGCGGCCACGGAGCTCCAGCCCTGCTAGAAGTTCCAGCAACGATGGCGGCTCTGAAGACTCGGTCAAAGTCAATCCAAATACTAACGGAGCTACTGCTCGCAGCACTACGACTGCCCAGTCGAGAGCTAACGAACGGTATAAACCCAAGATACCGCCCACAGCTGGAGCTATGCCACCGCAACAGGCCACCCCTTCTAACGGTGAGTTATGTGGCGCACACTTAACAACCTTCGCCCTACTAATAGAGCGATCTACAGAGCCTTCGTCTAATTCAACCACAGCTCAACCAAACGGCAGTGACCCTTCAGTGTATGCCTCACAGACTTTTCTAAGCCACCTTCAGTCACAACCCACTACTACTATCCCTCGGCCCAGTAGGTCTCGTGAACATGTTGGCCGAGAAAAAGATTGGTCATCTCATGTTGCAAATTATCGGTTGCCAAATCCTTCAAGCGAAGACAGCCTGCTCCATAATTTCAATGCCTTGCTCCCCATGGAAAGAGCTCAAAGGAAAACGCTCGATCGTTTAGTCAAAAAGTATTCTATGACGGACGATAGCGGCGGTGGAAATGGGAATTTCGAGGATGGCAAACGACAATGCCCCTCATCCATCTTTACAACCAACTGTGGAAAAGTTGACGCTAACAGTAACGGTGCTTCTAGCTTCGGCTTCCCAGATGGATTCAACCCGGCTAGTACAGGTACCGGTTACAATACCTTCACAAGGAATAGCACTGAAAACATCAATACGAGGTTCGTTGATGATGAGATGATTGATGACTGGCAGTTCAAGGCAGGTTCTGCCTCGGCCAACGAAGCAACCACACCTTCGAGACCACGACCACAATCTCGTAACCGCCCCAATCGTCGGCAAACGCCTCTGTCAAAACCTCCCCTCCCAACTCGCATGCCTCAAGCGCAACAAGCACCAGACGATATCAAAGCTGGTAAGCAAGGATTTTCTGCTGGGGTCTGGAATGAACAGATAGGATCCCAACATTTCGAACCACAGCCTACAAACAGCACATCTACGTCTCCAACTAGGCGCACCTCAAGGAAGTCTAAGTCGTTTAAAATGACTGCAGGTACAGCGGCAGTGGTAGACGAAGATGAGAGCGAATCGCCTCAGGATGACACCGGCCATTCTTTCACGGCACCAGACGCTATGGATATTGATACTCCACCAGCGGAGAAACCAAAAGCGGTTCCTAAGCCTGCTCAGGCAAATAGCGCTCGAACATATTTCACCGAACCCCACAGACCTGATTGGAGAGCCGGGGATATCAACGGCGTCGCCTCAAAGGCTGCTGGTCTAGCATCAAACACTGACGGCACAAAAGAAGACCTTTCTGGATCCAATGGTGCTCAGCCGTCAGTGGGCGTTACGGATCCCCTTCCATCCCAGCATGTGGGTTCCGAGGATACCGAGGAGTTTCGCACGACCTTTTCAGATTTCAAGAAGGTTGAGCCCTTCATGGAACCGGCCCCGAGTGGACTTGGGTCATTTGCAGACCTAAAATCAACTATTCCCTTTAAAAGCCAACCATCAGAGCACATTCCTTTGGACATCAAACCTCCTGGTGGGCCTTTGGAATTCCCTCCCCCCCCTATAGCCCCCCGACTCCCGCATCCTATGGGTGTAGCAGGCACACGGCCAAATAACTCATTGTTCAGGAAATATGCCCAGGATTTCAACAACTATATGGAGAAGTGGGACATTTTCAATGATAAAGTTGTCACTCATTTTGCGACTAGGCAGAAAGAATTCCAGTTGCGCCGCATACAGCGCGGTGCGAATTGGCTTGAAGACGGAGCACTTGGTTATCTCACAGAAGTGGACCAAGATTTGGACGTTCAAAAGAAGTATGCTGATGCTTGTACGGAACACCGGAAAAGAGTTGCCGAATTTATAGACTTCAGAGATCGGGTCCGATAGTACGGCCCCCTCACTAGGTCTCCCCATTCTGATGTCAACGGTGCACTCGAAGTACCGTATGAATATAGTCTGCAACCTCTTGCCCAGCGTGAGGCAGCGAACCCGAAGAGTCAATCGACATTACACATAAGACGATACTAGTAGCTTGATCAGGGCAACTAGGTGCTCATAGCGACTTTTGGGTGGGCGTCGCCGAATCGCTGGAACCGCCAGATTTCCGATCCGGTTTTTATGCTTTGATTCGTCTCGCTGGTTTGACCGGCATTTCAGTGGATGGATAGAGAACATGGAAGGGAGGCGTCTGGAGTTTTCTTTGGTTTCTGATATCCTTATCCATGTGCTGATGCTTCTCATTCTCCAACTTTGTTCGGAGACGTAATAGTGCAGTCTACGCTCTAGGGACCTGAGATTATAGGTGCCGCCACGACAAATACGAAATTACGAATTATACGAACACAACTATCTCATATTTTCGAATCTACTAAGTCCTCAGTCCAGCTTTCTGACCAGTATACAAATTACTAGGTAGGGATGCTAGTTCGGAGAGACCAGAGGATCACGCCGATGGATGCTTGTGTGGCGTCCTGACGGTATTCATGTTATCGAGTGCAGTTCCCTTGAGTATCTCGATCTCTTCTCATTCGAAGCTTAACAATTCTATGGATACCAAACGGACTGACTTACTGAATTCTCTATCAACTTCTACTGGCCTAGCGATGGCTCTTGACTTGCCATCTCTCTATCACAGCCCCCTAACCACGGCAGATGCGCCCTGCTGAAGTTGTGGGGAAAGGGGTGACGGATGTGGGAGCTTTGGGAATGTGGTTTCTGCTACGTCCCAGCATTGGTCATGTCGTGCTAAGCATCGCCTTGCTACGTCGTGCACGTACGCGGGAGAGCTGAGGCAAGAGTAGGATATGAGATATGGAATGGAATGAACAAATGGAGTTTTGGGGGGAGGAGGTGTAGAGTTAAAAGATGGTAGACACAAGGACGGCTTAGATCATTATGTGCATATGTTGCATTCAAATGTCACAAGTAGATTTTGAAATGATACCGCCTGGCTTGAGCTATGCATTTCTGTAAATGTTGTTTTTTTATGCTTGTGAGACCACGCTCCCATACCCCCAACTTGGAACCTTTGGAGTACGGATTTTAGGGGATGCGTATACACACTATGCCCTGACCAACCCCCGAGGTACGATAGGTGTGGGTTCTACCAGAAGAGATTCCCTAGGAAACTCTTTATTCATCTATTCTTAATTTTATTTACTACCTTGGATACCAATGATCTTCTCTAAACCTATGCGAACGTAATAGATTGTTCCTACCGAGTCAGTAACATCTCGACGTGAGATGTAGCTGGGTTTTATGACGCTCCTTTATCATATCTAGCCCAAGCCTAGGGCACGATAATGCAGAGTTATCTTTTCAAGGGTACATACAATTTTCACGCTCGGTCGGCCGGTTTGTGGCTAGAGCTGAAACTGGGAATAGACTGGTTGCTAGGGGAGAGTGCGTGTGTGTGAGCAAACATATCTATTGCATCACGTTCGCATGTGCGGGGGGGAAATATGAATGAAATTGCGACTATGTGTCATTATTCCACAACATTGGCAATGAGATAGCATTGGTAGAAGGCGAAGTGGAAGAAACGTTCACCTAGAAATTGGATGGCTCTCATCTGCTTCCTGACTAGGCGTGGTTGAACTGACTAACCATCTTCACCTATTGCGAAGACGAATCACTTGATACCTGCTGCGTCGCCCATGATTGTCTCAGCATGTCTACTTTGTGTAAGTACAATAACGGTACCGTAGCTAGCTGTGTATCTAACCCAGGTGTGCTGATATCGTTCCCTCGACTCTATATAGGTAGGCTCGGTTCATCTTCTACTTAACGCACTTCCGTATGCGAGCGGATCCCGTTGAGAAAAGATATATCACCTCGTCTCATAGGGATATTCATGCTCGGCTAGTGGTCTTGTGAACTTGTATCTTATGTGAACCCCAGTCCTATGCGACGAAGTCATATGTAATTAAAGACTAGAAAACGGGGATTACATGGCACTGACCTTGGCCTAAGCCATATGAGGCAGCAGTGCAAATTCTATCAGATAGAGAGAACCTTACCCTTAGGGCTACATGAAGGAGAACTTAGCCTATAATAAATCAGAAAAATTACATGTATGCAGGACGCAGGTGTAGCACCCATCCACATGAGAGTTGATAGTGTAAATTTATTGGGGCCAAGATAGTACCTCGGTATTCCCAGGGATGAGATGTAGTATTAGTACATATAGATTTTCTCTAAGAATTAGTAGGATAATACAGAGAACCCACACTGCAATCCACTGATGTATCTACGCAAGTGTTGATATCTTTACGTAGTTCCCAGAGGTTATTGTCCCGGAGTGAATGGGTAGTCCTAGCAGTCACAGGTAGTAAAGGGGTCAGTAACCGGTACGTTGGTCTAGACAGGAGACGTCGCGTGAGTGGCTAACTAGGCTTAGTCATACTACCTTACCTGGGTTAGGTCTTTTTTTTAATTCTCTTGCCATACTTTTAACTTCACATAATTATCAATCAAATCGATTTTAGTTACACGTAGTCTTGTTTAATTACGTTCTATCTGATCGTCTTATTACTCATATGATAATTACTCGTGTATAATACCTAGAAGTGTAAGATAATTATAGCCTATCTTTTTGTATATAGAATTGAGGCTACCCCCCTGGATACTACATAGACACAGATGACGCGGGATCCCTGGACAAAGTCTGGATCCTGGTACACATACAACTAACCTCCGTGCAGATACAGTAATACAACCATTTCAAGATAATCGCTCTGACTCCCGGTACAACCTATTGCTGTGCGAATAGCATAGGGCTGTCAACCTTATTTAGTGGGTCGCATCAAGACGGGACCGGGACCTAAATTATTGTGATCTACATAGATTTTTAATGCTAATAGCTTCTTCTGTTAAATCTTAATTAAAAACCCCCGGCGGACAGTCTACACCGAGGAGGGCAAACAGAGAGAATATAGTCAAGTTTACAAGACTGTTTAAATTTGCTGACCCTAGTGAGCGTTGTCTCAGTGCTTTAGCTATTACGACAAAATTAACTCGAAGTTCAACCTCATAGCTTGATCGGCGCAAAGGTCGATTGCTCATCGCGGCGCCCACTGTAATGCTAGTGGAGTTGAACTAGGGTTATGGCGAATTTCTGCTGGGTCGCACTAAGTCCGCACAATGGAACGGGGCTGCTTAAAATACAATGTAAGACTTCACGCCTAATGCTGTACGACCTAGTTAGGTAGATGTGCTGCCTTTTTCAGAGACTCTAACCTTCTCTCCTGATATCTCTCTATTAAAACGTGGAGAGCTTAGACATTCGGAGGCTAGCTCACCAGTGAACTGGCCCCTTTATACAACTCGTCACTCTCAGTTATAAAACCTCCATAGCTTCAAGATAAAATCCCTCTAGTATGAATGCACGAAGTGCAGAGAAAACGTGATAAAAACTTTTGCTCTGGTCTTTAGCAAGCCTAACTGAACCATGAGTCATAATAACTGACGGTGAGTCTCGTCGGCGCTTACCTCCTTAAGCCGCTGGACCATTCCTTATTGTGAGAGATTTTTATGCGGCTTAATGCTTCTTATTGTTGTTGTTCTTGTCGCGAGCATTGATGAGCCGGGGGGGGAGACACTTGCCCACACGCGTAGCAAAAAGACTGCCCACAATTACAGCTACATTATTAGTAATAATTCAAAAGATTGATAAGTTCGTGGACTACATATGGAGGGGAGTTGACTGGATTTATTTACCTTATGTGATTACAACCGCCATCTGCACCAGTCAAGGTTAGTTATCACCATTTTAAATCGAATGTGTGGGTGCATCAAATGTGTTCGGGGTTCCCAGAGCAAATTGCCCGTACAGAAGTGACAGCTATAGTGTTGGAACTAATGAGAGCAAAAAAATGAGACCGAGAATGACTTACTTTTCTGGACTATGGCATTACAGTTGGGGCAACGTTTCCAGCCTCTTCGTTCGGCAAGTCTGTGTAACTTCTCTTCTGCCCCTTCGGATGATTCAAGCTTGGCCTTGTCGCAAGGGCCGAAGTGGGACTTGGCCTGACAGGCCTTGCAAGTCTTTCTCCCGCACTGAGTGCACTCTCCAACTCTTCTCTTTTGGTTTGCGAAGGGAATAAAGGCACCACAATCTTCACCCCAGCAGTAGACTTTGCCCCGTGGGTTAGTCAACTCTTCCATCTTGTTTTCATACAAGGTATACTCCCCATCGGTAATAGTACCAAACTCCTGAAGCGTCTCTATCGAAATAACAAGACAGCATCTTGCAGGGCTGAACGGATTGGAACCAAGGGCAATGCGGACATTTTCCTTGAGACAGTCTTCACAATGCCAGTGACCGCACTCTAGGCGATATAGATCACTGGGTTTATACTTCTCCTCGCAGGCAAGGCATTCGATTAGTCGATTCGCAGTCCCCCTTGCATTCAAGTCACGGTATATGTTCCCAGCACGATCTCGGAGCCACCTATTGTTAGGTCTTGCAGCCGCTGCTTGGGATTGCGCGACCAGGTGGGCGTTTTGGCCAAGGTTCTGGTTTTGGATGTTGTGTTGGGCGCGGCCAACCGGCGCGGATCGAGACATGCTTGCTCCAACTAATCAATTATTATCTATATTAGCAAGAGCTGGAAGGACAAGGCAGAGTAGTGTGTATCTATAGAGGGCGAGTTCCTTACTTCCGGAAGGTGACAGGTCATGAATACGAGGTCCTCTCTCAGAATAGGAAGACTACTCGATTGAACTCCACGTTAGCCTTAAATTCATGATTAGGAGATGGAATGTAGGGGCCGTCTCCAGAGAGGAGCTTTGGAGTGGAACAGACCTAACATAAATATCTCAGGCTGCGTATATGGAGCACTATAAGTGTCATCTACCTAGGTAGTCAGTCAAGGCGCTTGACAGGCCAAAACATAGTGCGTCATATGTAAAAAGGGTGGCATATGACTTACGTGTCGGATGGTGAGTTTCGGTTGGCCGTAGAGAACTTCTGGGGGTAATCGAAGCAAGACAACAAGAGGAAGCTTGTGCGTAGTCCGCAAGCCGTCTCAGGGCAAGAAGGGTAAGAATGGGTTCAAAATCAGGGAAATTCTGGCAGTTGGGAGAGCAGTAGCTCTCCGGACTGACAGATACTTTGTGTTAGAAAGAGGTGTGCAAGATGGAAGAAACTAAGGTGTGGTGTAGGTAGTCATGGACGAGGTAGTCATGGATGAGGCAGAATGAGGCGGGACCAAAGGCAATTAACTCCCGGGTGCATCAGTGGTGAAGTAGAGTGGACTGAATAGAATCAGGGTAGAGAGAACAAGAATCGGTGCTGACCTCCCACCATTATACATTGGGCAGATGGACAAGAGCCTACCAGTCGCCAGCTTTGACGCGTTAAGCGCGTGAAGCACGGGAAGCGCGAAGTGTGAAGCATGGAATGTGCCTCTAGAAGCTCTTAAACGCACGGGGAAAGTTTGAAGCTTGGAGATCCGGTTGCTAGGAAACATAGAATGAGTAGATGGGCAGAGATACTTCTAGTTGACGTGGTTGCTGTTAATGTGTCGAGAAGCAGTACATAAGAAGTACCTAGAAGTACAAAATTGTAGCATGTGGTTGATTGAAATACCTGGGTAAGTACTCAGGTAATGTGGAAATAAGTGTACTGCATTGTCTAATGTAAGAAATAGACACCTAGGTACAGGTACCTAGGTAGTATATACATGATTAAGGTATGTCCCTACATTAATACCTACATCCAAGGCAGGTACTAAATATTACCTAGGTATTCTATGGAAAACACATACCAGATGAAGAAGGGACTTGTGCACATTAGCAACATGGAAGTCACCCATGCATTGTGTGTACCTCTCTCTCTCTGTGTCCATTATGCTTCCTGCCAATTTAGCTAGAAAGGGACGTCTAAAAGCCACTCGGGCAATAGATGTATATACAAAGAAATAAATACTTACATAGTCACATATTATTGTTACATAGATAGGTCCTTATGACCAGCCCTGATCATTATGCGTAGCTAAAAAGAAGATATGCATTATCTATATACATGCTAGACACCTAGGTAGCTTCAAAGTTCATATTCCATTACCTACCTATGTATTCGGCTTGCATTCACTGCTTACCTACTTGCGTCACATCTAGAGAATGTCCTACATGTAGGTACATAAGTTAGGCATGCAGCAAGGAAAATGTATACAGTGTACATGCCACAGACTAAGTTAGATATGTTCATGTACTTATACATAACTTGGTCCTTTCCTTGAGTACAGAAGCAATGTGCAGTGTATGTATATTACATTCTGGCTACCTACCTAGGTAGTTAGAAGTGAAATTAGGTTAACACAAGGTGCAAACCTCTGTACGTGGCATTACCCTGGATTTAAGCCTTTAGGTAAAAAGGCCTTGAATTTAATAATAACATAGTTTCTCATTGTAATTTATTTTATATAAACAAGCAAAATGTAATGTTTTTTTATTATAAAATTTTATAAAAAGTTATCATGTTTTTTATTAGTTACTTTATAATAACTTGAGATAACAAACAGCAACTAGCACAAAACAGCACTATGCCCCAAGAGCTGCCTCTTGGACTAAGCCCCTTATTTTGTTTATGGGATTTATATTTGGACTTGCTTTGGCTTACTTATATCTCTATCACGTGGTGCCCTTGTTTTCTATTGTGCTTGCTAATTACCCCTAGCCAGACTTCAAGAAAAATACAGCGACGTATTACAATGCCTTGAAGATTTCTCCTGAAGCAAACAGTTCCGAAATCCTACAGGGGTATAATCACCAATTAAGCAGACTTACAGCATCTAGCTCGGGCACCTTTGGAAAAATTCTCAATCTCACAGCTCTGGCAGGGATCGGTGGGATCCAACAAGCTTACAAATTCCTAAGCGGCCCAGACTGTTGTATCTACGACTTCGAGGTCCTTAGACTGGAGGTTTAGCTGGGTATCTTCGTTGTGCTTATCTTGCTCACTACCTGGTCATATGTATGGAGGCATCACCAAACTTCAGACGCAAGTAAGTTCAGGAATAAATTGGAGATTAAGGGCATGTATAAGTTTTGATAATTTGATCCATTGAATATAATTTGTGTTTAGGTATTATCAACCCAAATGACATAGTTGCGAAGGAATATTCAACGCTCCCTTAATCCGACGATGAACCAAGGAGATGATCTTGCGGACGGTTTCTAGGGAAAGAATGTGACAGTAATTAGTACAAGTAATGACAAGGCTTGAGATTATTCCTTCATCTATCCATTAGGGACTGCAGAATTACTATTTCGCGAAGCATACCAACACATTAAGTTTCGTCTTGTCCTCCATGGTACAAGTTGGATTACACAATCTAGATAGCGGGGGGTTGGCATCAAAAGAATTTTAATAATAGTATGCAACATGTTTTAGTAGTTAATACGATATCAATGCTTCTGATTTTGTAGGACATCTTGGTGATGTATCTTGTACAGGAGAATATGGCACAACAACACAAAGAATCCCGCAGCAGAGTAGGAGAAGAGTGTGTGAAAAGAATTTGGTATTCGGACGTAAATGATAGTAGTAGTGCTGACTTGAGATATCAGACAGGTACCCAAGCGTCTAATTCTATAATAGAAGAATAGTGCCCGTCCATATTCCTTGCTTGTCTACCTGAGAACCACGAGCGCAATCCACGCAATCAGAATTGAATTTAGCACCCGGGTGCCGAATTTATCCCAAGTCATAAACCCCTTCACCAGTTTAAAAAAAAAAAAAAAAAGACCCCTCAAAAAGTCGTTAAATTAGTCCATCGCTATGAACGTAAAGTGGGAGACCGAGATCAAGACCGATTGGATTGATGACTTGAGACGCCTGCGTTGGAAATGATATCAAAACGCCATACTAAGTAGAGACATTGAGATATCAGGCGTGTATGGTTTTGCGATATTGTCTGAATTCGGCCTGGTGGCCGAGACTGAATCTTGGTAAGATTTTGCACGTATAGTGCCGAATATTCAGGTCGTTTGCTATCAAAGTGCCGCCGACATCCCTTAAGGACGGTGAAGAGCAATAGGGTATGTTCGAATTTCACGTCGGTGAATCTGAGGTGTGAATGTGGTGTTGAAGTGCCTCGCTTTGATCTCCGCTGTCGCATTCGTTGCTGGATAGTAGGGGGCAGCGATGCCAACCTGGACAAGAGCGGCAAGAGCCAGCAGAGCAGCGAGGAATTTAGCCATTTCTGATATTATGGAGATTTTAGTGAAAGCAGGGAAAATAGAAGACTAAAGTCTACAAAGAAAGGGAAGAGTGATAAGGACTGAGAAGTGCCTCTTCCACGGGTGAAGGAGAGACAGGCCTGCCTCCTTATATCAGTAATAGAAGACGGTGGCCGGGGGGTTTACACTGATCGGCAACTACATTACAGTTTGCATCTTTTTTTATATCATGTAAAGCATTCGGTGATGCGCACTACGCTTGCGTATACTGTATACCACATCCGTCCACATTTTCTTGATTCATTGTAGAACACCTCGCCAAGACGGTAGCCAAGACTCTATAGACCCTTATAATTCGACAAGAGTTGGCTCAGGGGTTCCTGCACCTTATTGGCTCAGGGTATCGAGGAGATCGGCAGTCAGTAGAACCAACTGCAGCCGCATACTTTTTTAGCTTCTGAAAGATTGAGATAACAGTGACAGGGGTTCGATATTAACCACTTCGTTCTTCCGAGTCGAGTCGATCGACAGGCTGATCCGTTTGACACCTAATAATAAGCCTCCGATATTACTGGAAGAGGAATGCCATCTCAAAAAAGGATTTTCTTTCGCCATCCTACACACTGTAAACGATACCCAGCATGGCACACTTGCCTGTGCGATTTCGCCACTAATGGTATGTGGAGGAGATAGTAAGTAAGCCGGTAGCCTGGTATTCATGAATGACTATTACTCCCTACTCCAAAGCTCTCATCATTAGTCAGGCCCACCCTCCTCATTACATCATTAAGGACTCATCGCCCACTAACGCGTCGTGGCCACCTTACGCCATATTGTTTTGTATACTGCTAGGTAAGAAATTCTGCAAGACTATCTTCATGTTGCTTTCGGCTGAATGCACATGTCGAAGTGTCGCAAAGAGTCACCCCACCCACATATAGTCAGTATAACCTCTTACGAGTATTCACAGCCCATCCGTCCTCTCCAACGAGCCAAAGGTGGTAGAAGACGAAACATCCACATCATAATACGCATATCATGCTGTAGCTTGCATGCAGTTATACTACCCAACTCCAGAGTATGAGCCTTGGCATAGCCAGCGGTACTGGTGTGCGCACACCATATATTATACTCACGGCCGCGCAATGGTCGTACGCCCACCCGGCTCGATATCTAATCAAGGAAAAGTAATTGCTGGCCTCTACTGAGTGGATCAGCGAGCATACACGCTCAGAAATCGGCAATAAAGATCTGTAGCTGAGTTTGTCTTCCCATGAGCCAGAAGAACTCGTCTTTTTTCCCTATTGCCACTCTTGTTCACTGGGATAATCTTTGACATGGTTTTGAGCTGATATGCCGTCATTGATAGTTCCAAGGCACCGATTTCTCCTTCGTGCGACAATTCTGTCCATGGACATTCCACTTTCGTTTAGCCTCAAGTGCAAGGGCTAGATCCGTCTACACGTGTATTTGTCTAAATGCCGATCGTAGCGCCTTTTAGCCTTGGACCTGTCGATCTGGAGATCCAAAATGGAAAAATAATTAAAGGGGACGCCGAGATGATCTAGGTCGTTAAATCTTCCTCGGCTCTGCCGTACCCGTTTTCTGCAATACAGCTTTGGCTCCCGTTTCGAGTAATGGAAACGCCGATCAGCCGGCATTTCTCCCAGACATGGTGACAGAATCACCGAAGCATGGATGACCTTAGCCGTTATCAGCGACCCGAAGAAGCTTCAACCAGGAATGAGGACCAGTTCTTTTCTTCGGCGCCAAACAAGGTAGGTTTCTAGTCAACACGGCCGATAGCAAGTCAACCCGGATCCCAAGCTCCGCCCCCCAAGCGCGAAATCATGATCACATTTGATTTCGTCGAACTGCCTAGTCGCCCGTAGATAACGAGCCGTCGCGAACCGTCCTCTATTTTATATTACCCGACGTCGTAGAAACTTGGCAAGGTAGATTGTGTCGGGCAGCACTAGACACATCAACTGCGCGTCTATTTTTCAAGCGGCTACTAGTATCACGACGTGGTGCCAGCAGCCCGCTTCAAGCTATCTATGCGCGATGGTTGTGACCAGATTCTTGGATGCGGCAGCCGTGGGATCAGCATCCGCTACCGATTGGCTCGCGCATCTTCGCTCGTCACTTTAGCGAGTGCACTGCTTTCTCCTTTCCCGTGGTAGCATGGGGACGGTTATCTTTTGGAGAGCCAATCAGTCGATCGCTTGTATATATATGACCACGCAACCTGCAGTTGACGTTACCTTACTCGAGTCTTATCACACCCTACAACTTCCAACACCATAGTACACAGCGGATATATCTGCATATACCTTGCCAGCGTCTTGATATCCGAGGCAATTGTTTCTAAGCAAGTGAGTGCTTGGCACCGAGAGTTGAATCTGGCGGCCTGCTACAGGGATTACATTCAGAGTATACCTTCTCGCCTTCAAACTACGGACATGGCGGCAGTCATGGTCAGATGACGCCTATTCAGGGCGAATGACATTAGAGACTGTAATTAACGATGCTAAAAGCTCGCCAAGGTATCGTAAGTTATGTCATATTTTCAGATATTATCGAGCTCTCCGCTTGTCCATCTTGAACGGCCTTTTCTTTCTCCAACAGTGCTAATCTTCCGTTAGGCTAAGTACAATCAATTGTAATAGTCAAATTTCACGATGCCGTAACTGTGGCCATGTCCTTTTTCAACTTGACATTCTGAAAGCGTGATGGTTCCGCGAGACACTAAACTGGAAGATCTTCACTCAACAACCATGACGATCATATCTTGAAATCGTAGGCCGTTATAGATCTCCGAAGTTTACAACAATTCTAGAATAAGATCGTCCTAGAAAGAGATAAGGCTAATTAGAAAACAACAGCAGATGAGAGACATTCACTATTCGCAAACCCCCATAACCGACGTCGAGGAATAATCTCCCCATTTCTCCTAACTAAACGATGGTCCAGACACTTGTGCACAACATCCCATATGGTGGAGAGGGTGTTAACATGGTTCCTTCAAGCAAATCACTGCCTGACTCTCCAATGATATCATTGTGGCTCCATTTTACTCCACAATGTCAAGACTGCTAGCAATGGCATAGTAAAAGAGTCACTTGCATATGCCCAAGTCCTATTATACTCTCCATCCAGATTACAGACTGTTATGGTGAAGCAGTTGTTTGGGACGTTAACAAAACACACCTATTAGCATCCAGATATTACCCACCGTCCTACGCACACCAAGTAGCAAGCTGATATCACACCCGGTTGATTGCTTGAACAGGCGCCATGAACTCATTGGTAGGTATGGGGAGGGGAGTCAAATGCAAGAGTTTTTAAATTTTAAGAATGACTAAGTAGGACTACTAAAAACCTTATATATACCTAGATTCATAGTTTAAGTGCAGAACTATCCTCCAGCGCATGACAAGAGTAGCCCCTATTCGGTAGTGATACGGCGAAACTCAGCCTCGGTATGCTGTGAGACTTCCTGCACTAGGCCACGCTGCCTCATATCACTCAACAACTTCAGTACGGCAGGCGACGCACTCTCACAGTCGGCTCCGACCGAGTAAATTCCACTGCCCACCTCTCCAGATGTTCCCACGGCAACTTCCACGCCATCTTCCAGAGGGATACCCGCGGTATCCCCTTTATCAGCCGATGGGAACCTCGCTGATGTCGCGAGAAACAGATGTCTCTGGCCGCTCTCTTCAATGGGCACGTACGTCAAAGTCTTCAATAGCTCCTCTGGAAAATTTTCTAGCAGTTTCGTTTTCACTGAACCTGGGTAATCGTGGACAAAACTGACGTCTGGTGCGGTCTGTGCTACAGCTTCGAGTCCAAGAGTCACCAGTGACGTAAGGTGTCCACGGAGCTTCTCTGCTGGGATCTTAAGAGCTGGGAAATCGGTTCGGTCAAGCTCAGCTTCGTGTCCCCCACCCGCCACGATGACGACCCGACGCAGGCTCTGTGCCTGTCGTATGAGAGGGAGGAGATTGGTGATGAAACGAATACGGGCGTAGTAGTTCAAGGCAGCCAGTAGATGGAGATCCTCGGCGGTTTCTGTCATTAATCGATGAGTTTAGCAGCAAGTCATGCATGCTCGTGTTACGACTCATACGGTCAAAAACTGGAGCCAAACATCATTGGAGACTTACTGGCCCGGTCCAGTCTTGAAACCCCGCAACTGAGAAAGAGGAGATTGATAGATTGTTCTTTTGCCTTGATCTCCTTACATACTTCATCGACGACGCGAATCAAACTCACATCGGCCTTTCGAAAGATGTATTGACCGGCCGGGTTGAGTTTCTTGCACTCATCCACGATGCGGTCAGCGGCTTCTTGTGACCGACCGACGAAGTAAGCTCGTGGGCGTGTAGTTTGTTGTGCGAATTGCTTCAAAGTTGCTTCCCCAATACCGCTTGTCGCCCCAACGAAAAGCCCAACGAGGCCACTCGGTAAGGCGGAAGAAATCCTAGAATTGGACGCAATGATGCTCGAAAGGGAAACCATTTTGCCTGATAGTAAAAGCTAAGTAGTAATGTTTCGTGAATACACTTTCATGAGGATTCTTGCAAACTCACTCTGGCTGGATCACTCTAGCTAGGGGCGACGTGGCTCTAGAAGTAGCACCACAACGAGGTGAGGAGGAGCTATATTTATATAACACCATTTATAAATCATCTCGTAGAAGTCTGTAAGAAGAGATATAGTTCTGGTAGTAGGTGATGTGTAATGAAGCACTATGATACCATCTATACCCTACTTCATTCGGTGTTTACTTGATTGGCTAGAAAACGCCGACGCTACGTGACGGGGCCAGGCATAGACTAACCCGTCGAATCGGTCAGGGGCCGGGTCGAGATTACGCAGACTTCGGCTATCGAAACTTCGCTCGATTGTACCCTTTACAGAGAGCTCAATATGGCTCAGTTGTCCATACATAGCCAAGCACCGGCGGCTCCATCCCAAGCTGGAATCAGCCGCAGCAAGACTCGCTCGGCCTGCGATCGCTGTCATCAGCAGAAACTTCGATGTATCAAGACGAGGCAGCAAACTACTTGCGAACGATGTGCAAGGTTGGCGGTAGAGTGCTGCTATAGCCCACGTGAACGCCGAATTGTCCGAAACGGACCTTTCGGGAGACCTTTTCGGACAGGTCCTGACGCGTGGTCAGAGCCCCGGGACTTGGCTCCGGCCATAGCACCGGAAAAGCCGGACATGCAGCAGAGTGTAACTGCAGTGCCGGGGAGTGTTGAGCATGATTGGATTCCTTTTCAGAATGCAGCAGTAGGTAACGCCGAAGCGCTAGGTAAGCGTTCGATACGAGTGCCAATGCTCTACCTGGTTGCATTAACGCCCTTTCGACCTAGGTTGTCTCAATCCAGATACTATCTCTCCGATGCAAATGGACTCGGCTAGGGCTTTAGTTACAGGCCCAACACGGTCGGGCCAACTCACCGACCTTCTAAACATACACTCACTAGACCACGGTGATGGGGCGGCGCTTGACCTTATCTGCAATCGTCAAACCCCAACGCTCGAAGTGAGAGATGATTGCACACTTGATCTGCTCGATTTTCATGAGATAAATGACAATGCTAATGGCCTGAGCTATGGATTGGGACATCCTCTCAATTCGACGGCTGGGCGGCTAACAAGCTTAAGTACAGCACTCTACGAATGCGCCAGCAAACTTCCTTCCATCAAAGCATCCCGTGCAGAGTCAGGGGGCACCGTTAATTTTGCTCATGCTACGGGAAGTAGGACGAAAGGCGACACACTGCTTGTACTTGACGAAGTGTTCCGCGCCACAGACGAGTTCATCAACATTATGAAGTATATGTGTCCGATAATCGATCCCCAGGAGATACCAACCCCTCCATCCTACGCTTCAACTACTGAAGCTTCCCTTCACTTAACTCACGGGATGAATACAGCACTTCTACCTTTTTTTCATTTTGACGAAGCAACTATGCTGCTATTTCTCTCCTGCCACTATAGACTCACCGATATCTACGAGTCCATCTTCCAAGCAATACAGCGGTGTATTAAGGGCCCACATGCTGCATCTCATCCGACAGCTGGTGTAATCCTACCTCAGCTCCAGGTCGGTGGGTTTGGAGGTTAGTATGCTATATAGTCTTTTATACTCTCCATTGTCATATCTCGGAAGCACAAGTCGCCTACTCCGAGGTTTTTTAATCCCATTTACTCATCTCACCCCCTGTGTCTCTTCATACCATTTACCGTAAAAAGCGATTGCTGACTCCAGATTCATGAATAGGCGTCAGCTCCCCAGCGCTGCGCGTAGACTTCAGCGGCCCCCCATTGCCGCCGGCCACAGTATCCCTATACCTGGGCCTCACCACCACCATTTCATCACAAATGTGGGCTCAAATAAGGGACGCTATGAGAAGGGAAGGGCGCCGCAACGGCTTGAGAGACAGACCGCCCATGACTCATCTAGAGATAGCGGACCCGGCGTGGGATATCGCAGTGAAAAGGACTGATGACCTGACATTGACTATCGAGACTATTCGGAATTCGTTATAGTGATATCCATAATGTAAAAAACCTTTTTTTTTTAACGTGCGAGAATATGCTTTGCCCTGAGCCGCTCCTGGGTGCTTTGTGCTTATCTGATCATCATGCATTTTGACCTAGTTAAGTCTAGAAGGCCAGTATAATTTAAGACGACAAAAGCTTGTCAGACCGGAGCATGAGCAAGTGTCATTATTATAATTTGCATTAATCGTATATCATAACGTCAAGTGCCATTTCCTTCAGGTCTAGGCAGCTTCTCGATATAAACCTTGAGAGAGTCTTCGCCATCTTGTTTGCTGTCTGTCTCTCTACTGTCTATTTCGCTGGTGGTCTCGCTTGATGAACGCCGCTCTTCTCCTTTGTTGGACACGTCTGAATTAAGACCCTTGAAGTCATCAACGGTTTCCTTACCCTTGCTATCATTTCCATCAAGAGCTTCATCTATGATACTGCTCGCCTTGCTAACGCCTTCGCTATCAGGGCTCCGCACACGGAGGCCAAGATGTTTTTCCTCGGGATCTTCATAACTATTACCTTTCCAATCAGCAGCCTGCATCTGAGGCACTGGAGCATTGAGATTGGGTTGCTCGATCACCGACTCCCGCCCGCCGCCTTCGGGCGCAATTGATTTCCATACTACGGCAATTCTGTCCACGGCACGGGTACCCTTCTGACTAGAGCCTTTTATGCCGTCTAGTTTATCCCAATCGATCTCGAAAACACCCGTATCATCTGGTATGCCATCTTGTTCCGGTCCATTGCCTTCAAAGAAGGTGTTGAACCAAACATGAGCAACGGCCGTAACCATAGTGAGGCCAACTGACTTTGGTGCGCGGTGACGCCTCTCGATCGAGATATTCACGTCACTATTAGGGATACGTAGGGGTGTTTGAGGTTTGAATATGACTGCCATTCCACCGGGCTCTGGTTCGCTGTCGTCAGAAGGTGCTGTTGAGGAAGAAGCAGTGACAGGTGTTGATCTCTTGGATCGGGTTGATCCAGTGCGAGATATTCGAGAGATAAGTTTAGGTGCATTCCTAACGGAGGTCTGCTTGGGTGTTGTTGTAGAGGGTGTCGAGGTTGAGATGTGATCGTAGGTCGCTGATGCTGTGGTGGCCATGTTGGTTTTGTCATCATTATTATCGGCCTCTCTTATACCCTGCTGCTCAGTCGTAGGACCTAAGCCGTAGCCCACCATTTCATATATCATATCAACCATGCCGGAACCACCAGGCGCGTTCCCTTCAACAACCTGACGTTCTTTTTTGGTAAAAGTGTGAAAGACTTTGATCTTCTTGCCTTGGTCTACAAATCCTTCAACGGCAAGCTTGACCCCATCGCGGAGGCCCCACACATGAATTTCGACGATTTCGACCTCGCGATCGATGTACTTTTTGCCCCCTCTGGTCCAACGGTCGACATAGGTCAACCACCGAAGTTGGCTCGGGATCGATATCCCTGGGCCAAAATTTGGTCTCATCCTCCGCTCCGTAAATCTTGCGATTGCCTTCTCAAGCGCCCATCCGCACTCAGCAATGAGAAAACTACACGCCATGGTCCCGCTCCTCCCCTTGCCTGCCTTGCAGTGCACGACAACAACTCGCTCATTCTTTTTATCCTTCAGCGCGTCCAGCACCTTAGTAGCCAACTTTGATCTATGTCCAGCGACGTCGAATGCATCAGCATCCAAGTCATTCCCGCTTAGCCAATTTCGCATGCTTGCGATGATCATGGGGACCAATCGGAACGGTGGTGGGTGATGATCAGGCCAGGGATAGTGTCTTATTCGGTTGTATACAAGTTCGTCCGGATATCCCGTGCCTTCGGCTCGGAATTCCCAGATGGCCCAGTTCTTGCCATGTTGGGAGTCGAGGAACTTTACGAGACGATCAAGGGGATTGCGATAGGCGCGTTGCGGGTAGGTCTGCGAGGGGCCAGAGCTGGATCAACCGTGTTAGCATGACACAAGCTCACAGACAGGTTCGGTGGATTTCTCCCGTTGCATACGTTGCAATTATGTTGTCTGTCACGTAGCATAAATCCAGTCCAGCCTCGGGATGTCTGGCACGGGGTCCTGCTACGATCTGCCTCAGAAGAGAGGCCATGACTATAAAGAATCGCGGTATGGGATTTGGGGTTTCGGATTTGAGACAGGCCGTGAGCCGTACAGACGCAGCATTACATAATTATCTGATAAGTACGAAGCGAGATTATTGATTGTCGATCCGAGTTGATCTCATACGTTTGGCGTGGTTATATGGTTTCTTACAGTATGAAGCGGCGTATAGCAAGGTATGACCATAGTAATGACGTGGGTAGCGAATATCTTATCTGGGTGGAGATTTATCAACAAGTTATTAGACTTACGTCATTGATTGAGCCTAAGCTATACTATAATGAGGCTAGTGTGAAGGAAAATATTACTAGCTGCTACGTAGTACAAGGATAGGTACTATGGAAATACGTAGTATTTATATACTAAAAATAGCAAATGCGGTATGTATACTAGGACTGATGCTCGACAAAAGCCTTCAGGTAAAAATAACTATAATGATGATGGTGATTTCTTTAGTATCTATACGGGATATTATAAACGGCTGATCTTGAGGTACAGTTTCCTTTTATTTAATAAAAAACACACCATTCTAGGAATTTCAATCCCAGAATGAGCCATGAGTAGCTTTATGACCAGGCACCACTGCGACAACAGTTGGAGGTTAGCGTGATATCTCTGAAAATTTTGGGAATATTGTAAAATCATGTGTGAGTTACTACCCAGGATAGAAGGTTTCCACCTATTGAAATGAACAGGGAAGCGAAGTGATCGGGTTAAGGAGACCACTTACTAAACGGGTCGGTCCAGTCAACCATGTCCTTGTCAGGATATTCCCAGTACTGATTTTCGCTGTCTCTTCTCTTGGGGTCTTGCCAATACTCCCTGACGCCATCAGGCACCTCAAGCAAAGTAAGGAGTCCATCAGGTGTTTTGCGTGCTAGAAATTGGATGAGGAATTGGTGGAAGTCATCGTTCGACACGTTCCGAACTAGATGAACAATATGCTCCAGCACCACAACCCAGTTGTTGATATGGTCAGCATCGAGCGTACCATGCATAATTCGGGCTTCTATCGTTCCTGGCTGCTTCGTCACATGGCGTCTCTGCCGATAGCTGTCAAGTGAGCTATTCTTCCCCCGAATTCGCCATTTGATACCCGTTCTGCACCATCGACTTTCTCCCAGCCCGTAGTTTAGTTCGTCGAGACTCTCAAATTGCCATATGTAATATAAGAATTGCCCTTCATTGAATGTAATTTTGTCTAACGGCACATGATCCTGAAAGTCGGCCTCGTAACGTTGCCGTTGGCGTGGCGGGTGCTGATTCCGTATCGTGTCCGCGCACCCACGCCGTTCTTCGTTGTCGTCAGAGAACCTGTACAATGTGAGCCATCGATCTTGTATGAACTACTAGTATTATTGGAAATTACTCACAAGGCACGCCATAGGCAGCTACCTCCTCTAAGTTTTGCACACCACTTCCAGTATATAGTTAGCGAGCCGAAAATCACCAGTGAGCGGGAATATTTATTGACGCGCCAAACAACTTGACTCCAATACCTCTCGCGTGAGGGACACATACACCTCCTTTGGCAAGCTTCAAGTTTAAGACACTATAATAAAGGAACTCTTAGCTCACCTTCATATCCTCGTCGCGGTCTATCCTGTGTAGCTGGAGAATTGTCTTCTCTGCCAAAAACCAGAAAGTGGCAAACCGCTTAGCCTGAAAGAGGGACCAGCCTTTGGTATGACCTAGATGAACGTGCAGACCCGTCGAGACCTGCATGGGCTTATGGCAGCGTAATGCATCTCGAAGACTTCCACAGGCAACTCTGATGACTTCTCTGGATCGCTCATCTCCCATCGGGAGGACTGGGCTCACAACTTCTGCTCCAAACCACTATAGATCGCTGGAATCAGTAATGGCTCTTTCTAGTGATATACGTACGGCAAGTTTCAGGAGTTATGTATGTTCCCGAGACATGTTCGTTGCCCCTGACAAGAAATAGAAACGGCCAAGACGGGAACAAACTAACTCCAGGGGTAACTCACAAAATATTCATCCCATGGCGCCTCGCTGTCTGTATTCGCGTATCTTTTCTTGGTCATACCGTTGCCGTCTACCGATAAATCGATCGTTACCGTCCAAGCTTTGTATTGAGACTTAAGTCCTGGGACAGGCACATGTAGCGGGTCGACCTATTTAAATCACTCGAGTTAATACTATCCGCATATGGTAAGAATTATTCAGATTTATGGGGAGTTTGCGGAAGGGTCAAGAGAAGAACATCCCCGCTTCGACAGTCCGTAGTTCTGATAAATGCTAAGAGGCGGGATAAAAGGCTCAAATAACTAACCTGCCCATTTCGCTCATCTTCTCTTTGCTGCTTCGACGTGCCCCGTAAGACACGGAGCCTCTCCACAAGTGCCGCTTTGAGATGTCGAGACTGAGCCTTGGACATGGTCTGCCACCCCCTAACAGTAAATCGATCTTGATCCGTCAAGTTCTTTACATCCCTCTCTCGCGTTCTATATATCTTCAGGTCATTCTCTCGGTGATAATTCTCATAGTCGTCTTGCCATTTTAACAGAGCTGCTGAAACATTGTTGTTTAAGCTTTTGGATTGATCATAATCATAGCTACTAGTAAAGTTTGCAAGTCGAACCGAATTAGGGAAATCTTCCTCACGCTCGTCGTCGCTATCTTCGCTCTCGCTAAAATCGTTGATCGGTACCTGTTTGCAGAACTCTTCGTTTGGGTCTATATCTCGTTCGGGGCACTTAATTACCACCAATCCCCTGTCTCTGAGGACGCGAGTCAACTTTGTCTAGTAATATCTCAAGTTAGTTACTACACGCCGCGGTTAAGATCTGAGGTCATCATAAGACCCCACTGCCATATACATGAACAAGGACGATGATTAAAAGGAAATTAGTGTGCTCTCGGAGCCGGTAGTGAAACAGCTGTGCGACTGGCGACATCTCTTACCCTCGAATATTGGGAACGCCTCGCATCCCCGTCTTCATTCTCATAATCGCAGTAGGTACCATTCCTATCAAGTAACAGTTCCACATCGTACCCCTGTAGCACTTTGTTTGTCATATGTTCTAGTTCCCAAGTCGACATATTTCTCGAGAGCCACCTAGAGTCATTTGGATGTTGATCCACGGTTACAAACTGTCCTCCGGTAGATTTTTTAACCTTCGGGCACTGGACAACAAGGAATTCCAGCTCGACTCCGAAAGTTCCCTGATCAAGATCAGACTCTACAGGTGGATCGTCACCTGGTCCTTCCCCGTCTGTTGGACCTTCGTCGTCATCAGTTTCAAAAGTTTCATCGCTGTCATCGGTTCCATCAAATTCATCATCCTCATCTTCATCCTCATCTTCATCCTCGTCCTCACCCTCATATGAATCCACATGGAAATGGCTGAAATCTGCAATCCATGGCGGCTCAGCGTAGGTCACACCCTTCGTAGGGTAAGGATAATGATTGTCGGGATCATCGTTGCTCATGGTCTACTGATAGCTCGCGCTAATTCAATGGGCCGTGGTTTCGCACCGATCTACGGGATAATTTCTAAATAGACTCAGTGAGCACGCGGACTACTATGCATAGCAAAAAGAACTTAACATGCAGTAGCATAATACTACATAAAGAAAATAGTATTGAACTATCGACATTTCATAGCTCGTTCACTTTATCGACAACTTTGTAATTAGCCGAAAGGTAGTTGTTGAATGTCGATTCCCTCAAAGAGTATCGATGTTTGCGGTATTAAGCTATAGTAGTCCCTTTGTTGTTAGCATAATCCAGTATCACGTCCGGTTATTCTGTCACAAAGCGCCCTGCTTAATCATTGCAGACGGCTAGAAAATCATGAAACAGCATACCCTGCCGTAAATTTTGTAGTGTTACATACTGTACAGATTTTACAATACTATGGACAGCTTGTCCGCCTGATCTTAGAGACTAAACGACATGATGGAAACGAACATAGCCAACTGGGTCTCACATATACATAGTTGATACGTCTCCATCTCGCGGGTACTTATGAGTATGTATAAGCCTATAGTCCTAAAATGCGCTACTATAACCGAAAACCTGTGTCGTGGCTGTGCCGAGAGTGAAAATGGACGGGCCGCTTGGATATGTGAATAGACAACTAATACCGTAACTCTGTGGGATTGCCTTTTCTCGCTCGAAGGATATATCTTGCACTTTGTACTACATATAGCGTGTATTAACTGTCGAGAGGATCGTAATACCGAGCATAATATTCAAAGAACCTCATATATAACCTCCATAGATACCAAACATAGACTTAATATAACCCTGATGAAGCAATTACCCAAATTTCTCCCTAGATATCACCACAGAGTGACATGGAAAAAGCAGTCGTTATTTAGCACAGCCGTGGACATCTCGTCTCCCTAAGGGTGGGCGGACTGAACAGGATAAGCCAACGGGGTACTGTATAAAAGTAAAAGTCAAGTCTGCACAGATCGAATACTGTTACATCCACCGTGAGACTAGGAGGTCCGAGCTGCATATGTGCACTAGTTTTTTTAGCCTGGTCTCCATTATGAGTTGAGACTGTGAATCAAACAGGATGGGGGAATGACATCACCTTGGGATTGATCGTAGGTGGGAAATTTGCAATATTTCACAGTAGCAAAAGAGACAAAAAAATGCAAAAAGCACTTAATTTGTTTGCCCTACACTGACCATTCACCAAACTCCTGGACAAACCAGAATCAAAACCCCAAGGCCAACAGTTTTCCCGCCCCTTCCATGCATGACTCCGGTTGTCATCACTATTTTTCATCTTGTATTCGGTCCGTCTCCCGCTCACACTTCTCCAGCCAAGGCTGATAACTTATAGGTCCAGTCGACAACCTTTTTTTTCTTAAGCGTGGCTTCAGTTTCTATCTCGTCCCCATTCCATCGTGCATGTTCTGAATCAACACTTCGAATAAGGCCGTGATCGCCCCGTGCCTAGGATGTCTTTTTTGGTACACCAGAGCCGTTCGTGTATTTGCTAAAATCGGTTACAGCGTGGAATTGGCGCGCCCCCCCCTTGATGCCTTCCCAGATAGACCGGGCAGCTGGTGGAGTGCCTTGAGCGCCCACTATCGAGTCCACACGCAGTTCCAATCCGTTGAAAGAATTCTGAACGTGGGAGCTCTGAGCGAAACGGGCTCGAAGGAAAGCGGTGTACAAGCCGAGGAGCAGCCAAGAGCGGCTCTGGAAGAACACGGCAGAAAGAAGGATGCGAAACCAGAGGAAAATCTCTAGTCCCGAGACAATGGACATAGAGGCGTCGTAGTAAGACTTGACAAAGGAGCCAATAGCTTCAGAGATGGGACTGGCTTGCGACTTGGCACCAGCAGGGCCAGTGGAGGCCTTGGGTTGGATGGTCGGGATGACATTGCTGCGCAGGTAAGTCGCAACGTGAAAGACAGAGTAGATGCCGTAGGGCAGTAGCGCAAAAGGATATTGCGGCGCAAGAAGCCAGACGAGGGCCAGGGCTGCGCATGGACAGGCCGCGGGTTAGTGGGGTCATGTAGAGCACAGGCGGTGAGGAGTATCGGATGACCCTACGTACCAAGATACTGGACGTTCTCGTCGGACAAGATGCCTATAACGCCACCGGGGTATTTGGCGCCGACCTTTTGCCTCGCACGCCACGTCTTGTACACGACTATGCCGTAGGTCAGGGCGGCCGAGAGGAAAGAGACCCGGTAGGTGAACCGGGCCCAGCTACTGTAGTAGTTGAATGTTATGTACGATAAGGTGTAGCGGACGATGCACAGTATGAGAACCAGATGCCTGTCAGAGAAAGCACAGTTAGCCTTGTCCTGCGGGTGGTGACGCAGCGACAGCCATTGGTGGCGGCATTGCTGCGAGTGTTGCTACTATTGTTGGCATCGTTGGTGTTGTTGTCGATATTATCGATGCCGGATGGGAGCGAGCAAGGGAGCGAGCAAGGGCTAGGGGTGAGATCTAGTGGTGAGATCTGGTCGAGCTCGGGTCGCGGTGGGGGTCTGGGCTAAGGTGACTTGATATCTCACGTACCCGCTAAACCAAGCAACTGTGCCGGGCGCGTCGAGGTTAGCGACGGTGCCAGGCCGAGTCAGTGTGGTGGGAGAGACGGGTGGCATACATTGCAGTGTTTGGGCGAGAGCTAAGATTCTCTCGCCGAGAGGCAGGTTGGCAGAGGGAGGCGGCGCCATGGTGCCTATACTATAAGAGTAGAAGAGCTAATATACGGCGGGGGCGACGGCGAAGACGACGACGACGACGACGACGACGACGACGACGACAGCAGAATAATGGCGCGATACGATGTTATGGGTGATGTGGTCGAGAGCAACGGAGGTGGCCTAGGTTAGGTATAGACAGACTGGAGGTCGAGTCGGGATGTGAAGGAAGGGAACTAAGGGAGGTTAGGTGGGTTGCTGGAGGGTTGAAGCTACAGCACGGAGAAGCGACGATGATGATAATGGCTGGGCCAAGAAAGTGGGCGAAAGTGGGTGTCGGCTACTGGAGAGCCGGAACCGCGATGACGAGTGGGATTTTGCACTTTGGCAGCACGCACGGGGACCTTGGATTGCGGTGCGTGCGTCATACGAAACCACCGCTACCTCTCATGTTACTAGGTAAGTAGATAGGTTAAGATACCGGGGCCCCAAACCGGTACCTATTTGAGTGGTGGTACTTGTATGTACCTATAGTACTGGTACAATGGCCTATAAGGCACCTCAATACATACGCAGTCTGTGTTCAGTAAAGTGTTCCTTGTCAGGTATTCTTGGCGCGCTAACACCTTTGCCCCACGGGCAGAAGTATTTCGTCTCGCGATACTTACACCAAAACCGCAAAACCGCTAAGCCAAAATCGCCTGTTTACCTCGCCTGAACCCCGTTACGCCGATGCCAGCCCGCAAATACCTGACCAGCAACACTTTATACCCCTGCATGGGAGTACGCAGTAGGTAGTATGTTATTGTCGCGTGCAGTACAAATACACGATAAGTACATCAAACTTATATAAACATACCACCTCCTACTTACATACATGCATTAGATACTCGGTAGATACCTAAGGCACCTTAGGTAATATACTTATGTACTTAGCTCCTTTTTACAACACCAGCCAACTACCCTCAAGGTTGACATCGGCTCTTCTTGTGGTGGTGGTAGGACATGCCTACATACTCCCGAGGTCATGTTCAATGTTGTAGTAAAGGTATCTACCATACCATCTAACTGCATGTGGTCACCACGGGTTATGGTCTATGTAGACGTTGTGAAATGAGACCTGTCACAATACTTGACAATCAAAAGTCGAACTCTCCCCCTTTCCATTTGAATACTTGGCGGCCCTGAAAACTTGGAGAGAATCTGTTTTTGCCAATCCTGTGTTTGGACCGCCTCTCATCACCAGTCCTTTTCTATGCCTTTTCTATGCTCTCCCTATGCCTTAGACCTAGCATCATACGCTCCCTTGACTCTCTCGTACTCACTTTCGATGTCCTTGTCCTGGACTTCTAATCGTCGACAGAGCCACCTTAGTTTCGTGAGGTTACAAACCCTCGAAACGAGCGCATTGGGGTCTGCCGTGAAGAATCCGTGGAAACCTCCGACCCAGACATTCATTTCGACCTCCACATTCGCGCTTCGGAGCGTGTTATAGAAATTCTCAACCTCGTCTCGAAAAGGTTCCGCCGTTCCCACTTCAACATAGGTCGGAGGGAAGCCTTTGACATCCGCATCCGACGCCCGAGCTGGAGCCTCAAACATGCTGACGTGCTCAGTCCCCCTGCGCGCTCCAAGCGACGCGTTCCATCCTTGCACCGCGTCCTGCGATGCGAACATGTTCCCCTTGTTGAACTTGTCGTGGGACTTGGTGTTGCACCGGTCGTCCAGCTGAGGCGCTTCCAGGACTAGTCCATAGAGATCACCGAGCGTTCTGCCAGGTCCTTCACGTCTTTCGTGGCACCATTTTAGGACAGTCGAGGCCGCCACTACAATTTCCAGGGTCAATAATTCGTGTACAAACTGCGAGTTTCGATAGCACACAAAGCTCTTCAGACACCTAACCGCCTAACCAGGGACATCTCACTCTCGGGGATGGCTAGAACCAGATGAAAATAACTCGGAACCATACTTACAACCACCCCCGGCCGAGGTCCCAAAGACGATGATCTTTGTCCGATCACCATATTTCAGGATATCATCATCGTCCGCTCCAAGGCGATGGTAGACCCATGTCAAGGCGTCAAAGCAGTCGTTGGTAGGCTCTTCGCCCGTAGGTGACTCGTTCGATTCGTTCGGCGATAGGCGGTAGTCGACGCTAATAACGATTGCATTGAAATAAGAGGCCCATTCCTTAACTCGCTCAAACAAACCCGAGTACGGGGTGCCTCCTGCGTGCATTAGGAACATGTTAGTCGAAGTCAGTAAGTTCAGTATTATAGAACCTGCTAGACCGTACGAGAAAAGAACATTATGGGGTTGGGCACGGGACAATTTAATACGTACCATAGCGACATCCACCATGAATATAGAATATGCATGGGAGAGTTCCGAGCTCGGCTCTCTGTATTGCTGTTTTGTAAGCGATGACGATGTCGATATTTTCGTCGATGACCTTGTTGTCAAGTAAGTTTTGGTAATCAGGACCGCGACAAGAAACATCCCTCGGAATTTGTCGAGTGTCTTGAAGCAGTCCGTACTTATGCCAGATGTACTCGTCAGTTGGCATCTTCATATTACGTCTTTTCCGCTGAGAACGCCAATCAGCCCGTTTTATGCTGTTGGTCTTCTCCAAGTGGTACCACCGACGAGTCTCTGACTCAGAGTATGGTCGTAAACCCAAGTCGTAGTCCATGATGTATGGGTTCAGGGGTTTCTCCAGGTAAGAGATTTGATCTGGAATTGCCATAGCCATGCACTAATGCTGTTAGATCAAGGGAAAGTGCACCTGGAAATGAAGACCTCGTGCCTGTTTAGCCACCCATAATACCCACTGATATATACGGCATCTTTCTTGTTCGGCATAGCGTTGTCGGGTTGGCATCCCAAGAGCACCTGGCGTGCGTAGTGGCGGCAGAGTTTTTGGATATTGGCAACAGTGTAACTAGCAGGTTCATCTATGAGTACTAACTATGCAAGGTTTTTCCATACTAATCAATCGGCTGCAAACAACTACTGACCTCATCCTGTTCATCAGCAAGTTCCACGAGGTGATTGTGGTGAAGGAATGGTTTTCGTTTGCATCGAGAGCTTAGATCAACCATCGGGATTTGGTATGGAATGTGAGCTCTCGAAAGAACGTGTTAAGTTGCTAAGAAGATAGAGTCGAGCCTCGAAATGGCCTTTGTCTTTGGTTGGTATAAAGATCGGGTATGTGTGTGTGTCAGGTATTAGTAGATGCTTCAACTTATACCAAAAAGGCATACAGCAGGCGACCAACGAGAGAACTTCCGTCCTCCTACAGGGATTCCTATCTGGAAGGCAAGGGATGGTAGGATACTACGTAGGTTCCATTCCCAATACTTCAGTACTACAACGTAACTGTAACGTCCCTCTCTTTCTCAAATCATGGAAATTGGCCACGACTGGCTGAAACGTGAGGCCAGGATCTAGTGAGTTATATGGCCCTTCATACGGCCCATAAGTCCAGCTGAGTTAGTTCTGGCTCGACTTTGAGTAGTCACGGAAGAAATTATCGCTATTTAGAGGCGTAGATATCAGACAAGAGAGGGAAATCACGGTTAGCGGCACAGTCTGGTTCCTATTTCTTCCGCTCGTGCAGGATGCCGTGCCCAACAGCGTATAAGGAGTTAGATTTTCCGTCAACCACAACTACATACTCTCCTTTACTTCACGCAAAACCGGAACTATCTGAAGCTTAATTCAACTCCAAAGTCGCAGATTGTGGAACGACGTTTCTGGCAGAATAGCGCAGCAGAGCCCGAGAATGAGGATCAGTACTTTTTGCATTCTTGCCATTAGTTTCACCAAACGTAATGAAGACGACGCTTTCACTAAGACCATGAATAATTCATGGCAGAGAACATAAAACACTCTACGACCCTATGTCAGTGCCATTGCCTTAGTCTGGCCTGTCATCTGAACCCCTCTTCTAATCACGTTGCATGCTAAGCTGACAAGTGATCGGGATCAGGGGTTGAAAGCTTGTTATCTAGACGGTATTTTTGCCCTGTGAGGCTAGGTGGGTTGTGGTTTCATGGACATGGCCATATATTCAACAGCTGAAAAAAGTCTAGATTCCAGCGCCACGCCTCGAGCAATACAACAGGTACGAAATCCTGCTACAGGTCTGCTACGCGGACATCTATCAGCCCAGAAGAAACACAACAACATAAGGCGAGCCAGGGTGTCCCTGAACGATGAGATCGGACAACGAGATAGTCTCCCATATGTGGATTTCATGGGAGTCTCTTCGCACAGAGGTCAAGGTTGCATCAGCTAACCGCTGAGTATATCCCTGTCTCGTTACCGGCAACCGGGAAAATTGTATCTAAACTTACACAGGGTTCCAAGACTTGGGGATCCCAGGATCGCCGAAAACAAAGCCCTAAAAAGAATTCACTCATCAGCTTTGGGCCGAGTCGAGAAGTAGCTACTTAGTAGATCCCAGCGATTCGGCCAATTGCCCCTCCTCACATCCATCGAATCGCCAGTCAGAATATAGACAAGCTCCACCAAGACTTGGCCGGGCGCCTCCCGATAGGGTTTCGCCTTTCTGACTGCCGATGGACAACAACAAATCAATCATGAAGAGAATGAGGCACCCTATCTACACGGCTTTCGACACAGACACGTCCATCCCGCCAAGGTGTCAGCCATCGGTGCACACCTGACGTGTTGTGGGGGTTTCTAACCATCATTTTCATTGACACTACCGCCTGGGGCCCAGCATGTGTCATCGGGTATACCCGTGTGAGGCATCATACTCTCAGTATCAGTGCGTCTAAGTATCGTGAAGTTCGCAAGCCATAAAACTAAAGTGGCGGCGCTAGCGCTCACCAATACTGCCCTAGCAGCGTCTGAGGGAGGGTTCCAGATCGTATCAATCGCTAGTTATAACGCGAGGCAGACGCTACCTTCGAAGGCGCACGGATTGTCCCCTTTCTAAAATATATCGGCTACGCATAACGGACCACCCTACATGAAACAAAGCCAATAGACGTAAAGGTAGTCACATGTTCTAGGTATACGGCCCAGTGTATCCGCCGGCCTCGCGTGTCCTCTAAGTTATGTAGTTATGGCGTTGATGTTTTATGTGTAATCGTGACAAAATTACAATCTACAAAGCACGACGGATATAGACTTGAAAACTAGTCAAGACAAGCAAATTAGCATGGGCTTCTACCCAGGCCATAGAAAGAAATGAGCGAGCTGGTCACCTACGGCCGCCTAGGAGCGAGACAGACATAAGCAGGCGACAACACTGGTAGGTGTTCGTGTTTACCGGTAACAAAAAATTGGTTACTTCCCCTTTTGGCAGGGAATAATGATTTGTGATAAATGCGTCAATCCTATTTCGTAGACTGACGTGTTCAGCTGGAAGACCCCCATCAGATGGCCCAATAGCGAGAAATAATTTGAGAGGTAATCGATGCTGCTTTAAGGCCTCCTTGATCCTCGTGACTGCAAAGTAAATTCTTTCCCCTTAGCAAGACCTTGGGTTGATTTATCGAGTTTTACAGCATGGAATCAACACAGGCAGAGCACCAAAGAAGTCGTTCATGGCTTTAATAAAAGCGGAATATGTAGCCGTCCATTCCTCACTCCAGCGATACCATCGACGGTCGTTGTTGCGAGAAGTTACTCTGACAACTTATTTTAAGTCAAATCCTTTTGGCCTATTCCGAACAAGCGTAAATTAGAATGGATCCCCCAACGCTCCGACCACAGTGGTCAGCCCTGGTTAACTGGTTTGGTTCTCAAATCTGACTGAGCTAGATGCGAATATTACAGAACTTGGCATCTATCCGCTACTATGTGAAATTCGATTCCTAGCTAAATCCATGGATCTAATAAAACCTCATAAGGTCCAAGGCTTGACAGGATACGATATCACTTAGAAGTTCTCTCCTATACTCTCACAATTTAAATATGGCCATCAGCCTTAACTCATCGTCATCATGATCGACGAGGTAGAAGATTGGCTCTACGATTTTCGTACATTCACCATTGATTTAAGACGGAGCAGAAGTACCTAACATTAAGATCACTCTTCTCTGTGCATGATAAACTTCCCTCTAGGATACACTTATCTGATCAATGATCTCGCACGAATTTCCCGGGACGCCATGCGAGCGACCAGCGAGCTTTGGTAATAAAGCAAGACCCACAATGATGACGCCGGGTGACCAATTGTCAAGGGCTACTTTGGGATGCTAAACTGGACTCTTAAGGGTATTTCGCCTTCTTAACTATGGGCTTGATATAGGCAACGAACGACAGAGGAAGCCACAAAAGAAGAGCGGCCACATCACATGAGGTGATACTTCGAAGCTCGCGGCTGCATAGCATCGAGGGGTTTGCGAGGACGTTCGTCATAACACCTGGTCAAGAACTTGTACAAACTCGAGTTTCATGCTCCCATTAGAGCTTGCGTAGTTATAGTTTCGGTTCAAGCTACATGGTATATAGGTTTCCATCAACATCACATTAAATGTTATCCCTGTCCTTTCAACTTATTCTTTCCAATCCCATCTCCTCCCGATCCATTTTGCAACATACACTAACCCCAACAACACAGGCACTTCAATCAATGGACCTACCGTAGAAGCGAGTGCTTGGTCGCTAAACGGGCCATACACGGCGACAGCGACCGCAATAGCCAACTCAAAATTGTTACTGGCGGCCGTGAAGCTCTGGGTAGCGCCAACTCTGTACCCAAAGCCCGCTCGGTATGTCGCCCACAGCGTCAGGAAGAACACGATGACGAAATACAGCACGAGCGGGACAGCGACACGCACGACAGACACAACCTGGTGGACAACCTGTCGACCCTGGTATGCGAATAACACAACGATCGTATACAGCAGACCAATAAGAGACCAGGGGGCAACGATTCGGAGAAACACATCGCGGTACCAGTCAGGTCCGGCGAGCCGACGCAGGCCGAAGCGCGATATGAATGCGGCGCCGAAAGGAATGCCGAGGAAGACTGCTACGCTGGTCGCCACCACGTTGTAGGGGACGTCTAGTTGTCCGGATCCGCGGCTGATGACGCGAATGAAGAAGACGGCTAGGGGGGCGAACAAGATGATTTGGAGGATGGAGTTGATGGCCACGAGGATCGCGCAGTACTCCCCGTCGCCACCGGCGAGTTCTGTCCATATCAAGACCTAGAAGGAGTTCGCCATATGTAAGATGCTTGTATGAATGTAGGGGCTGCTTTTCACCGGAATTCTTACCATGGCAATGCATCGGCCAAGTCCCACCAGAATCAAGCCTGCTCGGAGATCTGGCTGATCAGGCAAAGTAGCCCAAGCGAGTGCTAGCTGCGGTGAAGGTTGTCAACTACAAAGATCAATCCGACGTCTTATTACTGCTCTATCTTGTTCCGTCATAGCGGAAGGGGTAGAAATATGAAAAAGAAAAGGGGGAGTGGCAAACCATTAGAAAGGGGGCCACAATCCAATTCATCAAGACGCTGAACCCTATCTGCTTCCAAATGCCGCGATGCGCAAAGATCTCGGCCAACGATTCGAACCGCACTTTACAGAGGATCGGATACATCATAACAAGAAGCCCAACAGCTATCGGCACCGAGACTCCCACGAATCTCCCCCGATCAAGTGCCGCCGCCGCGTCTGGCGCGAAGTTTCCTAACAGTATGCCGAGTACAATAGCGAGAAGGATCCAAACGGCGAGATATCTGTCTAGATAGCCGAGAGCCCTAAAGGCTGATTGTTCCTTAGCAGCTGATGGGGGGGTTTCTGAGACATTACACTGGCTCTCAGGGTCGGATGTAGTCGCATTTTGCCCGCTTTTCTTTTCACAATCGATGTGATTTACATCCAACCGAGTTGTTTGCGAGTTTGGATCCAGAGCTATTGGTACCTCGTCGGCCATGGTAGTGTTGAATTGTTGAAAATAAGTTATTTAGGGCTGTACGTCTAGGAGTACGATACGATATATATAATAGATTTTCTAGGTGATTTATACTGTTAGAACTCAAAAGAAGAACTCCAAGTCGAGATTTATTCTTAATCTCTAACATGGCGACTTATACAGGAAGTCCATATACTGGGCTTCGAGCGGTGATAGGTCGCTCGACGGCTTCAGCCAATCAGCTGCGGGGCGTGACACATTTTAAACCACCTTTTTCTGCCGCCAAGCAAAGACGGGGGGACTTTCATGATATCTAGGTAGATGCAGTACACGACTCACTTTCTAGAATAATGTAATTTTTATACTTATTTTAAAACTCAGCGCCTTTTTGCATTTGCTGACACTCTTTTCGGCAAAATAGACGGTTCATACCCGTAGCTAGCACATCTGCTCAAAGAGAAGACACAATAGAAGTTTGAATTAATTCAATGCCTTCTCCTCCTCTAACTTCTCCCGAATGCCTTAGATATGAAGGCTAGACATTAAGATAAGGGTGTGGCTCAACTGATTTCTCTGGCTCTGTGCGAATAGCTTCACAGTGTGTGAAGTTGTCACACTTATATAGCTCTTGGCATATTGCTCTCTCATGAAGTCTAACGGTAATAATCTACCGAATATGTAGCGGAGACTAGTGTAGATAGTTGTGTCGTTGTATGGCATTTCTCGTAATCGTGAGATAGGCTTCGAAGCCATCTCTTCCCCGTATTCAACCCAACTACGTCGATCACTAAGGGAGGATATCCTTGCACTGTAATTAGCTCTTGGCTCAATGTCTGCTCTCCAGCTTGCTGGCGCCGCCGAGGCGATTTGGATCCGAGAGAATACCTTTAACTCCCCGGGAGCTGGACATTAGGTGTATCCCGTCTCGTCCATTAGTTGGAATAACTGCGTGTTCTTGACATGGCAGTTCACAGCATCGCCACATCCCAAAGCAATGCGAGCGCGCAACACGTCTCCATGCCCATGGAAACCCGCAATTATGCCCGCGGCAGCATCGCACGACGTGGTGAGTGCGCGTGAGCTACTATAAATATCGGTGCTTTGTTTTAGCGAATCGGGTACCGCATCATTTCGTTCATCCGCATTCTCGACGCCTTCATAACCCGCAGGCTGGGTCTGCGAGGTCGCCGTGTCGATCGCACCAGCCGCAGATATCTCGCGAGATCCTGAGTTTAGATTCGCGCCGGTAGCAGAGTAAGAATCACTCTCCTCCTTACAACGGCTCAAGAACTCATCAACCTGCCCTCTCGACATGCCCCTCGCAGCAAGCAGCTCCATCAGCCGTTCATTCGTCCACGCGACCTCGCGCGCAGCATGTTGCATCTCCAGCGTAGCCCTCATATCCCTGCGTTCGAATTCACGCACCCGCGCCTCCAGACTCGCAAGATACGCCCTGCGGCGTGCCCGCGATCGTTGCTGGTTCTCCCGATTTTGCGCCGCGTCGCCTGGCAGCCTAACCTATTGAATCCTCAGCAACATACTTCATTTAAAGATAGGTAGACATAGAGAGAGTCTTTTCTTTTCTTTTCCTTTCCTTTCTTTCAATGTCAACGGAGGCGCCTGACCTTTCGAGGCATTGATGGCTTCTAATACCAAGAGTCGTTCAGCCCAGGAGGACATCTGAACGGCTATATTTAGTAGTGCTTCTCGTTCATTCATTCGTAATAAATCTCTATACCGACCACACATATGCGACAAGACTTCGATCAAAGTGTGCACCAGTTTTGTGCTCTGGGCGCATATTAAAAGGAGTCAAGTGGCGACATCGGAGCTCAAGCTAGTAAACATTATGATAACAATGGCGTTATGGGACTGTGTCTGAATCATAGCGATACCGTGCCAGAACACTGTACATAAAGTCCTCAGCCCATTCACCACGGCAAAGCACAGTAGCTGTCTTATTAATAGGTATTGACACCAAGTCTAGAAACTTTCCTTGGGTGATTCTGTTACACCCAAGCAAAAGTCCTTATCCAAATAACTATAAATCTACCCCAGTACACGATACCTCTGTCTACCAAAACTTTGAGCACTGCCTGAACCATGTAAAGAGAGGTAACCGTGAAGTGTGAAGGCGGGCGACCCAGCCTGAAATGCGAATGGGTATCTTCCTAAAACGCCGTTACATCCATGCGATTGAGGAACATCCAATTGAATACCTAATGCCACGCCAAACCGGAAATGCAATTGTTCAAGTTGAATTCAGAGACGAGTAGATGGTACAACATCTCTCTGAAGACGTGACATGTACGTTAGTAAAAACCGCCGCCACCGCCGCCACCGCCGCGACCACGACCACGGTGGTCATGGCGATTGCGAGGATTCCAACCGGAGTCATGTCCACCTCTACCACCATGTCCGCGACCGCGACCACGACCTGGTCCACGGTGTCCCCGAGATCCGCGCGGTTCGCGGGGAGGAGCACGAGGTTCGGGACCAAGATCGCCACGTGGTTCCCGAGGAGGAGCGCGAGGTTCTGGGCCAAGGTCAGCGCGCCGGCGACTCTCACGCTCTGGAACCAATTCTTCAACTTCCTCCTCCCACTCCTCCCATTCGTCCTTCGTATACTCTTCGTACGCTGCTCTCTCCCGGCGGACTTCGTCAGCATCGAAAAGGAACCGAAAGGTCCCCTCGTGTCCCTTAGATCCACGCTTAATGGTGCTGTTAGTTCCAGCGGGGCTGACCGGAGACGTAGCTGATCCGGCATATGATGGACTCGGAAACCCTTCACGCTCACATTCACTGCAAAAATTCTGGTAGCGATGAATTTGAGCTGCCTCTATCTGCTGATTGACTTTGATCTTGACATCAATGAAGCCCTGGGGATTGATCTCTTGTCCCAGGAGAGTCGAGCGGTAATGATCCGTGTAGAGGTCGAGGACATCGAGCATAACCTCAGCCACCCACTCCTCGTATGTGTGGTATTCTGTGGGATCTAGGTTGGCAAATGTGTCTTTAGACAGTCCCGTGATGAGAGCCGTGAGTCTGGCAACGGCAAAGGCACAGGTAAAGGTGGTATGCTTGAGTGGGGCGAAAGTCTTATACATATCAGTCCCAACCTTGTATGCCTCGACAAAGAAGTCAGATGCATCCCCATCTGAGCCAAGAACAGCCTTGACGATCTTGGCCAATATCTTGAAGGGGTTGCGGACCTGGAAGTCGAATCTTAAGGTCTCGATAACTTGGCGCTCCAGGCCGATCAGCATCTTAGAGCCTTGGTCAAAGAGCTGCAGAGGGTTAGAGCCATAGTGGTAACATGAAGGCTCAGGCTCACCTTGTCATCTGGGGTAGTAATTCGGTCTGGGTTCTTGATGTTGTGATTAGCACATAAGATTTCCCGGGACTTCTTGAGCGTATCCTCGGATTTACAAGCCACGAAAAGACAAGTCAGTGCGGCATCGGCCCACTGGTACTCCTTGGGATCAAACTCGAGGCGAAAGCGGTGATAGTAACCACACGCGGCGATGTACGTGATGATGGGACTGAAATGCAAGGGTCAGCAGATCAGCGAGGAAGGCCAGATACATCCAACCAAGACGGCGCGATGTGTCAGAAGAGCGCTCGGGATGGGAAGGAGACGCACAGCTGTAAGAAATTGCGGACATCGTCGATGAGCTGAACACCCTGGAGACGCGCTGCCCCGTCCCTAGAAAGGTCCATCTCCAGTTTTGCTAGCTTACGGCGGATGGTGCTCTCATGCAAGTACGGTCGACCAGACTTGATGACACCGATCGATGGGCCAGAGCCATTGCCGGACCCGGACCCGGACCCGGAGGCACAGGCGACATCAGCATCAGATGCGTCCTCCATCAGAGAATCGGTCAAGGCCATGGCGTTTGTTGCTGCTCTCTGGCAGCAAGCAGACTTCGTGATTGCTTGAAGCAGATGGAGTCAAGCATGAAGCTGCTTAGCGTGCTTTCAAGATACCCAGGTAGCCCAGTTACAAGAATGCAGGCCATAAGAGCCGTAGGTAAGCAAGAAAAAAAACATACATGCATTAAATCAGGCTTTGGCATACTTACTTTAGTTATCTACTTTGTGTCACTACCTACCTAGGTAGGTAACCTACCTTTAGTATTAAACCCCACCCAACTTAGACTTAACGGGGATATATAGATAGTGAAAAATTAAATCGGCTGCTCTAGGTAGGTAGCTTCCAAGATTGAATGTCTGTCGTACTTACCTACCTAATCTACATACCTACCTAGGTACTCATGTCTTCATGCTGGAAATGTCAATCAGTGACCAATGAAATATTAGGTAGTATCAATTGTGTGACTTTCATCGAGCGCGAATCTCGTAAACAAGTCCTAGGTATATGTACCTAATTAGTTAGCCCTAGATTATAACCTAGGTATTGAGTTACCTACCCAACATGTGATTGTAACTCGCGAATAGAATTTATACCTACCTATATCATGCATGCATGCATTGTTAGATAGACGAAAGATTCCGTAATGTACATGTACATAAGTACTTATGTAAGAAGTACCTTCATGTTGGAATTGTACCTACATTTAAGCTTAAGACATCTACCTAGGTACTTCCTATGCAATGCAGTAGGAGGTTCCGGGCAGACCAATCAGCACCTCAAACACCGAAGCTCTGACCTGCATAGCATAAGGCAGCAACTACGCACTTTAGCAGGTACTTAAGCACATAGACTGACAGCTCAACCTCCAACCAACCAACCATCCATCACAATCGAACACACGAATACTTACAGAACTTAGATTGCTTCTCCCCTACAAATCATCAGAGACACAAGTAATCAATTAATCATCTACCATTGATGCGCAAAGATTAGTCCCGCATAACCACGAGCATCAAAATGCATTCGCTCCGAACCCTCCCATTACTAGCAACGCTGACGCAGTTCCTCTCCGCAACAGCCAATGCCCTCTCTCCCGGCCGTTCCGAAGACAACGATGACACGCCGCTCCCTGTTGTGATCTGGCACGGTCTGGGCGACACCTACAACGCGGAGGGGATTCAACAAGTCGGCCAGCTCATCGAAGAGGCTAACCCGGGGACCTTTGTGTACTTCATACGGCTCGACGACAGCTCCGCCAACGACCGCCGCGCCACATTCTACGGCAACGTGACGGAGCAGATTGCCAAGGTCTGCGAGGACCTCGCCGCCCACCCCATCCTCTCGACCGCGCCCGCCATCGACGCCGTGGGCTTCAGCCAGGGCGGCCAGTTCCTGCGCGGCTACGTCGAGCGCTGCAACGCGCCGCCGATCCGCAACCTCGTCACCTTCGGCAGCCAGCACAACGGCATCGTCGACTACCGCGCCTGCGGGAGCAGTGACTGGCTGTGCAGGGGGGCCATGGCTCTCCTCCACGGCAACACCTGGACGTCCTTCGTGCAGTCGCGGCTCGTGCCCGCCCAGTACTTCCGGGATCCCGCCGACCTCGACAGCTACCTCGAGTACTCCAACTTCCTCGCCGACATCAACAACGAGCGGGCCGTCAAGAACGAGACCTACGCCCGCAACCTCGCCGCCCTCGAGAACCTCGTGCTGTATGTCTTCGAGGACGACACCACCGTGATCCCCAAGGAGACGGGGTGGTTCGAGGATGTCAACGGCGACGAGATCACCCCGCTGCGCGCCCGCAAGCTATACGAGGAGGATTGGATTGGCCTGCGTGCCCTCGATAGGAAAGGCGGCCTGAAGTTCAAGACCACCCCCGGCGAACACATGCAGCTCTCCAACGAAGTCTTGACCGAAGCCTTCAATGAGTACTTTGGCCCCTACAAGACCTCGTCCAAGGAATCTGATATTGTCGGCGAGTTGTAAACCTTTTGCAATGAGCAGAATATGTAGGGCGTTTTTGGAGTTTGTTACTTTTTTTGATATACCAACATCAGTAGTGACGTGGAACCCCGATATTGGGCTTTGGAGCATAGCACCAAGTGGCTTGCTGACCTACTTGCTTCAACGGCCGTATTTGGATTCTAGGATTAAGATAAATTCTGACGTTGATGAGCAAGTGCGGTAGCTCCATCTGACTAAATAATTTTCCGTATTGAAGCGGGAAGCAGAATCCATATTAAGGTGGTCTAAGTTGTGTAAAATGGTTGCAAGCTCATTGCTGTTTCGTCAAACTCCAAACTCCACCATGCTGCAGGTTAGATACAGAAGCTTCACCCAGCCACCTCATACATTCAGGGCCTTCTTAGCAGCTTTCTTTTGTTTCTTCAAGGCCGCCTTACGATCCGCAATCTCCTTGTCAAGTTTGTCATCGTTGCTCTCCAGTACCTTGGCCGGCTTTGCCTTCTTAGACTTCTTCGGCGCCGGCTCAGTCTCTCCCGTAGCGCCTTCTAACGACTTGCGTTTCTTTCCGATGTTTGCCTTCTCTCCTGCCAGCAAGGCTTTGGCCGCCTCAGAGTCATCACCGACAACATCCTTTTCTTTATCCACCCACAGCTCATCTGTCAAGTAGATAGGCAAAGCCACTGTCTCAGGACCTTTGGAACTATTAGCTAAAGGCAGATATCAAGAGGTTAGTTCGGTCTCACCTTTTAGGTAGATACTCTGGTTCGGAATTTTGAGTTAGTAAGGTTACAACAGCATAAATCTCAATAAAGTCCGCATCGTAATTTGACTACAGCCAAATCTGGCAGAGTGGTGATATACGTACCCTAACGTTCTTTCGTCCCCCAGGGACGAGTTTGTTAACCATAATCTGGCCATCGAATTAGTAATACTCAAGCATAAAGTTAGAAGTAGGGACCCACAGAGACAACTTTGTCTGCGTTCGCAGCCAATTCTTCTGCCTTCCATGAAGCATAGCCAATCTTTACAGCATGATTGGTCGAAGGAGACAGATTAACAAGAGCTGCTGCTACCTTTTCAGACTAGTCAGTTTCGCGTCCGGTATAGCGCCACTCCCATAAGGGGACACTCACTGCTCGGTTGATCTCTCCAGCTAGTTGAACTGCTGTACACGAGTTCACTTCGCCTTTCGCAGGTTTAACGCGCTTGCCAGCGGACTGTTCATAGGGATTAATCAACCTATATTCAAACTGGCAAGTTCCCATTTGGTTACGTACTTTGGGTATATGAGCTTGGATCTCGATTGGTATGGGTCTCTTCCTAAACAGGTGTTAGTTATGCTATTCAAGACAAACAGATATAAGCTATGCGAGTTTCTTGTCGGAGATTGGTTATGGGAGTCGGTCTTCTCTCGGAATCGCCCGTAAATTTATAAGACACGTACTTCTGACTTTTATAGAATGTCTTCCCTAATACTATAATATCTGATGTTAATAATTATTCCGAAGGCCGATTTTTATAAGTGTGACGAAAGGTCAGCAGACAGCGCAAACCTGCGGAAGACGCATTTCTTTAAGGACGATCGAACAAGAAGGAATAGTATAGACTCACAGCCCGGGAGACGATTTATGATGCGCCTGATATTGTCAGTTTTGCCGTCAATGACGAGAGACTCAGAACTCACGTATCGCCCACTTCAACAATCAACCATCAGTAACTTTCTTCAACTTTCTCCATAAACAATGTGCCATTACTTACAAAAAATGTCGTGCTCAGCATATAACGCCCTTTGTTTCTCGTCTGCAACATCAAAGGTAAGTAGATAGTCAGGCGTCAACTGCAAAGGCATTATTACACGATGAGTATTTCTTTTTAAGTTTGCCGAAGTCAATTATCCTCGACACATTCTTGCGAAGGTCGGCTGGGAACTCGGGATCTGCTACGAGGTTCTTGTAATGACGTTGGGGCTTCGCAAGGTCAGCAACATATCCAAACCCCGAAACGAGCACATTGTAGGTTTGGAGACGAACATCAGCGACTATCAGACATATTCCTTTCTCCGGATCGGTCTCGATGGGAAATGGGGTGGCGATTTTGGTGGCTGGACCAATTGTCAACGAACGAGAACTTGGGCGGACACCGGCGGAGGCCGCGTTTTAGAGTTGGAATACTCACGCTTGAGATTGCGTGATTCGGTGAGATGGCGCTTGGTGGTGAAAGTGACGAATACGGGTGTCTCTCCAAGAGAACCGGCATCATCGTCGTCCGCGAGCAGTTCTTTCTTCGACGCGTTCGCGGCTTTCTTCTCCGCCTCACTCTTCAGATGCGATACCAGCGCCTTCGAAGCGCGCAGTGTTTTCTCTGGTTCAAGAAGCGAAGCAGCAGAATCACTACGGAGAGTGACCTGGGAAGACGCCATGGTCGGTGATGTTGTTTCCCAAGCTGGTTTTCGGCTCGACGTCAGGAGAGTTGTAGTAAGGGGAGGTCTTGGAACTCGTTGCATACGTCGCTCTCACGTTGTCGTTTATTATCTCAGAGCTCGCGTCCGCTCTGGAGAGATCATAAAGTACACAGGTAATAGGTGATGTAGTAATGAAGTGGGATGCTGCAGCTAACTCTTTTGTTCAAAGGTTGCTAGCTCTCTCGGCCAAAATTTCTTATCGATAGCGTTATCTTATCATAGTCAGTCCAGCTTTGGCTAACTCAGATAGTTAAATCAACCAATCAATTTTAGTGATTTATCATAAAAAGCAACCAGATCTAGAAACAGCCTACTATAAGTATAGGTATGATAAGTTTATTTTCTGTCTCGCACATTTGCTGCTCAGAATCTAAGCAGGGTATAAGATGGAATGAAACTTGAACACCGAGTTCTTCAATCCCATATTTGATGGCTGTCAGTGGGAACTTCACCGCTTATGAACATATGCCTAGAGCGGCAAGCTTGGTAGCCCACACACCCCTTTCAAGCAGACGGATTCTGGCCTTTGAGAAGCTATGCTCTGATATGAATTCGGATTGAAGTCACTCATTCGAAATTTGGCCGCAGGGTGCAGTCGTGAAGCAGTAGTATAATAATTCTAAAACACCATACATTATCAACATTAGTTCCCAAATAATACTATGCCAAGACATGCCATTTTGTCACAATGACCGTATGTCAACATTATTCGAATTGAGCGCCCTTGAGGTCTGCACTAGTAGATCGTATGCTATGATCTGTTCATCTAGAATAGAATGCTCCAAAAGATGGTCGGCAGAACCCTCCGAGTCATAGTCTAGGTGAGAATGTAGAGTGTATATCATAGATTCCCTGCTCGAACATTCCACAAAGCTCTCCAACTTTGGCGTCTCCTGGGGGATATAGCTGTCCCGCGTAAAGTCCACACAGGGATGATTTTCTGTCCACGAACTGAATTTGATCAAGTCAGCAAGTAGTACCAAGACTGAGAGGGGGTTACCGACCCACGCCAAATTTGGTAGGCCAGTCCAAGTCATTGTTCCGGCTTTTCTGCCGCCTGGAATGTCCCCCTCGTTTATAATGCCTCCTAAAGCCCAGTTCTTAGTCACCGGGGCCGGGATGTTCCCCATTCCTACTCGAAATTCTTCCACTGTCAGAAGTGCATTCAATGCTGCCTTGGCCTTCTCGCTGAGGCATGGCCTGAAAAACTCCTCCACGCCCTCCGTGCTAAGCAACTTCTGATCCCCGTCAGTTGTGAGAATTCCCTTGAGGATCTTCAGGTAGTCCGTAGGGCTGGCAAACAGTCCCAGACCCCCAAAGCACCCTCCCCTCTCGTTGTGCTGCGGTCGCGCGTTGCTCCGGATGACCCTACTTGGATTCTTGGGGTCTCGCTTGCTCATATCCACGGCCCGAGCCTGTAAATCGGGTCTGGTGTACATATAACTAGAAAAGACAATGTCGCGTGCCCCGACTTTACGAAAGATGTTCTCCTCGAAATAGCGTTGTAAGCTGATGCCCCCATTCACGCGCTCGACGGCGACACCAGCCCAATCCACGCCTGCGCCATAGCACCAGGAGTCACCAGGCTCGAAGACAAGCGGGTAGCTATAGCGTCCTTCGACGGCGTTGGAGCGGTTAGGCAAGGTGCGGTGCCATTTATGCCATGCCATCAACTTCGGGTGGGTTTCGTCGTATGCGATACCCGAAGAGTGGTTGAGCATATGGCGTAATGTGATGGGCTTCAAATGTGGCTCTAGGACAGGGCTACCGTCAACATTGAAGCGTCTGATTATCGGTAAAGCTCGGAGCTCAGGGAGCACATCGTAGATAGGCTCATCGAGTGTTAAAAGGCCGTTCTCACAGCATTGGAGGGCTGCCAATGCCGTCACCACCTTCGTGCACGACGCAATCCACATAACAGAGTCAAGCTGGAGGGGGGACTGATCTGCGCCGGCGCGGACGGATCGTTTACCGAACGCTTTCCCATAGTTAAACTTCCCTGAGAAGTCGTCAATCTAGTGTTTACAGCAGACAAAGAGCATCCCCTGACACGGGACGGGTGACTAGATAGAGCTACCTAAAGCTTACCGAATTTATCAGTGGCTAAGAGAACCGCGCCGGGAATCTCTTGCGAGGCACTTGCGGCTTCTACAGCCTCCTCAAAGGGCTTCATTATTGAGGGCTACCTAATCTGAGTAGCGCATAGAATGAGCTTCCGCTGTTACTGTAATGTAGTCCGACACTGTTGACCCCAGAGCTACATAAAGCTTGGCATTCGTGGGGAGATGGGGAAAGCCTCGGTAAGGTAGTCAGTCTACCGGTATATCGTAACACTTTATCCTACCTACCTAGGTAGGTACCTAGGTTACCTCCATTCCATGTTACATATGTACCTACGCAGGTACCGGTGTCGTAATTGGGTAAGGGACAGACATTCATTACTTACTTGATAATCGACGAGACCGAACCTAAGTTCTGGATCTGACAACAATGTTCCAGTAGATAGATCAGCACTTAACATATAGGAATAGCATGAACAGAAAATGCGATTAACGATCATTTTTAATGCCACGAGGTATTATACTATACAGCTACCGTTATTAAAGCATCAGTCTCCTGTTGTGCTACGCAGTATAGATATCTATAATTCTAGGCATAATTAGTATGATCAAATTCATGCTATCAGATCTATTTTAGCACTCTCATATGTGTGACGTCATCTGATATTGTGTTCCACGGCTGTTCATATTCAATGCCTTGAAACTAGACAGAGTGTTGCACTGAAAGGCTAATTCAACCCACTTAACGGATATGAGAAACGTCCTGGCATTCCAGCCGAAGAGCGTGGCATAAATCCGGCTGGTAAATTGGGGTCTATTTTCAAGAGCCAACTTTGGTCATCATGCTTCACATCAGAACAGGTGCCTAGGGGGTGATTTTCGGAAGCTAATGCCTTTACGCCCGGCTATCCCATCACATATCGTACACAAGTCATAAAGATACCAGTCATAAGACGCTGCAAACGACGCCCGTTAGTTGTGAAAATTGCGTCTATCCGAGTTCTTGATCCTTCTGTAAGGGTGATTCATCATCCTTTTGTACTTAACGTAAAGGAAGAAGGCATCCTTCAGCACGACGAAGAGACAGCCTCCAATAAAACTGCGTCCCCAACGCTCTTGCAACAACCCAGTTACCGGGCCGGCCGGGGGCCGTGTGATGAAACGGGACGGAAGTGCATGGCGCATTAGCTCGCCGACTCCATAGCACACGCCTGGCCATAGTAACGCGCCGGCTATGAAATTGATCGGCGACCGGCTACCCGCATCGGCGGCCCTGTTCCGATGTCCGCCATTGTTCTGCGGCGCGTGGTCATCCGCCTCGCCAATCTGGATGTCGATCTCGAGATCCAAAATATTCATTGCTGGAGCAGGCTCAGGTGGTGGGGCAATTTCATGGATTGCTTGCGACCCATGCTCAACACTCAGCGTGCGAGCCCGCGCCGCCCAAGACCTTTCTAAGCTGTCGGAGAGGAGTCTATGGAAGTGGAAGTATGTAGCCTTGAGGGCTGGATAAACCGCCATCACGCGGTCGGGTGACGGTGGCCATGTAAAGAACTCGCCCGAGTGGTTGAACAGTGTAGCATACTATTACGAAAGCGTTAACGAGACACTCTTCGCGCGGCGAGCGCTGAATAGCAACGTACCACTAATGATGCGGGTAGTGTGATTATGTCGCCCACGTTCATTCGGTTGATTACAAGGGCCGGGGCAATTAGAGGAAGGATGCTGAAGTGTACAATGTTCACTGGCCGATCAAACCCAGGACGGTGTATCAACTCGAGGTAAGAGGGGGCTTTGTTCTCGGCTAACAAGAAAGCCACGACGGCGTCTGGCCCAGCAAACCAGGATATCGCCTTAGCGCCATAGAAGGAACTGCTAACCAGAGCGCCGGAGGCGATGAAGCCCAGCAGGATCCGGGGTGACCATCTGGAGAACTTGTTGTTTAGAAAATTGCTAAGCTGTATGGCAGGGTCGTATCGCTCGGTGACGAGGATGGGCGACTTGCAAACAGGGCAGGCGACGTCTTTGGCCTGGGCCTCCAGGTCCGTGACCCAGGCCAGCAGGCATTCCTGATGTCCCTCCAGAGAGCAGCTACAGGGCGTCGCCCAGTCCGCGGGCAGGCTAGTCTCGGGTTCATCGACGAGGCAGACGAAGCATCGCCTTGTATTGGCAGAAGGGTCGGAGCCGGGGGCAGGGCTGGGGGGAAGACCCGTGCCCGTGGACGAGGGCTCGGGCGGGTCGAGAGTTCGAGCGTCATCTGAATCAGGGGCGCTCGGAGCGGCGTCGCTGTCGACGCTGCCGGCTGATGCGAGGTCAGGCATGGTGGAAGAAGAAGAAGACGACGACGACGACGATGACGACGAAGACGCCATGTAGGTACGGTAGCTGGTCGATCACGGAGACGGGTCTGTCTAACCTAGGCTATAGGTATCTCGTAGATGCTGACGCCATATCTATAGGGCCGTCCAACAGTCAGAAGTATCTCGATATGCCCAATGTGCCGGTTATTGGGTTGAAAACATTTACTAGGTGTAAGAAGAATAGACTGGATGTAATTACGGTAGAGGTAGAAAGTAGTAGAAGCATGCATGCAACGATGAGGTTCAAACGTTGCAGCACATAGGTAGGTATATGTACCTACTTAAGGTAGGCACTGTAGGTATGTCCCCAATTTGACGACAGGTAACAGATGTATCTCCTTAGGTACCTACCTATGAGATCATCTTGTACCTACATAGGTGCAACAAAAAACAACACAAACATTACAAACTTCTTAAGTTCCACTAAGTTAGAGACAACATAAACAGATAAATGAATAAATAAAAACATTGCAACATTACATTTTATCTACTACTTCTACCTACTCTTGTCTTGGTGTTGTATGCCTACCTAATAGGTTAAATGGGCCCCTTAGCGTACACTAAGTACCTAAGGTACCTATAGGTAGGTACTGAATTAAATAAAGCTTCCTGTGTACTTAAATATACAGAAGTTATGTAGGTACTAGATAATTTTCTATCAGATTTACAGGTTTCATTCTCTGGGTTTTAGTTTTTTACTTCAACGGTGTTACCGTTGTGAGGATATACACTGATGTCTAAAATGTTGTCATGAAGAAAAAAAAACAAAAACAAAACAAAAAGCGGTAGCCCACAGGATCAGCCATCTGCAACACAATGAATGTATAGTGAGAACTTTTTTCTTTTTTCGGTCCCGCCACCTGTTGAGAATCCAGATGATAATAATGATAAATTACCATAACGGACGATTGGAAAGACGGAAAGTTGCTTAATCGGAGGACCATTCGTGGTGACCGGAGATGTCACGATAAAATCCTACATCCGTTCAGCGGTGTAGGATGAGTTTTCCCGAGTACATGGACGAGCACGGCTGGGCGGTCCCATCCCCGTCCAAGCACAGCGCCTGACGGGGATGGGGAACACAGGCCGTGCCCACGCAGCATTGGATGCTTGTCTCGCACCCCTGGATGCTGTTGATCGTGTCCTGGTCACCGGTGGGAAAGGTGCACGAGAGCGCTGCATGCTCCTTGAAATGTTGTTCTAATTATGGGCCGTCGTGGTAGCAGCGATATGCAAGTTCATCAGCGTCACCACATGTTCACTTTGATACCGCGTCTCTAGGATGACCAGGATTGGCGCGGCAGTTGGAAGAGGCCCATCTCGTGTGATGAGTTGAGGGTGCGATGATAAAGTTTTTAAATAAAAATTAATATATAATAATAATATAACGCCGAAGTTGGGAATGGTGATGCCAGGATCATAGGAAGGGACACGCTGTTACACGCGCTGAACACCTTGTACGCTACTCAAATGCGAAGTTGGGTGAGACACCTAGACCGTGCTACGCTGAACTGAGATCTATTGAGACTATCTCTCGTGTTCAGAAGTGAAGCTATTCAGCCCTCGCTTATCTGAGACATATTAGCGGACCTAGGAGGTTAGGAAAGGTAGACCAATTGTATATAGATTCAAGCCTAGAAGGGAAGTATGGACCTTGGCAACCATAACAGATCGAATAAATTCAAGTTCTCAGTTCTAAGTGCTCACAGCAGCCTTTGTTATACACGCCGAAGAGAGCATTACAGGCTTAGAACAGCATCTTGAAGCCGATAATTCAAAAACAAAAGAAATACGTACGAAGCAAAGTTAGCAAGTCCTACAGAAAAGCAGCCGTTAAGGCTCAAGTAATATTTTCTGCGAACGGAAATCAACATTCGAAAATACTACGAGAGGGCAAGAGTGCTTTTCATATAGTTCTGCCCTCTCTTTCTGTATTGTGCCATCTGGGTCGGCTTGTCAAACAAGAATAAGTCTAGCAACCTTGCGCATGAGATTCAACCTCGCTGTAGAGTATTTGGTCATTTGCATACTTTAATCAAATTTATTAAACAGACTTGTATGAGTTAACGGTGTCTCGTCGGGTCTCCATTGCTATGCGAGTGCGTGTGAGTGCGTGCGAGCAATTTGAGTACCTAGGTAGCTTTGATGTGTCCTAGTCTACCAAATTTTAAACCCTATGTACAAGAAGCGAAAAGAAAAAGAAAGCGATAAAGGACTTCTTCAAATTAGTATATCTCGTGAGAAATCCAAGTTCGAGGTTGAGAATGCCTTTGCGTACCCTTGGGGCGCTTCCTCCCAAAGCTGGAAATACGAAGGAATTCACATCCTCTGGTCTAGGTACCAGATTGGGTTGGTGAAGTTCTGTAAAATTAATAGCATAGAGGAAACCGCCATTACTTTGGCTTTCTCAGTCGATGTTAACCTAGAAAGCGCCTACAGGATTATAGTACTGGCCGCCCTAAGCGAGACTCCATAGACTAGGTATCCAATAGACAGCCCGGGAAAATACGAGCAGAGCGTTTTAAGATCAACAACCACATACTAGCCGATTCCTAGGGCCAGAACTCTCTTAATTATACAATCTATACATTTCTAGACTCTATTCCTACGCCATAATATCACTTCCCTGTTAAATATGTTGTCCTCAATCTGTGTAGAAAATTATATAACCCATAGGTAAAACATCACGGTCAGAAATCGTCCATCTATCAGCTGGAGACAAGTGAGCAGCATGCCGTGCACGTATTACCTGACTAGGTAGCGTCCATGATATAGAGTGTCCTTCTCGTAAAATACAGAAGCTTCAGTAGTCTCTCGTTCCGGGAAGCCTTCGAAGGACGCGGCAAAAGTGGCAATAGAATGCGCAACAAGCTATGGAGGCCTAAGCGTGAATATCTGGAACACAACAACTGCCAAAGTTAGGTGTCTTACCTGCGTATTAATGAGCCAAGCGGTGGCATTAACGTTTCCAACGTCGTCGCAAAGCTGATGGTAGCAAGGATCGTACCAATCTCCAGCTTTACCTCCAAACATCAATTCCTCTTCTTTGGACTTAACGCCTTCTGCGCCAGTAGCGATACCCCCACCAGGTATACCATTTCGAATAAAAGCATCACTACAACGATCGGTCGTCAGAAATCCTTGTTTTGAGCCTAGTATCTTTGGTTGGGATGTCGGAGACACTTGCAAGGCATAAGAAGAGAATGGTTAAGAGCAGTACTTACTAGTCGCTTCGTCCGTCAAAAGGAATAAATGTGTAGTTCAGACCCTTTGATTTATACCAGTCTACGTAAAGGTCACGTAACTGTTCGGAACCCGTGGGGTTGAGCGCGTTCGTCGCATTGTAGATTTGGTAGGCGAAATTTGGACTGCCCATCATATCATAATCCATGAAAAGGCGAATCTTCTTGTTTTCATCTTCAGGAAGAGTGGCAACGTAATAATCAGAGCCAAGAAGACCCTATTTCATAACCTCGTCAGTTATTTGGTCACCGCCGACAGCTTCCCAGGATCTTTTCAGGATGCAGCGGACGAGAAAAACTTCGGTTATATAACAAATGTACTCACCTCTTCCTCGCCTGCCCACCAGGCGAAACGGACACAGTTTTTAACGCTAAATTTAGTAAGATGGGTCGCAACTTCGAGTAACGTGAGACTGCCAGAACCATCATCTATGTAAATCAAACGGTATCAGCCGAGATGGTTAACTTCAGCTTCCTGGAGCATGGTAATATGCGCCTTTATCACCACAAAGGACGCTTGGATTGAGTCGACTACGACAACAGATACCAGAGGAGCAAGAAAGCTAGCCTTAATACGTACCATTAATGCCTGGTATCATAGAATCAGTAAAGTTAGAAAAATCCCTTTAGAGAAGTAGAGGGGTTGGTACCAGGGCCTTCTCCAACACTATCACTGTGAGCTCCAACTGCGTGCATAGAAACGTGTTAGTCAAGATCGGTCAGTTCAGTGGTACCGGGCCTGCTAGACCGTACGGAAGAAAGAATACTAAAGGCGTCGGGGGCTGGAGACTTTCATACGCACCCATAACACAGTTTTCCTGGTCCCCCTCGACTGTTTGGACGATTAGATTCGTCGTGTTGATAGTGTCCACCACTGAATCAATAAAGGCAATCGAGTCTATAGCATTGCCTGCCTTGAGCTTCGCGACGATAGGCTCGGCATCTTTACCAGATAGGCCAAACGTCGCAACATGATAGGGAGAGGGTACACCAAGAGTCCCGCTCAGGCCGCCTATTTCAGAATTAAAGACAATCGCTGCGATAGCGCCGGCTTTGCCCGCAAGCTCTGATTTCGTTCCGAATGAACACGTCCCACGCATTATGAAGGCGATCTTGCCTCCTACCTCTTCCTGATAGTCAGAAGCATCACACCCTTGGTTATTGACAAGAACCAAGTCGCCATAGACCGGCTCCTTGCCAGTGGTTGGGGGCGTCAACGACATACTGTCAGTTCGGAGTCAGTAATCGTCATCTTAAATGTAAGAATGTAATCTGCGAATGTTTTCGAAGCTACGAGACGCTTCCAAGACATGATATTGGCTGAAATAGAACCTTTGTATATTAAAACTCGCCATAGCAGGAAAAACAAGACTCGGAGAACTACTCACGGCGTTGCGGACCCGGGTACGCTGTGACCCAAGACAAGACGAGATTGGAAAACCTGGCCCATAACCGCAGGAAACGGCTGCGTCGAGAGCGTGTAGTAGTCTGCCAGGTTGCCGATCTCAGAGGCGATATATCCCAGTGTCCGGCGATGCCCTATGTGAACGCCAGTGATGAGCATACCAATCCTGCTCTCGACTCGCATCAGAAAATCTAGGGAAGAGAGGGCAGCTTACCTTCACTACCAATGACTCGTGTTGGGTGTCCGAACTGTTCTTCGGAAGACTTCGCCAGGTCATAGAGGGCCTCGGCGCGGGCAAGAAGGCTCTCAGTGCTGATCTGAGCCTGCAGCAACTCGGTGTCAATCAAGGGCTTTGTTCCCGTCCGGTCGGTCTCCAGCACATCCTCAGACGGGGAGAGCAGAGGCCACTGCAGCTGTGCGGACACAGCTGCCATTGTGGCTATCAGAGGTAGCCGGCGAAGCCCAACCATCTTGGTGTCTTATGACAACAGAGAGTTCACGGATGGTGAGGTGATGCTAAGTTGAGGATTGTGAATGAAAGTTGGAAGGCAGAACAGTATGATGTACTATGTATGGCGCGAGTGCGATACCGGCATTATATTGATCCAGTTATTATACCGGTATTGTAGCAAGCTTGTATACACTAGATCAGGAAACCATGGGAATGACTCTCAGCTGATCCAGATCATTTCCCTTCTCAGTTAGCTTACTGTCTCAGATTTCCTCATTGGGAAAATTGCAATATGACAGCCACCGTGGCGTATTCGTGGCGTGTTCGTGGCTGATGTCACACTGTATTGAGTGAATCAACTTCATTTTACCCTGTACAAATTAGATCGTAAAACTTGTGAACAATGTTTAGTTTAGGTAGAGTAAACAAGTTGTAACACTCACATACTAAACAAAAATCGCCTCTTCGTTTTATCCCTTTTTAATGAAGGTTATAGTGCTGTGCCATTTTGGACACCCTCCCAGTCATATATGCAACACTCCTCGTACACATATGGCCATTAGGCGCGCGTCTCTAGTCTCTATATGTTTCCATTCGCTAACAAGTTTTCTCTCTCTTTTCCTTGAACAAGAAAGCATTGCCAAACACGAGAGAGAAGTCCCGCTACATTATAATATTTTTATTAACTAGGAAGTTGAATTAATTTTGCTAATAAATTCCTACTAGGAGCGACAACTACGCGAGGGCTCCTATGACCCTCCTCAGATTTTTTTGATGAATTTTTGGTGTATATTTTGCCTTGCTGATCAACCTCGTAGCCTTGTTAATAACCATCTACGAGGCCCCTAACTCCTGCGTGCTAAATTTGAACTCGGCGGTCAGCTTAGACCCGGGCCTCAACTCACCGCCTTCTACTGTTTGTCTCTGGCTACCTTCAACTCCCTTGGTGTCATATATGCATATATGTCTTATCCTGTGTCTTATCTCGATTAGAAGGCTGAAACGTCTATATGTCTGTCTCGAAGCTTTAGGCAAGCATCGCCGTGTCGGTATGTACACGTGAGAATAATATATCAAATGTAGGAAGTACACTGACGTTATCAAAGTATCGCTAAATAGATAATTAGTAAGCGATTCCGCTCGGTATATGTGTACTACTCTGAGAACTGTCTGTATATACGTTGTCATGATATCAACTGCAACCATTATCGGGTCGACGACACGGGTAAAAAGTACCAAATTAGATATATGAGTTAGTAGTATGGATTTCTACTAGTACTGATAGAACTTTCTCATCCGCGGAATACGACGGTTAGGAAAAACCATGCCACAGTCCGGGCCTAGTATACTTAATTTATTGTAGTTAGTCTGAGGTATACACGCTTTTCTTAGCAGACAATGTTAATGTTGCAAACTTGACATTTTACTTTGAATATTCGTCCACTCTTTAACATAATATATGATTTGATGGCAATTGCTTACATTGTCGTGACCGCACGTCACGCAAGGCTTATTAAATATTGGCAGCAATAGCCCTTACTCGCAGTAGGTTGTGACAAGTCAGGATTACTGTCTAAGATTCCTACCATCTGTGCATGAGAGGAATCCGGCGGGCAGGGAATTTGCCATCCCTCGCCTAAGGACTAAGTGCAAAAAAAGCAGGTCTCCTTCTTTTTTGCGCGCTTGAATCGCTTCATGATTAAATAATGTGACGTATGAATAGTTGTGCTCCTATCATCTACGTATATCATTTCAGATATGGAGCTCATGCGGCGTCTTCAGACATCATATCCTAGTATTAACCCTTTACCTGAGATTATCACCAAGACATCCCATCATTTGATTTTATGATCTGCATAATAGCCTTATCAAAATGTACGCATTTAGTTATCCTCTACTTCTACTCTGGAGTCTAATCCTAGTTCCTTACTCACCAAGAAACACCATAATGACTGTTGTGGCTGAACAGATCTATATCTCATCAATGCTTCTGGAATCTAGCTACTCTCGTATTCTTCTACTTTCTCCTCGGGTTTCTAAGTAGACTAGTCACATGTTCTACACCTTGTCTCAATATCTATCTTCTACCCCACGTCCTACCTCATATAACCTCATCCCCTCCCCCTTCTACTTCTGCTCTCCTGTGTAAGGGATTCCGTTCCTTATCACTATAGTTGTAAACCAACTTTCACTATCTCGAGACGTGAGCCATATCCTTCTTCATGCACACTTGAAAATACCGGTAAGTAACCGTCTTTGCAGGTTCTGGCTCGCCTACTATACTCTCTCTCGCTTCTTCCCAAGTTATTGTGACATATACTTATACAACTTTTTCTTACTCTCACAACTCCACACGCGTACCAACGGTTTCATGAGAAGGTTAAGATCCTACATCAGTCATATGGTTCTCATAAGTTATCACCGTGGTCAGCTACATAACCCTAGACCACGTCTAATTCCTTATAGTCATCTCAGTTCACAAAGACCAGTTGCATTCTCTTCCATCAACAATATGCCTATTTTCTCGATAAACGTCCCAAGCACTGAAATTATGAACTCTACCACAAACAACCATACCACCATGGGTAGTGGTAGCCTACCATCCGCGAAACAACGCCTGAGCCCTTTGATGAGGATTTTACGATGCGCGGAGAGACGTTTGGAGTCTCTGAAGAAACATCTGATACTACGCTCACCGAAGAAGCAGAATAATCGCCACAACTTCCAGAGAGGATCATTGCCAACCTTTCGTGGACATGGCTTCGGGCATGACGGTAACAATACAGTCATTCCCGAATGCGGACGCCAGCGTCGCAGCGAGCCTAGTGAATCAAATACGGGATCACTCGCCGAAGGCGAGTTCTTCCAAGACGAATTCTTCCAGGGTGATTTTTTTGAGGGCTTCGGCACGTCAGTGCTATCCGAATTATTCAAGGTTGTATGCAGTCTTATATTTATGTTGGCATGCGACGCATAACGGACTGCCCTCTACTTGTATTCCTCTGAGCCGTTGGGAGAGGGAGAGAGAGAGAAACTTAGGACTGTGGCGGATTCTATGGTCGCGATCCCCAGGGACGGTCAGTTATAACCCCCCTTTCTCGTTTTATCCCGAATACTGACGGCTTTACTTGCTAGTGAATCACTGACATAGTGTCACGGTGGCTACGAGGTTATGAGGTTATGATTTATGATAAATTTCTTTGGATCTGATTTAATTGGAAATGATCGCGCTGGGTCAAAAGTTTGGGTTTTCTGGTATCACGATGCCCTAGGGGGTGTAGATGTCTAGTGCGAATAGATGAATAGAAAATGGGAGCGGGAGTAAAATATTGGGAATTTGATACATAGGCATGATAGGTCAAGAGAAGGGAGGGGATATAAGTGTTATGAGCACAAATACTCACCAACCATGTGACTCTCTACGTGAACATCTCGCGTATCCATGTGTGTCCAATGTCCGAACACCCAACATTGCTCTTCTCAAACTTCATATCCTCATTATATATATGTGCACGTAGTTCGTTCTTAGAAAAATTTAGCTCAAAGTTGACTGGCATTTGCAGAAACCAGACGGCTCTACTTAATCGAGCGGCATCGTCTTTATTAGCTCTCTCACACCAGACATGCCTCCCAAACACTCTTCCTCAGACTCCAGTCGCTTGGCCGATTTACACCTTCCCCTGACCTATTCGCTTGTAATGGGCGCCACAGGGCCTCCTCCCACTAAATCCTGGTTTCTGAAATGGGGTTAGAGCAGATGGCCGCTTATCGCGAAGAGAAGGGCCATGGAGTGGCTCGGAAGGCTGGGAGCGCCGAGTTCTAAGTCAAGTGGCCGGGCCACGGCGCCATTGTTGGTCGTAATATGTAGCAGAAACTTGCTCGTCGGAAGTTGATTGGTTATATAGGTCGAAAGACGCCGCACGGGACACAGTAATGATGATGATGGAGATGACGGAGGAGATGCTATTGGCGATGAGAACAGTGGTGATGCGCAACGACGATAGTGGTCGTGCTGGCGGCAACCCGGAAAGGAAAGGTAGTAGCGACGATAGCAACGGACTAGATGCTAGACGAAAGTCAAGAAGTAGAAGAAAGAAAGAGCTCGGGAATAAGATAGACATGAGATAGATAACTCGACACGCAAAACAATCTAGGCTAATCACCAACGACACAGAAAACCTAAGCCTATAACTAAACCCGTGATGATTACTGAGAGGGAAACACTAGATGAATTGCTGAAATACACTAAATGAATCCTAGGGGAAGACGAACCCGGCACCTATAATCATTCACTCCCTATACTTAATCGCGCTTCGAGTCCGAAGACAATAAGTAGCTTCACTCTATTCTCTACTGATTGGGGGAACATTATAGAAGATGCTCATTCACATTAAGGCTTGTATGAAGATTTCGTGCTCGAACTACGAAATTCAGCTTTTGATTCCCTCACCCACGTCTTAAACCAGCAGTTTCAGAAACATCATATGTACAGTACACTCCGTGGCTCCATGGATGAGGCCAACAGGTAGGCTCGCCTGGTCCCACCGTTTCCCCAATAAAAGTCAGCGCAGCAACTGAAAATGGCCGCAAAATCTCCTGCCTGAATAAGGAGCCTGAGCCATCGAGAAAGTATTCTTCCCTGTAGTAGACGACACAACTGTGACGCATAACAGGCCGGTGAAGCCCTTGTGAATCATGATACGAGCCGCTTCCCAATGCATACTCCGAACACCAGTACCGATGACGCCATATGCCTAACGCAGCCGAGCCCAGACGAAAAAGATGCTGAAAATGTGCAAAACAACCGCAGGCTGCCGCAAGAAATGGAAGAGTGAGAAGAGTCAACTGATTGCTTTCACTCAAAATCATCCGCAGCGGGACGAAAACGTAGCATGTGACCAAGAACATCATCGTGAAAGGATGCTCACCCAGAAAACTACAGATCTCGTTGATCGAAAACGTAATTCAATTGTCATATGGCCATCCAATCGGTCACCGGGTATCCTGGCATCCTGAACACTGTCCCGTAACTAGGGATACCACAAAGAGTCGAGGGCAACAAATGTAAGGCAGAGACAATCCGCTTATGAGGTAAACTCGTCCAAAGATAGGTGGACGTCCTGGATGCCGAAGATGTGAGCACTCTGCTTAGCCCAGGTACGGGTGACCAAAGATGCTATATTACGTTAACACGAGTTATTTGACAACACTTGAGAATGGGAACACGCTTACCCTTAATGAACTTTTTGCTAGCATACTTCTTGTAGAATGCCTCATGGATAACAGGACGAGCGAGATAATCAACCATGAGCTCAAAGACAGGCTCAATTTCCTCTTCCGTATATCCAGCGTAATACGTGATTGTCTCATCCTATAAACTGTCAGTACCCATCACCACATCAAGGGTCATATCGCAGCCGGACTTACCCATTCACCCCGGTCAAAAATTAGGCGGGCAAGGTACATGGCAGCGGCAGCAACATGACTGGGGCGATATGCCATAAAACGGTGGTCAAGAAGACTGATCTCCATGAGATACTTCCCGATCGTCCGAGTCTGGATATCATAGTTGTCCGCCTTGGAGATGCGGCGAAGAAAGTTCATGGGGTTCGGATAGCTGAGATCGTAATTGAGAGTGCCGAGAATGAAACGCTCAGCACTTAGAATCTCCTCCTCGGTAAAGCCATCATCGGCAACATGCCTGAAGTTCGCAACGTGGGGTGAAAGAACTTCCTCATATTTCGATGCAATAAACATAGCAGTAATGCCAACCAATTGTAAGCGATCTAGTTGCACTACTTTCTTAGAAAGAAAACGGTCGATGATATTGATAGCTAAGAATAGAGTTTCGGGAAGAAGATGGAATCGCGTGTGAACTTCGATGAGCCAATCAATGAGGATGCCTCGTGTTCGCCATCCGATATCATCTTGGTGATCCATGTACTGAGGGTTGGGAATCGACTTGACCTCGAGGTCGCGCAGATATTCGAAGATCTCGTTAGCATATTCGGCGGCCATTAAAGGGTCATCTAGATCCTCGCTATCTAAGTCCTTGACGCCAGCAGGGTATTCGTGCTCGACAGCCTGATCCTGAGGTTCGACTAGATCTTTCTCAACTTGCTCTAGCTTGACGGCTTTTGACTCAGAGCGTACAGGCTTCTTCTGCTCGTTGTCCGAAGTATGGGCTCTCTTGCGAGAAGGCTCGTTCTCCTCAGCGAGTACTTCGGTCTTCACAGTAGATGTAGTAGAGGTAATCTTTCTCTTCTGAGAGCTAGCACCCATAGCACCTGAACCCGAGCCAGTACGCTTGATTTCTGTTTTCTTCGTCTCCTTGGCACCGAGGACAGTTCGGGTTGATGTCGATCGGGTCGTGTTCTTCTGAACGCCGGTGGGCTGGGCAGCTTTGGAAACCAGGCCAGCTTTACCACCCAGGGGCTTCTTGCCCTCGACTGCATCAGACTTGCCTACATTACTGACATCTCCGAGGGCAGCGCGTCTTCGGCCGGCAGCAGGGTTCGCATTGACTGCGGAACGCTTGGACTGCAAGGGCTGTTTGGCTGGCTGAGTAGCATTGGCATCGAGAGCGGCAGCCTTGGCACGCGTCAGACGCGTAGAATTGGTGTTCTCGTCATTCTCGCTGGCGGCGATCCGTGACCTAGCAGTGCGGCCCTATGAACCATGAGAATTGGCACATTGGAGGCAAGACAAGAACTGGTGAACTTACAGCGGGAGGCATCTTGCTTACTAGAAAGACGCGTTTGAAAGTGGGAAATTAATCTTGAATGAGATACTAAATCGAGTCAGCGTTATGGTATCAAAGCATGGTGAAGTTCAGGTGTTGATGTCTCGTGTCATTGAACCCGGGGGGGAGGGGGGAGGGGGGGGTGCTGTCAGATTTTGTCCCCAAACACGCCGGACTGGCGCTAGGCTTGACGACCGCGAATCGAAGCAAAACGTGGATAGCAAAGAAAGACGGAGTACGGAACGGTGGAAAAAGACAAGTGATAATATTGGAAAGAGCAATGCTAGCATACCTAGGAAGTTCTTTTCGTCCTGGTATTGTCAATATTGTGGGATATCAACAAGCTAGGAGGTGGGAGTTGGTCAACGCGGAGACTCGGAGACTGAGGTTCACGAAGCAGAGCGAAAGCGAAAGCAAATCAAGCTGCAGTGGCTGAATCGAAACTACCAAGTGTATGGCGGAAGTAGGAATGGAAAGAGGCAATTGAGGTTTGAAGAGTTGAGGAGGAGAAGGTGAGAGAGGGTTGGATGTTGTTGTTGTTGTTGATTATGAGGTTATGAGGATCGAAGCAGAGAGGGAGAAGGAGGATCAATGATGTTTTTGAGAGCAGAGTGCAATGGATTGTTTGGCACTGCTGCAGCGGGTCGAAGGGAGAGGTAGAGGGTACTTTACCTGGGCAACCGGGGCGTTGGCGGGAGAAGGCTGCAATGGGAGTGTTTGTATGGGGCCGACACGGTCGATAGCGCGACTCGGATCCCTGCTCGGTGGCCTATGCCGCGTACCTCGTACTTGTGCTGCTCTCTTAGTAACCGCAGTGATTTCAGAAGCTGAAGTGGGTGCTGAGACGGTCGTGGAGAGGTCCGAGCTTGAACAGTGGTTGGCCCAGACGCCAATTGCACGCAATGGAGCTCGACAAAGTGGATGCAAGGAACGTGAGTTTGTATCCGTGTAATTACATAAAAGAGACCAAGGGAGAGACTGTGTATTGTGTGTCTGTGAGTGAGGTGAGTTTCAGCACGCGTTCTAGTGCTCGTCCTTGCAGGTGAACAAAGACCAGAACAGACGGAAAACAAGAGAAAACGATATCTGTGAATGGCAGAAAAAGAGACGCAACAATGAATGACGGACGGGTAGATGTCCTCTATAGTACTGCGTATATAGTACTGCGTATACCTAGTATATGAGGAGGTATGTGTATACTACCTACAGCCGCATGTCCAAGGGACAACAACAAACAACAATGGATGACGGGACAGAAGCTCAATGATGGCTACCTACGCAACTATTGTGAAGATGGAAAGTGTTGATGCGGGTAACCCGAAGTCTGCATACCTACGCTGCTGTACCTGCTTACCTTACGGTATCTCGGTACTTCTATCTCCAGGTTGCTGGGAGCCACGCGATTGATCTCAATGTACCGGTAGTATGTACCTAGGGTACCTACATGGTACTATACTGATCTTGGGCTCGTCATCGCCTAATCGCCCGTTGCGTCGTTAACCAGGGTCCCCACTTACTGATCTTGCTTTTCTCGGCCCACTTAAGCTTAAAATCAACAGAGGAAACCACCGGGCAACGCTCTATTCATTGGCTGTACCTCCTGCAAACCAAGTGGGGCCCGATCTCGACCAATCTGATGACGTGACCCTATGCCCTACCCGCGTTCGCGACGGGATTGTGGCTGTGCATATCCGTTTTAGTTTTCTTCAGCCTTGCGACAGCCTTAAGCCACATCTACCCCATCACCTATCTCCTTTAGGATGCAGGAAGCTACCTAGGTACCTAGGTACCTTGCCTAGTCGGACCCCGGTCCAGGGTAGCTTTTTTCGGAACAACCTGATCTCCAGAGAGCCTCATCACGAATTTTGGTTCCTAGCCAGGCTGGTTGCGATTGGGATACAGCCATCATCGCCCTCGAGCCTCCCACCCCACCAACTGGCCCTCCCGACGGAAACGGCAACAATCGGTGCGGCCAATTGTGGCGGCCGCCGTTACGATGCTGCAGCCGCGGGCATTCTCGCTCCCGACGCCGAGGATACTGCTCGCCAGTAGCCAGCGCTCCTCCTCCTACCGAACCTATGCGACAGTCCAACGGGCCGCGTCTGCGCTCAAGCCGACGAGAGACTTCGTTCCCTCCGTTCCAAAGGCTGATAAGGCACCGCCAAAGCCTGCTGCCACCTCCAAGTCTCAGCGAGAGACGGCCGATCTCCTGCGGACGTACAAGCCCAGAACACCTGGTTTGCGGCACCTGAAGCGCCCCATCAATGACCACTTGTGGAAAGGCAGGCCGTTTCTCCCCTTGACCTTCCCGAAGAAGGGCATGGCCAAGGGTGGTCGTAATAGCACCGGCAAGGTCACCGTCAGGCATCGTGGAGGTGGTGCCAAGAGAAGGATAAGAACCGTCGACTTCCACCGCTGGCTCGCCGGCCCGCACACCGTCGAGCGAATCGAGTACGATCCCGGCCGCAGCGCCCATATCGCCCTTCTCAACGAGGATGCTACCAACAAAAAGACGTACATCGTCGCTTCCGAGGGCATGAGGGCTGGTGACGTGGTCCAGAGTTATCGGTCTGGCATTCCGCAGGATCTTCTCGACAGCATGGGTGGTGTCATCGATCCTGGTGTCCTGGCAGCGAAGACAGCCCATCGGGGAAACTGTCTGCCTCTGCACCTCGTTCCAGTCGGCACGCCGGTGTTCAACGTAGGGTCACATCCGAAGGGAGGTGCTGTCTTTTGCCGCAGTGCTGGTACGTTCGCCATAGTAGAGAGCAAGGAAGAGGAGATGAGAGATGACGGCGTCAGAGTTATGACTGGGAAATATGTCACAGTACGTCTTCAGAGCGGTGAGATCAGGAAGGTTAGCAAGGATGCTTGTGCGACCATTGGCGTTGCGAGCAATCCCCATCACCATTACCGACAGCTGGGAAAGGCTGGAAGAAGCAGATGGCTTAATATTCGCCCCACAGTCCGTGGTGTTGCTATGAATAAGGGTACGTCTTCTAGCGGCTGGCTAGCCTTGAAATGACTTTTTAGGAGCTGCTGTTGACATAATCTGCATAGTGGACCATCCTCACGGTGGTGGTCGTGGTAAATCGAAGGGTAACCGACACCCAACCAGTCCATGGGGCACACCGGTACGGGCTCACCAAATCTCCTACTCTAAACTTCATTTGAACACTAATACTGACATCTGCTTCAGGCCAAGGGTGGTTACAAGACACGCAGGAAGAGTAACATCAACAAATGGGTTGTTGTACCGCGCGTGAGAAACAATGGCAAACGACGAACCAAGACAGCATAGGCCCCTTCTCCCGCTTAGCCCTGCATACCTTGTTCATATATGTACAACTTTAGGCATTTACAGCATAGCCTGTGTATATACTTGTATAATATGCAGAACAGAGTCTGAACGATGTTGCCATTACCATTGTATCGCTCTGCATATACTCTTCGTTTACTTATTTACGAGGATCAGGTCGCTAGGTATTTCGAAGTCACTACATACTATTACAATCGGATGCTTATCCTCGAGGATGAAGAGTATAGGACTTCTTGGCCGCGTATTCTCATGAAGGTACGACATATTCCCTCCAATTCCTCTCTGGTTGCTTGGTATCTCTAACTTCAACTCATGATGAGATCCCTAGGATGAGCGGCTCATCGCTATTCCTTCTTGTCACTCCCAGACACTTTGTAGGGCTACGAAAGGCTCTTTAGCACAGATTTTGCAATCAATAACGATGAATAGTGGTCTGGCGCGGCTTCATGCCGGTTTTGCTCTTAACCTATGTGCAGCCAAAGACTAGCCAAGGGGCTTTCAAACGTGCATGCTGTCACCTACCTCAGACGTCTTTTCTCCCGGTGTTGGATAGCAGCCGTAGGTGTCTGTCAGGTGCGTATAAAATAGAATCGACATGGGATAAGTTCGTAAACTGTCCCCTTCCCCCCACCTCGATTGTAACTACAAAACAATTCTCAATTCAACGACGGAATAGGCATCATCGCGATAACGTGATGACTAAGCGATTTCACGTCATCGGGTCCTCTCGACTCGGAAATGGCAGCAAGACTCGCGTTAGCGTCACCATGCCTAAATTCTTCCTTCGTTCTACATGTGGTCATATATATCCTGTTTGCTCACCAAAGCTCGGCGCTGGGATTAACATGAATCTTCATCCTTCAAAGATCACGGAACATGATCTGGAGAGCTACACGTAGTAAGATTTCACGAAGTGGCAGCCTACTTAAGTACAGCATGTCAACAGAAGAATGGCAACATTACAACTGAAGTCACCGTATCGTGAAGCCCAAACTCGTCATAGTCGACGACCGCGTTTTGCCTGCCTTTGACAACTAACATATGTAACACGATTCGTCACAAATTAGATTGCCCAGATTTTCCTACTAGAATACTGCCATCCTTGCTTCCTGTCTATATATGTTGACGTGCTCCATTACCATTACTGGTTATTTTGACTTTTGCTATTAATTAGATACATCTATGGTGAATGCTCACCTGCACGCTATTGCTCTCTCAACTATGTCTTTCGTCAACCAAGACCTTGAGTTAAATAGTAGTGCAGCATTATAATTAAAGGCGTTTAGGGGTGCATTTACTTCATGCTTCATGCCTACTTAACTCGCGCGCCGCGGCGACTGACGGATTAAGTGAGATGATGTTGGTTTTTAAAGGCCGGTATTTAAGTTTCGACTTCGACATTAACTAAATGGAGCGTTGGAGTATGCCAGTGAACTTGATAAAGCTCAGTCACAGCGTACTGGCACATCAGTCTATAGGGATATCCGGTCTTCCTACCGGCCGGTGCTAGTTCTATGTGCGCATTTAAGGTCCGTGGGAGTCCACTTTTCTGTTTACCGCCGCCGCCGTCGCCCGACGGGATATACTTGGACTACCATTATTCGTTCTTCACAACGTGCTTGACAACTAGAGCTAGTATAATCGATAAAGCTGAATTTTATATATCTTCATGTCACGGAACACGTGTCCATTGACGACCCGTGCTATAGGGCAACATTATGGCAACGCTAGCCGGGGAAAAGAATGTCCTATCTCTGTTTATATTACGCTGTTTGTGGACTGTCCGGCCGCGGAGTATTGGTAATTCATTGTCTGGCAATACCGAGTCATGGCATATGCGATAATTAGATAATCAGAAATCCCGGCGGGGACCGCTTCGGCCGACGGTCTCGGGCTTGTAAAGCTTTGGTATCCGGAGACGAACCTTAACCCGTTTCGGTACGTGTCCACTGAGTGCTTTGCTGACGCCATTTCTTATATAAAATGAGCTAGTTCTAGGCGCCTTATAGACACTAGAAGAGGTAATGGTCAGGCTTGTTTTAATAGGTGTAAATGACGTAGAGCTAGATGCTGGTCTGGTGAACACTGGTAGGTACAAAAAGGTAGTAATAGAATTTATCAGAACAGAGTTACAGAGTTATTAGTTGGGTAGGTTATGTAGTGTAGTAAAGGTCTTGTAGAAGCCTTCCAAGGTTCTCTCTCTCTCTCTCTCTCTCTCTTTTATAGCATAGGTACCCACCTAGCTGAAGTTGGTGATTCTAAGCACTCCATAGATCATCTAAATAAGGTTAGTTCGGGTGGAGTAAAATGAAATACAGATACCGGTGGAGTAACTGCCGGAATCTGTGGGCCGGGTGCTGTATTGGGTTAAGGTTCGCCTCCGGATACCAATTCTTCATCTTCAAAAAACCGAGGCCCGGCCGACGGCCGAGCAAAAAAAGGCCGCTTCATATTTAAGACAGATTTTGGAACGGCGAGCTCTACTGTATGCGGCAAAGGCGGAGAGGGTGACTCAACGACCCGGCTCCATCTAGGAGGAACTGACCTCAGTGACGTATACAAGTAGTGGAAGAGAGGCATTTATCTAACCCAAACTACCGGATTAGTCTCCTCTTTTTCCTGGTTATTCCCGGGGTGTGACCGGCCCGGGCCTTAGCTAAGAATTCCTGCGTGCTTGTATCTACACTAGACACGGTTCGGGCTATGGCGTGGATTCTTACGTGTAGCTATATATTTGAAGGAGAAGATGAAAATAAAAAAAAAGGTTCGCTTTGTTGAGCCTGCCAACTCAACATAAGAGAAATTCCAACTATAAGCCAGTGAGAAAGAGCCATACCACATCCAACTTGTTGTAGAAAATTCCCAGGGACCATGTCGGCACCCGAGAAGTCTTTGGGATCCTCCAATCCCGTAACGGAGATCACTACGCAAAGCGAAGAGCACTTACAACAACAGCAACAACAAGAACAACAAGAACAAGAACAGCCGCAACCGCAACCGCAACCGCAAGAATTCAAAGAAGGAGGCTATGGCTGGTAAGAACCTTGCTTATGAATCACATCAGGCATTCCTGGATGACTTAGCTGATAACACTCCCAGGGTCGTGGTTGTCGCTGTTGTATGTGGTTCCTGAAGTCTTTTCCATTCCCATTCTAGCCGTTTTCACGAGGCGAAAAGTTCTCGTTGGCGAAGAACGAAATCCGAAGAACCCTTTAAACGCCCACCTAAGATGGTCATTATTAACTCGACACGTTATAGGCCATCCTCAACGCCCACTCCTGGGGGGTCAACTCGGTAAGCGATCGTCGAGCAACCTGCCTAGATGGAAAGGTCCAAGGGATTCGCTGACCAGTACACATCTGATATAGGCATTTGCCGTCTTCCTGGCTTATTATATCAAGAACAATACTTTCGAGTCCTCAGATTTAGGCTACGCCTTCATAGGAGGACTCTCTCTGTCCTTAGGTATAGACTGAACCCCCTCCCCTCTCTACCCCAACCCTGTCTCGATCATGAATGCTGACTATGACACATCAGCCTTCGTGGTCTCGCCGCTGGCAACGTTCCTTGCGGGGTGGGATAAATACGGGACGCGATTAACCATCTTCACCGGCGTCATATTCGAGACGTGAGTTACTTCACCGCAACGCCGTCATCTGTTCCTCGCCTATATGGCACATCCCCTACGATTTCTTCTTCAAGTCAGAACCGACAGCTGACGGTACACAAGCATCGCTTTCATCGGCTCTTCTTTCGCAACAGAGCTCTGGCATATCATCCTCACGCAAGGTCTGTCGTTCGGTATCGGTCTGGGCCTGATGTTCGTGTCGTCAGCGCCCGTGCCCGCGCAGTGGTTCCGTAAGAAGCGGTCCTTCGCAAACGGCGTGACGGCGGCAGGGTCAGGGTTCGGCGGCCTGGTTTACTCTCTCGCCGCGAATGCCAGTACGTGATTTTTCCGAAGTCGTTGGCCCTCGCGTCTCCAGTCCCGGTTATGTCCCAAGAGTACAATCAACTCTTATTTTCCTGACACCGCGCTCGACATGATGATTATTAACCTCTGAATGTTTGCTACAGTGATTGAGCATATTGGTCTGCCCTGGACTTTCCGAACCCTCGCTATTATTTGCTTCGTCGTGAATGGTACCGCAAGCTTCTTCATCCGAGATCGTAACCACGCCGTCGGTTCCGTCCATGTCGCCTTCAACTTGAAGCTCTTCAAACGCCCCAGCTTCATCATGTTTTTGCTCTGGATGATGTTCTCTCTCATTGGTTACATAATTCTCATTTTCAGCATCGTCGCGTACTGCCAGGCTGTGGGCCTGTCGGCTTCGCAAGCGTCGCTCGTCGGCGCGCTGTTCAATCGTGAGTTTTGTGTCCCTTCGAAAAGGGAAGAAAACTTTGCTGACGCGTGGGAAATAGTGTCGCAGGGGTTCGGACGACCTGCTATCGGCCTCTCCAGCGATACCGTAGGCCGTCTCAACATCGCCAATCTAAGCACGCTGTGGTGTGGCCTCTTGTGCTTGTTCGTCTGGATGTTCGGAGCTAGGACGTATGCCGGATGCATCGTCTTCGCTCTTCTCAGTGGGAGCGTGGCCGGTGTGATGTGGGCGACTGTATCGCCGATCTGTGCAGAGGTTGTCGGGCTTGCGATGATTCCCTCCGGTAAGTCCACCTTGTCCACCCATTGGTAATGACATCCTAGAGGCTACGACGGCGTCGCTGATTTGTAAAATAGCGCTGTCAATCACCTGGATTGTCCTCATCCTTCCGGCCACTTTTGCCGAGGTTATCGGTTTGAGTCTGCGCTCTTCAGGGAGTTGGGGTTATCGCAACGTACAGATCTTCACGGCGTTCATGTTCATTGGTGCCTTTATTTTTGGCTGGATCCTACGAGCCTGGAAGATATGGGACCTTGAGCAGAAACGGTTGCAGAAAGAGCAATATGAGCTTGCCATTCGCGACAATGGCGTCATGCAGTCCTCCACGGATCTGAGGCGTCATGCTAGCCGAGCGTCAACGGTGAAGGAGAAAGTGTTGCACTTAAGAGGGCTCTGGGCGGTACAGCGTGTATAGAGGGGGCCTTTGTATCTTTTTCTTAATGCATCTTCATTTTCTTCTGTCCGCGCTTGTGGTGCTATGGGACACCAGATTTACGTAGTTGTTCTAGAACAACTGGTCATACCAACCGTCATCGCCGTCTATTCCAACGCATAATTCCGTTTCTTACCCGCCGATAACATTGACGAGGGTGAAAGGCCTTTACGAGGGAACATAATCACGGCATGCGACAAATATGACTACGCTACAGGTGGTCAGTCCGTAGCATTCGCAAGTTCGATAGCTTTTTTCGCGGCCTCGTCAAAATCATCGAAAGCAAAGAGAGGTAAGCCGCTCTCAGCTATTATCTGCTGGCCTTCCTTCTCATTTGAACCACGGATGCGGACGACAACAGGCACAGTCATATCTAAGTCACGGAAGGCCATTATGACGCCTCGCGCAATCATATCTCCAAGGGTCAGACCGCCGAAGATGTTGACAAAGATGCACTGTTTGTTTTTGTCTGTTAGCGGGCGGCTGTCAAGAAATAATAATGCAGCGACACAGGACGAAAGAAGAGAAGAAGAATAAAGGAAGTGAGTTAGGAAAGGGCGAAAAGGGCTCGCTCACCTTGACTCGCGGGTCTTTTAAAATGACCTCGAAGCTTTTCTTAACCGTCTCGCTCGTTGCTTTTCCCCCGGTGTCCAAGAAATTCGCTGCGCGGCCTCCCACCTGCGCGAGGGCGTCGACTGTGTTCATCGCGAGCCCAGCTCCATTGACGAGCGTCCCAATATTTGCAATTTCTCCCTTTCCCTTATCGTCCGGTAGCTTAACATACACGATACCATCCTTCTCCACCTCAATTTCTGTGGCGTCCTCGATGCTCGTGTCTCGTAGCGCCTGTATGTCGGCTTGTCGCTTGCCGCTGCGATGTGCCGCGTCGTCGAAGCCGAAGCGCGCAGACGCAATGGTGATTTCGGAGGTCGAGCTTTTGGAGGTAACGAGCCGTGTCTCTAGAAGATAAGCCTCCTTCTCTGCAAAAAGAGTAACGAGACCCGTGATTACAGTGCGAAGCGATGAGACGGTGTCGTTGTTACTACCGTCGAGGCCGAGTTGTGATGCGATGGCACTAATGTCTATGTCATCGGCCCCGGCCCCGACCCCGACCCCGTAGTCGTAGTCGAACCTCTGCAGCTTACTAGCGCCGCCATCAACGGGTGAAGAGGCAATAATGCAAGGACTTCTAGTTGAGCGGTTCACGGTTACGGCGAGTAGGCGTCCCTCATCTGGTACAGAGCTACTGTCGACGACTGGTACACCGCGTTGCCGTAATAGGTCGAATGCGTTAGCTTGCGTTATATAGATGGATCGTGTCTGTTGCATATAACCACCAGTGACGCTCGGACTAGGCCCCCTGATGGCAGCGTGTATTCCTCGGCGCTGAAAACGAGCCCCTAGCAAGGAAGAGGTGACACTATGACCCGAGGGTGTCAACCCATCTAACATGGATTTTAAAACTGGCCCAAACCGGGATGGGTGGTTCACGATCGTGCAATTGGCTGCCCGGAGGGCCTTGATCTTGTCTTGAGCGGAGGGCTCACCTGGAAGCGCAAAGGCACCGGCGTGACCCATTGTCCGACCCGGGATAGCCTCCATGCCTCCGATTAGGGCAGCAATGGGCCTGTTAGGAGGTCAAACGTTAACTTCGTATGCAGGACCAGGTGTCTTGATTTGCGAAGGCTTGAACTAACTTGGGCGTCTCTGTCCTTGTGCGGTAATCTTTGATCCAGTCCGCCGCATCGATTTCAGCTTCTCCTCCAATCTCGCCTATAAGGGCGATGGCCTCTGTATTTTCGTCTTCCGCCAGGATCTGAAGACCGTCTCTGATACTTGTTCCGGGAAGAATATCTCCCCCAACCCCGATGCATATACTTTGACCTAACCCAGATCTGAGGGTAGAGCCGGCAGCTAGTAGGATGAGCTTCAGTCAACGTCTCTCAACGGCGTCTAAATAAAGATGTTGTCCTTACTTTCGTAACTCAGAGTGCCCGACCGCGCTACAATTCCGACCCTCCCTGGTTGGAAGCATGGTAACGGTTGAAAACCTAGAGGCAAGGATCAGTTCTACTAGTTCTATAGCACCGAGAAGGCTACACCTGCCTATTCTACATTTTCCCACGGCAGATATGATGCCTGGCGAATTGGCACCAACCAGCCTAGACCTTTTTTGCGTCTTTAGCATAGCGTGTATCTAGATACGTTGTAGTCAGCTCACGTTCTGATTCTCTTATAGCAAACTGCCTGGAAAACTCTGACCCGTATCATATCATGTAGAGGGATGTGCTCTGCAACAGCGACGACTAAGGGTACTTCGGCCTCGATAGCCTCTTCAATGGCAGTCGTCGCCTATTATTTAGAAAGACGGAGTCAGTAAAGTCTGTATGTGGTCAGAATTCTTCTGAGTTTCGAGATTAGAAGATTCGTGACTCCAAGACATTCTAAAAGGGGTATCAAGACTCCGGTGACTAACCTGATGTGCTGCGACGTAAATGCCAGTGGCGTCGGGCCTAAGAACTTCCATTGCCTATCACCAGGTTTTCACTTAGTCATTTGTCACATCACATCTCTGCTCTTCCCTCTCCTGCGAGAAAAGCTGGGCCTGGGAAGGGTTTGTTTTCTTCAAGTAAATCCACACCTTTCGAACCGTAGACAAAACCGGCAAACCGAGATGTTCCCCCTCAAAACCAGGCCGAACACCACCAACAATGTTTGTTCCCCATTTTATGGACTCCTTAGCATTGGCGGTCGCTTGCTTTCCTGCCCCAGTCTAAATCAGTCTTAAGTGCTTGGCAGTATTGGAAATGAGCATCCTTTGAGAGCCAACCAACCTGTAAATCCTTGAAATATTACCCGCGTATGACTACCGATTTTGAGGTTTCTGAGTGTTGTATCGTAACTGTGTCGTACTAGGGAGCTTCCAAAGCCCCGACTTGTAGGGGTTCGACTGGTTGGCCTGAGTAGCTTACTTCGGGCTTCGACGTGTAACCTGTTTCGGATCATTTTGTAAGAACACTATAAATGTCTACAATAGCCAACCCATTATCCCAAAAGAGGCGAAAATCGAAGAAATTAAGGCCGAGTAACCAGTCTTGAATATATATGCGTATACTTATACTAAGAGAGTTTTAAGGGTGCAATGATTCGGTAACCTTTGGTCCGACGGTCCACATGCCGGCGTACGCTGGCATGCAGACTATTGCGTACCTAGGTAGGTAGATAGACAGATACCGTAGTCTACCCTGCTCGGGGGATATAAGCCGGCTTTAACGCTTTCATAATACCTATCCGAACATCGACTGCTCAGAAACTGAGGGCTTCAATTGCCCTTGAAACGCAAATGCAGCCTGAAATGCACATGGCTTGACATGCTTTAGCATGGGGTTAAATTTAGTGACCAATGTAGAGAAATACCTTCTTCACATGGCAGACTCTACCTGTCTAGAGACATGTGATAAGCAGTTAAACAAGCACCCAATTAGTAGATGTCTTTCTCTCTGCCCCCAATGCTCAAAAAAGACTACACGGTGTTACATGCGATAAGTAGAAGACGTGGCGCCATTGACGATATGTGGAATCGTCTATCGAGAACAAAGATCTAGAATAAGTGATAATGATAGTATACACGTCTGGCTGCGGGCATGACTGACTTTCAACCAAGCCGCCTAATCCCCCTGCGCAGAGAACACTACGAGCTTGACTGTCCACCTTCGGAGCCTGGGGTGAGTGGTTTTGCATTTGGCTCTTCGGCGAACCCCAAGTTCTTGAAATCGTCTTTGGCCATTAGATTCCTACCATTAGTCAAGATCAGCATTAGCGTCAAGGACAATGAAAGGAGAAGCCCCTACCGGTCCATTCGGCATGCGAGATATGATTTGGCGACGTTGCGACACTCTTCGTCGTTGACACCCTTCACCTTCTTGATACAGGACAGGTAGCGTGTCATGACGTGCTTGCACTCGCCTGCCAACGGTTAGCCGGACGGTGATGGATGGTCGAAATAGTCAAACCATATCGGAGAAAAGACAATTATACCATCGTGGTCTAGCGGAAAGCTGCCGCGCTGTGGACTGTGAGAGGATAAGTGATTAGCCTCAGCCCTCGTTTGAGTGTCAGTCGGCTTACGGAACTGGCTTCCCTGTGTAGGTACCTGAGCCCGGGCTACCAAAGGAACTCATCGGATGTTCGCCGCTGAGGATGATTGTTTGGTGTGGTTGCTCGTAAATCAGTTCGATCGCAGGGCATGTACCTATAAGGGTCCTTTACATTTAATAGTCATGAAGCGGAATTGGCCGATGCCACTTAAAGGTCACAAGACAGGCTGGTACAGACTTTGACGTACTTAAGGTAGGTACTACATATGTACCTAATTGTGGATAATACTAGGTAGTCGCATAAGTGTATCTATACTGCATAAGTCTAGTGGTTGCCGGGCGAACAGGATGAGGGGCACTTGATGGAAGTTATTTGTTTAAGTACCTACACATGTACGTGTACTGTGGTTCGTCGTTTGCACCTACTATATGTAGTCTGTTCTGCGAGCAAATGAAACAAAGTATACCAGTGCCTATTGTAGTGTAGTCAACCGGGTTTACATCTTGTGTGTATAAGATATAAGTACCTACATATATGCGTAGGTATACTACCGGTACTACATGCCTATGTAGGTTAGTAGGTATAGTGTACGTAGTGCGGGCATAAACAGTCTGCCACAACACATCCAACCTGCAGATGGCCCACCGACCGACCTGAACGACCTGAACGATTCGATCGATCGAAGGCTCTGCGTCATCACACCGAATTATACACACTACGAGCCAGTTCTGACTTAACCAGGAGACTACCTGGACTGTATACTTACTTAACTTAGTCGGCAGTGAGGTGGCAGACCCAAGAATTGTCATCGCTCTTGCTCTACTGTCTGCCAGCTGAGTACCGCCCTTCTGCCCCCGTAGAGAGCTCTCGCGGCCTGCTGTGCTACAGCCGAATTGGTTCCCGAGTGGAAGAAGGCCCCCTTCGAACCCAGAAATCCGGCGATGATGAGTGGTTGATGTCCGAGCACTCCGTCGTCCTCGCTCCTCCCCAATCATGCGACCGCAGCGTTGCCGGCAGGTAACGGCCATCGTCTCCATGACGATGCTCATTTCGACGATACACACGACGCTGGCCACTGCCGTCGATCCGTTGGGGTATTCCGATGCCCTTGATTTCTTCCCCATCCACCGGAGAGACGTCACCTGTCCGGCCAACTACTTCAGCTGCGAAGACAAGGGAGTGCAATTTGCGGGCGCGTGCTGCCAAAACGGCCAGACGTGTTCCTTGGACGCCCACCAGAGTGCCGCATGCTGTCCTACCACGTGAGTCCATACCTGGCCCCCGAACCCGTATGCTCGAGATGAGTGTGCATAGGACTGACGACGATGGATTTCCAGAGCGACGTGCACGGGAGTGGCACCGGGCGGCGGGCCCACGGCGACGGCTTCCTTCGTGAGCAACGCGTACTTCGCATTCCCCGTCATACCGACCTCGTTTAGCAACGCAGCAGCATGCACCACAGCCCTGCGCGACTGCTCCGAGAACTACGATGCGTGCGTGCAGGACCTGGAGGGCGGCAACGCTGGATACGGCGTGACCATCCAGGTTCCAGGGGCGGGAGGTACCACGGTGACGCAAGCACAGACCGCCCTGCCATCTGCGACGGCGACATCTGTGTGCTCGACTCTCTCCCTCCAGGCCTGCCATGGCTTGAGTAATGGGCTATGCCACGCGGGGACGCAGGGAGGCTTTACTATCGGCAGCGAGAACGGAGCACCACGGCCCACCGCTGCTTGTATGGCAGGCGTCATGGTGGGTGTAGGCATTGGCATCGTAGGCGGCCGGTTATAACACCAAAGTGGAAGTGGACGCTGCTTCGCGCTCCAGGGATGGTCGGCTAAGGAAGCTGCACGACGCTACGAATATCATGACCTGTTCTTTTATTGTATATGCTGGGTTTCCATAGAGATGGTCCGCAATCTGGGGAGGGTTGTTGGCATTGGGACATGGGTAATGCAGTGGATAGTTGAAGCACAGTGTTGGATTTTACAACACCGTAGGTCGACACTTAGGGATGGAACGGGTTCTAATTAAATACCAACCAAGACCAAAAAAAAAAAAAAGACCCAGGCTTTGATCTTTGAGTGAGACACTAACATTGGCCTATCGAAGAAATCTCTCGATACTTACCGAAGTACTCGAGTACCTAAATACATTGGTTAGTATTACATACCAAGGTACTACCTAGGATACGTAGAGAAAGATATCGACGAGTAAATAACTATAGTAAAACCTAACAAAAACTACCATATATAGAGGTAGGTAGCTATACCTACATGCATGTGTAGTATATGTAGGTACCTTACATATGTATTGATGCAGCGGTGCTCTAGGTATGTATCTACACTACTCTAGGTACCTAGACTAGGGGCTGCTAGGCCTGGCTCCTCCACCTCAGTATCTAATCTATACTACTGCGTATATACAACATGCTTCCAATTCTCCTTTCACCAACTACCCGACCATCTCTACCAACCACCGGCCACCAGCTGGCTGAGCGGTCGACATAGATTCGGTCGGCGCTGCGTGTATGAGGGAGGAGGCTATACACAACCTACATCGGCCGTGCCGTGCCATGCCATGCCGTGACCCGGCCTGATGCCAACGCCCAACGCACTGCCAAATGGCGTCGCCGCCCGTCCTCCCCAACGCCTCGAACCTACTTGGCGTCGCGCTCGTCGTCAACCGCTCCCGCGACGGGCCGCGCTTTGTGTTCCACTATCCGCCGCGCATCCACTATGGCAAGAAGCAGCGCGCCCCGCCCGCCCGCGGCTCGGCCGATGACGAGCTGGACGACGACGACGAGGCGCTGCTGAACCAACCCGTCCAGCTGTCCCCCTTCGAGGGCACGTCCGGGTCTCTGCCCACCGCCGCCGGCCTCCAGTCCTGGAACCACGACGACCACCTCGAAACCGAGAGCGGCTCGCACATCGTGCCCTGGGAACACGTCGCCGGCTACCCGACCAGAGACCTCGAGAGCCTGTTGACTCCGTCGCGCGCCTTTCACAAGCGTCTCTTCCAGGTCTCTCTGGACCAGCTGTGCTTTGTCTCCTCGCCCGTCTACGTCCACGAGAGCGGCATCTGGCGCAAGAAGAAGCGTCAGTCCAAGGGCCGGCCTCCCAAGTCGCCTGAGAATGGGGCCGAGTCCATCGTGACTCGGGATGACCCGTCCTCCCTGATGCTGGCTCCTGAAGTGCCGCAGATCGAGAGCGAGACCTTCTCGGTCGCCGGCGATGTCGCTGCCGGAAATACCGGGAGTGGGATTGTCCTCGATGAGACTGAGGAGAAAAAGAGCGGCATGACCATGTTCAACCTGGTATTCATATTAAAGCCGAAGAAACATGAGGCCAAGGAGTTGGCTGAGACGTTATACGCGCATATCATCAGGAAGATCAACAAGCTATTCAAGTATAGCCAGCAGAAGACCGATTTCGTCTGGAAGGAGTCGAAGCGCATACTGACGCTCAAAGACAAGAATCGTGAATCAAGTGAGTTTTGTGCTGGTCTCTAACTCAGCGTAAATGCCCTCGTACCGCGGCGATGGTTCATCTACGACGATGGTTATCTAATGGCTGCCTGCGCACATAGGAACTAGGATGAGCGTGCTCTGGAAGGAGATTCTAGACGTTTCGTCTCTCGCCGCCTGCATGCAGGATATCTACGACGCTGTATCGCAGAATAAGATCGCCGCTCTACAGCTTGAGACACCCGAGGGCACCATCGCGCACTCGGTGCAGATCTCGGTCCCCTTCTACCTGACCGACCTACCGCCTGAGGAAGAGGTTGCTGGCACGCGCGGTCTATGGATCACAACAGCCAACTACTTTGTAGAGGAAGACAGCCTGCATGACCCGTCTTTCCTCGACAAGAATTTCGGCCTGCTGCTGATGAGCGATGAGAAGAAGATCATTGCCGAGCTCGAAGCCGACGCCGATGAGGCTACGGCCGCTATGGTCGAGTTTGTACGGCTCTCGAAGCCGACTATGTCGTATGTCACCGTATTTCCTAGCTCTTCCATTCGCCCATGCCGCCTCCTCCCATTGCTCCTTCAATGCCTCTCTGTCTATGAAAACCAATTTGGTTTCTGCGTGCCTCTCGCTATTTGCTCACATCTCCCGTTAGATTCCATCAAATAAGCCAAGGCAGTGGACTCTCGCCAGCCCAAGTCCGTAAATATGCCCACCACTTCATTTTCTGGCGGCGAGGGATCGCGATCCCTCCCCTGCATGCACGGGACGTGTATATTTTGTCACCTAACGCAGATCTGAGCCGCCTCCCACGGGCCAGTCAGGCCTGGGCGCGCGCGTTCCCTCTCGCGCCTCACCTCGCCGACTTCCTCGCTGAACTATCGGCGGCCCCTCGCGCTTATAAGTGGTTTTACCCGTCTAAGAATCACCGCCCCACGTATCTGCAGATGCTGGCGTGGCTGATGCGTGGCGGGTGGGTGACACAACTCTGTACGTTCGCCTACGTTGTCGTGTGGCCTGAGATCCTCTACGAGGTTGAGTACGAGCTTGAGGCCGAGGAACTAAAGATGCTACAAGAAGAAGCGAGCAAAAGGGAGAAAGATAAGGAAAAACAGAAACAAATAGTGAGAGAGCAGCTGAATGCCGAACAAGATAGCGACAAGGGAAAGGAACAGGAGAAAGATGAGAAGCCTCAAAGAAACCAGCACCAGCTGGAAGAGAATGCACAGCGGGGAGTATTGGAGTTTGAGTCCGACAATCGAGATCGCCGCTTCTCCCATTATCGCCCATCATCTCCAGCCGGCTCTTCTTCCACAGTAAGAGCCGGCAACTCATCCCTTTCTGGTTCTACCACGGCTCTCGACCTCCTATCTGCCTCAACCACTAGCTTATCAGCCGAAGGCCTGGGTATAGCAACCTCATCAAGTACACTTCCTCCCCAACCGCTTACGCCATCCCCATCCTCCCCGGCAGACGTTTCTCCCTCCCATTCCCATCCCCACTTCCAGACTTACCAAAAGAACACTCCTTCGCAGTCCGAGCCGCCATCTGCGTCCGCCTCGCCACCAACGATAGCGCAGACACAAGGGGAGCGCATCGCCCTCGCCGCACGTCTAAGCCGCATTGCGGACAAGGAAGCCCAAGCGGCGTACGAACGCAGCGCCGCCTTCACGCGCAAGCCCCAGCCCGTCGCCACAGAGCACCCATCCCTCAATGTGTCGCCGCACCTTACTCACTTGTCGCCCTACGTCATTGTCGACGCCCGCCGCGCCACCGGCAAAGACAGCCTTTACCTGTCCGCTATCGGCCGCCGCTTTTCCGACCCTAAGGTCCGCGCCGCCTGGCCCGTGTTCTGGAAGTACTTCAACGGCCACGTCGCCCTTGAGCGCATTATCCTGGGTCTCAACGGCGACGGGGTTAGCGACGGTGCTGGAAGCGGGGTCAACGACAAGATGAAGATCAAGAAGCGCAAGGAGGCCTGGGGTCTCATGACTGCCATGAGTGAACATCTAATTTGCATTCGACATTTCTAAAGAATAGAGAGGGAGAGGGAAGGTGCCTCATGCTTCATGAAAACTACGTTCTAATGTATTTTTTCGTTGGGTCTTCCTTGGCTGCTCTCTCTGCGAGATTACGAGGGACATAAATACGAAATGCCATGAACATAGAATTCTGGTTTTAGGTTTTAGAAAGACAAGCTGAAAGGAGTCTACATATTAGTTACTAGTTTTTTCATGGCACGCATGCGAATGGGGATGGAGAAGACGTCTTGAGGTGTACGATACTTTGATACTAATACAACCAACTTACGTTTTAGGGGTCACGGTAGGTATGGAAAGTATACAAGTCTCACGTGTTTTTAAGAGTTTGGGTTTCCCAGATTGTTTGCATGTAGTATATAAGCTGTTCAGAAGCCGGGCGCTAAAAGGGATGTAGTACATGAGTATTAAGATGCCAACTAAGTATGCTTTAAAAGTATGGCATGCTACATGGGCTCATATGTATGTGGAATCTGAAAAGTTCGACCAAGATGGAAAAAAAAGAGAAATGACAAAGGAGAGAAAAGACAAGACGAAGACACGTGACGGATCACGTAAAGAAACATCCCAAAAAGAAACAGCACGAAACAGCGAACTCCCATGTGCCCCTGAAAATGTTGCCTGAAACTCCGTGGTTCTCCAGGTATCATAGAAACTATCAGGACCTTCCCGATTACAGAGAGATGCTCACCAGTGACAAAATGAGTGCGAAATGAACGAGCAGCCCCAGATAGTTACCGAACGCCTTGTCAAGGCCCAGTCCAACAGATAAAGAAAATGAAATATGATCTCCTTCCTCCCAAACTGAATCGACATTCTGATGATTCGAACCAGACCCACGCCGAAACGACCCTGTGAATGCAATAGATATTCCTTACCCCCATGAAAATGCCTGGATTATGTCCCGACGTATGTGTAGGAACCGCTGTACGTTAAAACAGCAACACTGAAAGGAAATTGCAAAGGAGAGTTACTGTCCAGAAAGGACAGCGCATGGTGAAAACAGCAGACAAGCCGTTTATGTTTCAAAATCCATGTACTCGTCTTCTTCTTTGAAGTTTGAGGTAGTGGGACCACTACCGTCCTCATCTTGTTCCCAGAAGACACCATTATCGTCGATTTCATGCCCTAAGTCCTCAGGGCTTACTGAGATCCCCGCAGGTTCAGTTCCATCAACGGCATCTCCCTTGTAGTCGGTATGATTTGGTACCCGGAGACCAGATCCTGCAAATCGGCTGTAGGAAAATGTATGAGGCTCATTTTTGTCCCACGCCTCATTCAGTTCTGTCTGCATCCGCTTCTCATCATCGGAGATTGAAAATGGCACTCTGCCACCTAATTCCACGATGGTGTTGATAAGCTCCTCTTGCTGTTGAAGCTTGAGATGCAGCATCCACATCAGGTCTCTTGTCCAGCTCACAGAACCGTTGAGAATGTCACCTTTGTTAGGACCTTTGTCCTTGTCTTCAAGGGGTAGACCTGTCGTTATGTTTCCCACACCTGTAGCCCGCTTGGCACCAGGGCCGGCTAATCCTGACGTCGCTTGTCCTGGACTAGAGATTCCTGCAAGACTTGGTGATACTGGCGTGCCATTTTGTATCATTTTGCGGACTTTCTCATCGTCAAGCCTGTGAGTAGGGACTAATTTGCTAAGATCTTGTATCCTTTCGTTGATATTGTCCCGGCGCCGACGTTCGACCAGATTGTGTGATTCGCGACGTCTCTTTCTTTTCATCTCTTGAGACGAGACAGCACTCGGGTTATTGAGTTTGGCGGGCATAGACGTGCCTCCTTTCAATAGGACGTCGGAAATCTGAGTGTTTTGCATCCCATGTTGTAAAGGGGAAGAGAACCCAGAGCCAGGAAAAGATGATAAGCTATTTGGAGTATGGATCCATTGCGCCGACGGTGATTTCTCATGGTGAGCCCCGGGCGTCCGAATTGGTTGTGCGCCAAAGCCTCCAGGCTCACGAGAATTCATTGACAATGCCGACATAGCAGCAGCAGTCTTATTTGTCAGTTGGCTCCTAGTACTTGAAGCCTTGCGTTGCATGCTCTGGGACATCTGAGCATGGGATTTGGTGTTCAAGTAATTAGGGTCCCCACCATCGTGATTCATGTCAGAGTTTGCCAGCGGGGAACCGGAGTATGAAACGGGGGACTGAAGCGAGTTTCCAAAGGATTGGGGATGTTGGATTGGTCGGAACTGTTGACTGAAGCTGTGGACGAATGGGCTCTGTATTGGGTCGCCGTCTGGAGTGTGGGAGTACCCATTCATATGCGATTGGTCCATCTGTAAACCTGGGTTATTAGGTTGCTGTGTGTATATGCCAAAGCCCATGCTCATGTCATTTACGCCTCCAAATTCTTGGCCCTGGTTATGCATATTCGATTGGTTGGGTATGCGATCGACTGGGCTACCGAGGGTATCCAAGAGCTCTTCATCGTTGAAGAATCCGTTGGAAGTGCTGTTGTTGCCGTTGAAGTTGTTCGAATATGAGGCCCCGTAAGCCCCGGTGGCCAAATCACTAGGATCAACGCTCCCTCCATTGTTCTGGCCGCCGCCGAAGTGGCTGAAGCCGTGTTGCGCCATCGTGTCGTGTGTCTGACTGAAGTTGGTTGCAAGATATGTCATACCGCAAATGGCGATGTAAAAAGATGTTGTATATCTAGTCGCACCAAGAATCGATGCTGCTGCAGGTCAACTGAGTCAGCCCTACATCACCGAGGCCTAGAGGGAGGAAACAATGCGTCGCAGCTAAGATGACCACCAAATAAACGGACAGCAAGTACTTACCACTCCTACACTTCAAATCCAAGATCGAACGCCGGCGACGCTATAATGCCATACAATACGGAGAATATATTTTCAAAAATGCGTTGACCCTCTTGGGTGAGGATGCAGGTGATGCGGAGAGGGACAGGAAATCAGGTGTCGGTCTGTTAAGTCCCGGGGATGCTGTTTAAATGGGGGGAAGAAAAGAAAGGAAAGAAAAAGACCCCGGGTGCGAGTTGAGATGCCTTTTCGGCCTTTCGCGTTGCTTAATTGATGTAGGATTCCGAATCGGAGGGTCAGTGCTTGGTTGGTGACGATTCTGTATGGATTTGGACAATGGATGGTTTGGGGGAGTTGGCCCTGGAGTGTGGCAGAGGTATGAAAAGGGAGGAGATGGTGTCAGGCCGACAATACCGCTATGTTCTTAAGAAGAAGGTAAGGCGGTAAGAGGGCAAGAGAGCAAGAGGGTGGCACAAGTCTAAGACTACGAGGGGAGTGAGATACGATGACAAGTAGCCCAAGAAATGCGACCGGAGTCAAGCAGTCCCGCTGGTGCGCTTCTTAGGTGAGAAAAAGCGACAAGGGGAGTGGAAATAAAAAGAACCTGGGAAGGCCGGCTGTATGTAATCAGGTTCGGGCTGACTTTGTCGCACACGATTTGACGACGGGCAGCCTCGACGGGGTCCAGTCAAAGGTGAGGAGGGCAGAGGGCAGAGGGCAGAGGGCAGAGGACAGACAGGCGCTGAAAGAGGAGAGGGGAAGAGAGTACCCGGGTAGGCAGATGAATCGCGGGAGAGAATAAATTGTTCAGGTGGTGAATGCGGCGGTATCGTTGGACGGGCGAAGATGCCTAGTACGAGGATACCTACCTAGTGCGAAGATGCGAAGATGCGCTTATGCGCTTTACCAGCCCTCCAAGCCTCTCGTAGGTACTTTCCCTCGTACTTTTCCAAAGAGGCAGAGGCTGGGTCCAAGTTGTCCGGGGAAATAAACGAGGACAACAAATAAGGACAATAGGGTGGTGGTGTCTTTTGGTGGAGGCAAGGCAGGTAGGTATCTCGTTAGTAGGCAACTTTGGCGAGCCTGAGCTTATTTAGCGAGCAGGTTTGCAGCAAGAGCTACCTACGCATACATACTCTTAAGTACCTATTAGTCTTCCCCCGGTTGCTCAGCTCCTCGTCCAGCTTCTCCCAAAAGTGGAATGATAAGCAGGCGTCGGTCGCCGTCTGTGCGGCGGAGCAAAAAGATAGTCTCGATTGGTACTACTTGCTACTATATAATCGTCGTTGTTATCGTCGTTGTCGATGTCTTCGCCGTCGCTGTTTTAACTGTTGGGGCAAGCTACCTGATGACAAGGACTACCTAGGTAGGTCGGCTTGCTCGGTAGGACTTGAAAGGTCGGGCAAATCCTTCGGCGATGGACATAAAGGCCCGGGGACAATAACAGACAGACAGGTATGCTTGCGATCTCGGAAAGTTAAGACAGCTCGGGGTGGTGTCTATTGTCTGGTGTCTGGCGTCTGGTTCTTGTTAATGTGTTGTGTTGTCTGGCCCTCGAAGATACGGTGTAGGGGCTATGTATAAAGTACCAGCCCGCAGGTCTAGGAGATGGCCGTCTTCCTGATCGAGTTGGCAACTGGCCCCATAAGCAACTCAGCTGTGTGATGAATAGCTACAAAGAACAATGCGGTCCAGCCGTGAATGTAAAGGCAGATGCAGATGCAGATGCACTGCTGGGTAATTCTTATCCCGAGAAGTTTGGTGGTGGATGCGGAGCGAGGACGATTGAGCAGCAGTACGTGGTAGTGTGTACATATGCGTACGTACTTAAGGGTGCGGGTAGGGGATGCGGGGTGCTGACGCTGGGGGCGTTGTGTATCGTAAAGTACCTACAGAAGTACCTGGAGACGGCGGTGGGCAGTGGGGCAAAACGGGGTGGGCTGGAGGGCTAGGGCGAGCCAAGCCAAATCAATCAACGAGTCGAATCCTCAGTGAAGTGGGCGGTGGGGTCCAAGCTACGAAAGCCTTCCAGCTTTCGGTGTTTGATCGAGTTGACTAGATTGTCTAGGTTGTTCCGCCTCTATATGCAGTACTTTCTCGGCGAGTAACTGCTGGCAAGGGAGGTGACGGACTCGGCCAACATGTAGTTCCTCAGCTAACAAGCGCAACAGACGGTCCTTTAGTGACGATGGTGGCGATGGTGACGAGCGTCCGAGGGTCCGAGGCCAACTCGATATTCTTTGCTCGCAACTCTATAAGGCTTTAGGGCTATCTTGACCAGCGCGGTCCAACGTTGTCGTGTAGGTAGTGAGTACCTTCCCAACGGCCTCGGTAGAATCGGGACAGTCAAGTTCGTGTAGGTTGTTAAAGTTATCTTGTGCCACCTCTATCTAATATGTATGAGTGCTTTGTTGGCTGGCCGCTCAAATCGCCCGCAAAGTTAGAAGCAATGCGTAAACTGCAGTAATAAGTTCACTCCTCGAAGAGAATCAGCATTGCGCAGGGCCTCTTGTGTTTGTGTTCATAGATCTGTATCAACTTACTAGCTCGGGTTCTATCACAACTTGACGCACAATCCGTCCGCTTTGATGGGGAACAGACTATTTCGGATAGGTCGTAATTATGTGGTTTTAACAAGTGCCACAAGCACCTCCAAGAGTTTACGGCAAGGTAGTCTAGATGCTGGTTTGATACGAGTTGAGAAAGTCTCGAGTAGATAATCCGGAAGTATAATTAGTAAAAAGGGCGTTGAAAGAGTAGGCTATCCTTCTAGTTGAAAATACATCAAAAGAGGTCCTTCATTTCTCGCAAGGCGCAGACTGGGGGTCATAATAGCTTTTATATTCCCCAGTCTAGCTATGTACTTTCACACGGCAGATCCGCTCGCACATATCCAAACATCTACTCTGGCCCACTAGAGACATTTGTGTTCCCACTTCAAGCGTCTCTTCCAAGTTATCCGTAAAACATGGCGGGCGTGTGCGTCTCCTGACTCTTGACATCTTAATACTGCAGAGCCCATTAATGGGTCATGGTGTGGTGTGTAGCCGTCTTGATGGTGTGCAGGGAGGGGGCAGTGAAGGGACAAATACGATGGTCTTTCCACCAGGTTTCTCTAATACCTCATTTGGACGTGAACCAAGAACGGACTTCTATCTTATCGTCGAGATCCCACAATAAGGTGGGCTCCTGGGCTATGGAGGAGGGCGAGCCTAGACTCGTGACACTGTCAAAAGTCAGCCAACCCTCATTGGGTAAGCCACGATGCCACCCTCTATTATTTAGCCTACGCAACCAACTACCATGGGAATGCGAGATGGAACATGGCATTTCAAAACTCCCCGAGCTGCCCGGCCCATCCGTTCAGGATAGGAACGTCGAGGGAGGGAAAACTGGGATAAAGCTCCATCTGACTCACTCCCGCAATCCTCGGTCGGGCGACAGCAGCAAGAGTTGCCTGGGCCTTTCCAAGATGGATGCTGCGCCGCTCATCGGGACTGGCTAGCTTCCAACGGTAGAGGCACGGCAGCGATCGCTTGCGCAAGGCACCCGTTGCTGGTCCAGGGATCATGCATCGGTCTTATAAACGACGACAACAGGCGTGGAAACAAAAGAGGAGAGAGAGAGAGAGAGGGAAGAAAGAAAAGACGAAGACAGAGAGAGAAAGAAGCTGATTCCCCCCGGCCGACTAGTATACCGGTATGTATAATCACCAGGTGTTGTGTACATAAAATCAACATAATATTGGCCGACATGGATATCAATCGTGCCATTAGCAAACGGGTCAGCAAGGAGCACAAGAGTCGCGATGAGCAGCACGTAGATACATAATATATCCACTTGGTGTCTCCCTCCTCTGATTTGTACAGTGGATGGTGTACGGTTAGCATACCTACATTGCCCTTATCTGGCCCTCCAAGCTCCATAAACTACACACCACATCTCTTAACGGCATATGTGGGAAGCATACCTTACTGATTTACCTTCTAGAAGTATTTCAGAGATGCTCACTTTGAACGTTATGCGGTTGCGGCGCCTTGAAGTGAAGCGTTGCCGCATGATGAACGTAGGCTAGTACTTACTTGCGTAGTACATACCTACATACATGTAGGTACGCTGTGGACTAGTATAGACTACCTACCCTATGTACATAGGTACTTACATACTTAGGTAGAATGCCTAGGTACCTAGGTACGCAGTAAACTACATAGTAGAAAGACCTGGTTAGACTACTAAGTACATATATGAGGGGCACAACGGAGCGCTGCCTGGTTGGCGGGGTAGGTTCTGTCGATCCATCTTCTCGATACCACAATGTACGCAGTGCGTATACACTACCGGTACCTATATACCATTTACATACGTGCCTATGTAGTACCTAGCATGCAGAAGTAGCTCCGAGATACCTACCTACCTACCTAGGTACGTAAGGATGTATGCGTATGTCAAGATCAAGAGTGGTCCGGCCGGGCACTTCTCGGGTTAGCTGACGGCGTGCGGATCAGTGTGCAAGACACAGTCACAACGGCCGCGTCCGTGATGGCTCGATGCAACGCAACCGGGGTTCTTCTGCGTTGAAGACTACAGATGCACAGCCGTGGGGTTTCGTCCTTTGCCGCTTGCCGACAGTGATCGCCCAACCTTCTTGAGAGCTTTCAAGCTAGTCCCTGCAACCCCAACTCACATGCCCAACTAGCCAATCGCCAGATCCCGTGGCATGGCGACGCGTGGGAGCTGTTCTATTCAAAATCTGACTCTTCGATTCCGAAAGGAGCCATCATCACCGTGCGGCATGATACTTCATTCGAGATATGTTGGTAACTACATGGGAAGAGATCCGGGATACGGTCTGGTACAATCGCCAACTCGGAGCTGTGTACTGTAAACCCAATACTCGGGTCTCCATACTAGACTCCGGCATTTGAGTGGCCTAGGTGGCGGTTCTGCCGCGCTGCTCCGCCCTGCATCATGCATGAACCTTGTTGCTACATGCGGATAGCGTTCTTATATTAGCCTCAGATACCAAAGCAGGTAGGTGAAGCTATTGACACCACCCTCACCTTGAGCTAATCGCACTTGGGGTACACAGCTACCTTGATCTTGAGATCGGATCGCTAATTCCGCGAATCAAGAAACCACGGGGATCGGATCTGTGGAGTTGGGACTCCTTCGAACCAGAGGATAAGGTCGTATCTCCATGACAGGGTGTCCAGAAGCTTGATTATACTGCAGATGAAATTACTGGATCAAAAGAAGCAGGATTGTTGCAAAAATGGAATGGCTCAGTATGTCGCCACTTGTAGTGGTTCGAAATCATCTATTAGGTATGGCCATGTAAGTACGTATTAATACCTTTATACATTATCTCTGTCTACAACCAAAGGCAGGTGGCAACCTAAGAGGTATGCTAGGTAAGCACTTGTGTGGACATAATCTGCTAGGTAGGAAGTGACAAAGCAGCATAACACTATAAGTACACTCACTACCCTGTCAGTAATACAATATAATAGATAAGTACCAAAGTGTATGTCTATGAGTTATGGTCTGGATCTTAGTATACTAAGCCCTTGTAATCTTGTAATCACAAATTTACAGGAGTGGCATTTCCTGCGATCCAGATACCTTCTTACATAAGTACCTACCTAGGTAGGTAGGTACATAATGGCTTACCTAAGTAAGTACCTACGTAACATAACTCATACTGCGCAGATAGAAGCCACATGCCCTGCTTCTAGCCAATCAAGAGAACTTCTAGTACTGACCACATATCCGCGTGGCTTGCTGATAACATGATAAAGGATAGGTAGGCAGCCAAGATACAACACGTCCAATCACTGGCTTGGGATTCCGCTTTTCCAATCATGGCCACACCACCTAGCGCGACTTGAAGACGACATCCTCCATCACCACTACAACTCTGCTATTTCCATTTCCCACTTCCAACATAAGAAAGGGGTCATTCGACACACATAACCTACTACACCACCTACCGATCCCGTCAGATAGAAGAGCTTGGCCCCTCATAATCCACCGTACCACACCGAAATCGACATTACCGTGTTTCACGCTCCCTATCACCCACTTGCCGACACTGATATTCACCCTTTCTTAACATCATCTATCGCAGTTCTCGCCGACATGGCTTCTGCCTCTTTCCGAGAGTCGATGAACTCTCTGGGCTGGTCCCGCCGAGATCCCGACTACCCAGTCAGCACGACCCCCAAGACTGGCCTACTATCATCCATCAAGTCACTCAATCCCTTTGGAGATCGCAGTTATGTACAGCTTCCCACAACTGAGGGCGCCGGTGCCCCTTTGCCAGCAAGTAACCGCCGCGACGAAGAAGAAGGCTGGTTTGTCTGTGAGTCATCCTAGATTCGTCTACGTCATCGAACATTGCCGGTTCCAAATATTGTCTGAGAGGTGTGCCTGGTCGTCGCGCATGCGCAGAGACCGCGCGCCATGTTTCATTGATGCACATGGTGCAAGACCCACCAGAGCTACGAACAAGCTGACCCAGGATCCCCGATTCTTATCTAGTGAGCCGTTGGGACCGGTTGCTCATATTCGGTGCTTGTAATCTGGGCGCTCTCGCCTGCTTCGTCCTCTGCTTCGCCCTTTGGCCAATCCTTATGGCCAAGCCGCGCAAATTCGTAATCCTGTAAGGCTCGACTTCTTCCATTACCGTTCCCTTGATTCCTGCGGTCGGTTTCCGTGGTACTACCACAGATGGCGATTTACTGTCAAGATATAGTACACATCTACAAGTTGCCGTCCTTGCATGTGCCGTGTGAACTGGCGCAAAATGCTTCCCCTGAATCTTCAGGCTCTGCTCAACGTCTGTCACCATCTGTGACATCATATCTCGCATGCTGTCCCTCCTTTAACACAACGTCTTAAGCCACACCAACCTGCTAACCTTTTAATGCCATTTATAGTTGGTCATTTGGTTCGCTTCTCTTTATATCTTCTTTCGGGGCAGTGATGGGGCTTAGGACATACCTGCAGCATCTGACATCTGGTCCTCGTCTTCCCTTTACTGCCGCCTATTTTGGATCCATCGCACTCACTATATACTTCTCGGTCGGCGTGAGTACAACCATCTTGTGATTTGATTATTATTATTTATTTATTTTTTCGGCCGTATGATAGCTAACTGCCTTAGCTTCAAAATACGGTCTTAACCTTGATATCCGCACTTATCCAGATTGCATGTCTACTATGGTATCTGGTCAGTTACTTCCCTATGGGTTCGAGTGGTCTCCGGCTGGCCACAACATTCGGTGCTAGGAGAGCTGCCGCCTGGATGACTGGTTAGAACTTGTATAACGATTGTACTACACGCGTGTAGCAGTATGGGCTTTGGAAATCATTGGAGCCATATTCCTTTCCGGTCAGGTTAGAATGTTGGAATTTTTGCCCCGAGAAGCAAGCGTCTGTATACAAAAAAAGGTACGACTTGTTGATGCAGCAACCAACCCTATGCGTTCTTTCAATAATCTCCCTTTCCATGCAGTAGAGCACCAGATACCCAAGGTTGGAGTCTCGCGTGATTAGAATGCTGGAAGGTTATCGGTTCCCAAATGTCCGTGTTTGCAAGTCCTGAACTTCAAGAAGCTGTCTGGCCTTTAAGGCAATCCACGGGTTTCAGAATTCAGATACGCATGGTCGTCTACGTCTTTGCCATAATTACTAAAGTTGGGAGAACACTAATCTTGTTCATATACATTTAGAACTCGTGGTCCTGAACAGAATATGGACAGTAGCTCATGGAAATCCCATTACCTAGTCACTCAGAACTGACTTTGTCCGGAAGATCTGTTTGTTATTACCCGCTTCATATGATGTTGTAACCAATGTTCCCGAAGTTCTGCAGCCCAGCCGGGAAAATCGGACTTCTCGGCCAGGCGGTGGCCCGGGCTCTTGATCCATGAATGAATGGTACTCCCTACCTCTGTACTCCATTACTCCTGGAGCAGACTTCCAGGTGAGATATACTAACCCAACCTAATCTAGGTTCTAAAATTGGAAGCAATCATCCATTTTGTCGGAGCTGTCGGTAGATATTGCCACCAGCAATGGCGGGGTATGGACAAACTTGGGAAGACCGAAAATAGGTGCGCACCATGGAAAGTCAATTTACCTGCCATACCATGTGCACCACAGTGACTCCTGTTTATTACATACATGTATGTATGTGTATGAGTATGTCTTTTTGATTGCAGGGATGGCTTGGCGTGATAACAGCTATGGTATACCTGCATAGTACTAATAGGTACGTAGGCAGCCCAAACATCCCCACGTTTTCGCTGAATCAAGAATGGCGTAGGCCTAGAGAGATGGGATCTCCAATTGGCTGTCCAAGGCCATGGGCAGAACCACGACGGCGAATCATGGCTCGGTAGTGGCTTGCGTTCCAGAGGTACGTCGAGGCAATAGGAGAATACCTACGATATGGCAAACGAAACGTGTCAAAGATGACAGACAGATGTAAGGGGTGATAAGACACCTATCAATCCACCTAACAGAAGTTTATAGGCAGTCGGTCTCTTCATCGTGGTACATGTTACCCAGGCAGTGGCACTATCCAGGTTCCTACTAGGTACCCAGGCAGAAGGTATGTAACATACATACTAATTAATGTATGTCAGTACCTCCTGTACAGTATATTTTGGCCGGTGTTACGTGTAGGTACACAAGACGATGCACAATGACGAGGCAGCCCGGTGCCCCGTCCGTCTCTCCGATGTCGCGGCTATTTCTACCAGCGCAATCACTACTTATCAATATAAATCTTCGTCCCAATGCGTCCTCTGTATAAATATGGCGCAACCCGACCCAGTACGCCGTTGCTTTGGTGGTCGGTGATGCGCTGTTCGTGGCAAATGGAAATGTTTCATTGTGATATATATATGCCTTACTTACTTAAGTATCTAGTACAGAGTATAATGAGTACCAACCTAACCTTACGCATAGGCCGTCCGGTAGTATATGCTCCGGATGGACTCGGGAATCACGTAATGCAACTCAGATCCCCGCTTGACCAGATTAAAAAGTCGAACGTTTGGGCTTTTATACCTGCAACATGGAACAGAAATACCTACTTAGGTGGTCGATAGCTACAGATATAATGGGTACCTAGGTAAACATGGTAGGTAAACATGGTATGCAGATAGCCAGTAAACAGGATGCTTCATCGACAAACTGGCATATCGGGTCGGAGGGAGCATTTCCAATGTGTTTGCCATTGCTTGCAGGGGCTTTATCCATAAGGTACCTACTCCGGGTAACGTCCATCCAGTTTCAAGGTGGGGTGAGTCAACCCTAAGAAGGCTCCAGCTTTATCAGGGTCCTGGACCTTCCGCACCAAAAGCCTCCAATGAGAGCACTGATATTTGGCCAAACCTAAACATGCCCATTCATTATTTAGGTAACATAAGGTATGCGTAGTAACCTATAAGGCTACTAGATAATAAGGTAGGAAGGTAGTAGGTAGCGTACATGCACGGAGGTGCCTGCTGCTGACAGGAGCACCTTAGGTACGCAGTAAGGTAGGTACCTAGGTTGGCAGGCCGGCGGGTTTAGATTTCATCCGAATGAATTACAGCATCGCCCTTAGATTGAATGCTACCTGCCTTCGAATGATAGATACCCTTGGATGGTACCTAGTGGAACTACGATAATAACATGAAGGAGGGGAAACAACTCCATCACCAGAACTAAAGAAAACTGAAGTGACTTTTTCTTTTACAATTTGTCCTCTAGGTGCAATGTTTTGTGTTGTTTTTTTTTCATTGTTTCTTTTTTTTCCCTCCCAAAATTTAGATATCCTTGACACAGCACGCACAAATTTGCAACTTAGCGTGCAAGGTATATGTATGTAAGTAGGTGCCCTCATTGTGCATGCTTTAGAGAGAGAGAGAGAGAGAGAGAGAGAGAGAGAGAGAGAGAGAGAGAGAGAGAGAGAGAGAGAGAGGGAAAACATGAAAAAAGGGTTTTAGCTCTTAGATTCTTCTCCATTCCCCTCTTGCCTGTTGTTTTAGCATGGAAGTACGTAAATACATGATGCTATCTTCCAACCGAGTAACGACCTCGTAAATGTACCTATAATTAAATACCTACCTCCTAGTGCGTCCACCAAATATACAACCAGCTTACTTACACTGATAAAAACCAAAAATTACAAAAGCTGATGCTTCTATAACAAGGACATCTGCATAGTACTGAGTGCTGCACTATAACAGATGGAAGTCTAACAAGTGGTTCGCTGTCACATAGAGCATCTAACCAAATATACTCAACCTGAGTTACCAGCTATTCCCTTATTTACCCATACCTGGGTACCTAGGTACCTACTTATAACCACCACGCAGCAGGGTAGCCAGGCAAGCCAGGCAGGTAGGTAGCGAGCCCTACGCTAAAAATCACTCTCCTTCCGCTCTTCCGCTATAAAGCATACAACCTACCTACCTACCTGGGCAGGTAGCCGACAATATAGGGCACCAGGTTACACCACCTACATATCGTCGTCTTCGCAGCCCACAAAGATTCTCTATCCTCTCTTTATTGGGGTTGAATTTCTACTGCGCAACCTGCACCTTGATACTCGTCTTCTACCCGTCTTCCTCTCCCACATATTCTACCTGCCTCACTCGCTTCGAGTCAAACCTAACCATCCTGTCCTTCTTTGCCCATCTTTGGCAAGCCTTGTGGTCTATCTGGAGGCTAGAGGTACCTATCCCACCTATCTATTATCACGGTTCTCCGTACCTGTTACGGAAATATATCCCTCCTCCAAACAGCACGTCCCGATTATTCCCTCGGTCCAGACGGTCCTCCAAGACGGCCCTCAAACACGCTCCAGAGTAGCCAAGGACCTCGCCCGACTTAAACCTCTTTTTTTTCCCCCCCCTTCTAACTTCAGAAGCTGGGAGATCAGACGTCTAGGGTGGCGCCAAACAGTCTCTCTACTAGGTCAGTCAAAGTCTCGGGTTCGTCGCCGCCATTGTCATGCTATTGTTATGCCACCGTTGCGCTGCGTGTGTCGAATCTCCATTGTCATCCATTGATTCATGGCTTGTTCCTCCTGCTATCCTGGGTTAATTTACGGTTCGGCTCGGAACTTGTGCCTGGGTCTGGTCTGGCCTGGCTCCATTTCTCTAGCACAGTCATCCTTTTCCATGGCACTAACTTGTTAAACTTTCTCCTCTTTTATTTGCTACCTAATTTTTTTTTTTTTAATTTTTCTTCCCTTGATCCTCTCCATCCTCTTCCCATGCCCACCGTTTTATTTTCAGCATTGTCGCATATGACCTGACCGATCCTAGGATTCTCAACCACGACAAGCAGTTCAACTGTCGTTGTTCACGGTGCGTCGTCTGTACCGGGTCGAGCTCCGTCGTGTATCCGCATTTATATCCGATTATCCCAGCTAAGGTGCATCAACAATACTTGGTTGTGCACCCCGCATCCACTACTCGACATTTCGGTTTTCCTGCGATAGGCAATCTCAATCTCCACCACACGTCTTTTCTCTCTCTCCAACCTCCATCCCGATCATCCGTCCACCACCCTTGATGATTCTCTAGTGCCAACCTCAGCAAGTATTTCGGCATTGATTGCTCGTGTTAGATTGCAGCCATCCAGTAACTCCCTATATCCTCCTCCTAGCCTTCTCCATTTGGCCAATTTGCACACTCCAGCTGCACACAACTCTCTTCGGCGCGTCAACCGACTTGCACTTGAGGTATTCTAGGGCTGGTTCAATTCCCGGTGTGTTGGTGGCAGCGGCCTGAGGGCTTCCTCGATTGAGGTACGCAATAGACCACAGCTGTTAGCTGCGGTCTCATATTCATACCCGACAGCCTATCTAGATTTCTTTATTGCATTGCTATAACCAGACGCAATGTCAACCTCCACCTTCTCCTATGCACAGGCCGCGAAAGGTCAGTTGGCTGCTCAGGTGGTGACGTCGCAACAAAGCCCTAATCAGAGTCAAACACCATCAGTTGCTGGCAACCCAAGCCGCGACGCCAACACCACAAACGCAAGTACTCGAGCCCCGTCCATTGCTGTGTCAACTTCATCGAACGACATTGATTCTTCCCGCAGCGCTCGAAGCACGTCTGCGAAGCCCGAGGCCTCTCGACTGAATGGTTCTGAAGTGAACCAAGATGATGCCAATACTGCAACTTCGGTTGCGGGCTCCGTCGGCTCATCGAAAGTTGGGACAGACCTGCCATCTGTGGACGGTGTATGCAAGAGCACGGAACCACGAGGACGCTCAATAAACACCGGTTCTGATGCTGGCGATCAATACGAGGGAAAGAAGGGTAGGAAACCCAAGAAGGGCAAGTCTACCGAGAAAGACGCAGAAGCTGGACAGGAAGCAGAGAAAGAAGGCCCACCACCCAAAGTTGAACTTTCTGAAGCGCCATTACCCAGTGTCAACTTCTGGGTGCAAAGGCAGCAAGCTGCCAAGGCAAAGACCGCGGATCAACCAGCTAGCTCCAGTGTTAACCCAACGCAAATATCCACTGACTCCAAAATACGATCATCTCACGGTGAAGCAGTGGAGGGCAATAGAATGCCATTCAATGGAAAGCAGGGTTCGAAGAAGGATAGTGAGCCATCACGAAATAACGCCAATCAAGGTCCAAGGAGGGCAGCACCTCGAGGCGCTAGAACCCAGGAGAAAGAGTCAGAAACGAATTTGCTTGCAAATAACTCGGCTTCATGGCCAACTCCAGAGACAGCCGCCGTGAATCTAAAGACTCAGCCACAGGCTCAACCAGAGAAGGCGGAAAAGGACGATAAGGAAGATGTTGGCGCGGCGAAACCGAAACAGAAGAAGGAATGGGTCCAGTTGCCCAATTTTGTGCCTAGTGTCAAGTTTGAGACGGCTCTACCTGGTCGAGGTTTACGTGGCGGTCGCGCTGGTGGTCCTCGAGGCGTGCGTGATGCTACTGGAAACCATCAGGCTGCAGTAAACTCTACCGGTAAAGTCGTATAGTCCCTAACTTTTTATCGTAATTCCTAACGTTTTCCCAGACCGAGTACAAGAAGCCAATCTTGGTCCCCGTACAAACTCAGGGTCTAAACGTGCTCCGATTGAGGTTTCTGGGCCTCGAGAAGGACGGAAAAATGTCTCACATGCAGAGCACTCGAAAATATCGAAAGAATCAACATCGGTTTGTTAACCTAGGCTTTTATGAGTTTTAACTAGTTCTATGCTCATCTAACAAACACATAGGATAACGCGAATGGTGAACAGCTCAAGCCAAATCAACCTGGAGCTGTGAACGGTACAACTCATGAACAATCAGGACAAGCTCCAATTTCGAGCCAACAACCCGAGGGAAATGTCAAGAACTCTGATTCCCACAAGGATGTTAGAACTCAGAACCATAAAGACACTCACCCTCAGGGTCAAAATAACTCGAACCACCGAAGTGGTGAGCGAGTAAGGGGTGGGGGTCGTGGCCGTGGTGGGTTCAATCAGAACAATCCCAACGGCATCTCTCATTACCCCCAAAATCCCTATACGAACCAGCATCACGCATATCCATTTCCACCTAACGGCTCTCGCCATATTAATCCTTACGGTGCTGGCTACCAGCCCATGCCTTATTCATACACAGGCCAGCCCGGACCAAGTCAACGCAAACCTACAAATGGTAACCGTAGACAGGGCAGTGGAAGGGTGCCCACTATCGCACCTATGAATGTGCCCTATGATACCACCGTCTATCCTCCTCCAAACGGTGGGATTTTCCCATATGATTCGGGCAATCTGCTTCAACTCGCTCAGACGCAAGTTGAATATTACTTCTCTGTTGAGAATTTTGTCAAGGATTGGTATCTGCGGACACATATGGACAGTCAAGGCTTCGTACCCATCACTTTCATTGCTTCATTCAATCGAATGCGAGAATTACTGGTGGATCATAACATCCTTCGACAGGCTTGTATAGACTCTACAGTGCTCGAGCTGGTCATGGGCGGTGATGGTGTCGAGCGGGTGCGGAGTAAAGAAGGATGGGAAAAATGGGTCATACCAGACAAGAGTTTAAGAGATCCATCGGCTCGCCACGACGGCCCGTCCGCGTGGCAGCCATTTACTACTGGGTTCCAGCATCCCATGATGTCTCCTCACTACCCGGTTGAGGCACCTCAAGTCTTTTCTCCCACAAATGAACACGGGTTCGCACATTACCCGAATGGAAACTACGGGATGCCACTGAACTTAGCCACTGTGAATGGCGTCAACGGGCACGCTCGCCCACAGGATTCTCAGCTCTCCGCTGCCGTCCCGGAGTTCTCGCCATCAATTGCCTCCACATTTAATGGCCTCAAGTCTGCCTCTTCAACTGGCGGCGTGGACAAAAAGGCCTTCGTTAATTCAGAAGCGAACGGGATTTCCCCACCACACGAACAACCTCGTTCTATGTCTAATGGCGTCGTACACGATCAACTACAGGCAACCATTGACAACTCGCATCTCATGAATGGTGTTGGTCCAACACATAAGGTCGCAGGATACCAATCCTGAGCATATACGTTCTTACTCAGGCCTATGCTGTGCTACTGTCCGGTTCACACCCGTCACCCAGCTACATTCCCGATGATGGAATGCTGTCTAGTCACCAAATGACGAAAAAGTCAAATTTCTTTAACCTCTCTATGCCAAACAGATGGGTTTAAGACCCTAGACAGGTTCTCAATGGGAAACTGCTACCCGTGGTATGGTACTATATTACGAAACTCTATGGATGCGTTGACTTTCCCCCTTTTCAGGGATAACCAACATTATGAGCATGCAATATATCCAATCTACCCAGCTGCACTAATTCCCTATGGAGCTGAGGTTCTCGCCTGTACCGTTGATAGCTCGTTTCGACTTGATCAAAAGCCTGAAACCTGCTTGAGCCCTAACCGGCAAAACAAAAATAAAACATGTAGCTTGCAGAGCAAGCTATACCCAAATCATCGAGTGGTGTAGCCGAGACCTCAGTATCGTCTCGCAACATAGATGACACGGCATGAATGATGTACGACAGCTGAAATGGAAGGGAATGACGGTTTCGCCCCGGCCACATATAAGGCTCCTCGCCACGCAAAACTTTTTTCCTTTTTTTTTTTCCTTTTTCGGCCTCTTGAATTGATCTTTTGGGAGGGGGAGGGGGCGGCTGGGTTTCTCTCGGGAGGGCGACCTCCGTGTGAGCTGTCAAGGTGCTCTTAGGCGTCATTTATGTGCTGTGCCTCTTACGATGATGAAAGAGACACGGAACTCTGCTCATGTCACCTGAATAGACATGTGGAATCGTCATGATACCTTTGAGAACTTGGTTGGTCACGATCCTGGATGTTTGCTGCAGCAGTAAATGGTATGCAATCTGCCAACTTGAAGCTGACTGCAATTCATCGTCGCTAGACAAAACTGGGTCTGCTATGAATTTTTCGCATTTGCATCTCTGCGGGGGGAGGGGGCCGGTGGGAACTTCAATTCACTTAAAGGCGCAATCGGTAAGGAAAGCACTAGTTAGACTTCGACGTCCGGAGGGAAAAAAATTAAAAGGCATGACCTACAACGCGTCTATGGCTGATATCATTGTATTAGTAACTGGTCAAATACAAAACATAAAAATTGTTGAAACTATGCCTTGCTACTGCCAGATTTCTGCTCTTCCTACTGTCTGCTGGTTATCCTTTTTTGAAGATTCAGGACCGAGCTTCACAGTTCCTGAATCCGCGAGAGATGATATGTGCTCACAGATAACCGGGAACTGCAGGGAGCGACAGGTCGACGCCGACTCATACCAAGCCTTGTTGACCACTATTGTTCGTCCGTACCTCCTACCAATGTGCTCCTTTATCAAGCCCTCTCTAGTCGCACAACATTACGCCCGCATCTCCTGCGGCTAGTCGCTTATGTCGAAATGGGGTTTAGCTCCTCTAACCTATTAAGATACACGCAGCAACTCTACCACTGTCCACTGTGAGGAATGCCGCGCCTGTCGATGAGCTTGGAATGATGATACCAGCGGGAGGAGCCGCTACGTTGTTTGGCGGGGTTGGAGCGGATAGTTTTAATGTGTCTGCTTGCAGTGATAGTGCTGGGGGTGGAGGAACCTGCTATATTGATGGTCTGAAACGTCGTTAACCGGTTAAGCCATGTTTCGACTACGCATTCGCTTGACTGATGAGGCTTCTAGTCCCTCGACGAGTGCTCTTGGAACGTTGCGCCGCACAGCTCCCCAAGGATAAAAGGGGCGGGGGGCGCCTTCGTCCACCTGGGTTAGGATACTGCTTCTCGAGCCGAAACTTGAGCCGAAGTCGTCAATTTCAGAGCAGTTTATACTTTGCACGTAGCTAATGGGTAGTTTGTATACCCTGTTAGATGGCAGCCCTTACCTAGTTGCGACTAGAATTGCTGCGATTACTAGCAATGTAGATAGAGATTGAGGATCACGCTCCAATGTCTTTTCGAGGGGGGTTGAATTCACATCCAAGCAAGTCGAAAGAAACTTACAATATCTATCCTTTTAGAAGCGTTGACTAAGGTGATCCAGTGAGATTGCTTCGGATATTCGGGGGTTACCTTGGTAGCAGAGGACACCAGAAACCTCACGATATGGCAGGATGACCTTGCTTTGGTGTACATGTGCGTCAGGCAGAGGAAGATCCAGCTCATTTGGCTCACACCCGACGCTTCGCTCGGGCAACGAAGGGCTGTGTGGCTGGTGCCACGGAGGGCTGCTAAAACGGCGTAGATGACTAAGGAAGGGGGGAATGAGCCAGTCGTCTCGTTGTTAGATACGTCGGCGGCGACGGCTACAGCTGGGCCGGTAGGTCAGAGGTACAAAATGCTCTTGCTCGTCTTGATGAGCTAGATGGTGGGTGACTGAGCTACTTACATGTACATGGCACTTGGGCGACGCCGCAGGGATAATAAGCTGGGGAGATAAGATGAAGAATGATGTACCTATGTCTGCATTATGTACGGCCGTATGACATGACCTACGCGGCCTCGCCCGGCTGCTGGGGGGTGTGAAAACGAAAAGGGAGAGGGGGTTGATGATTAGGCATGAAGAGCAGTGTTATACCGTACTACATACGTACGTACATATATACTCATGTTCAATGTTGCCTAAGCCTACACATTTCGTGTGTAAGTAAGGAGGTAAGTATACATGGCTTGATGCCCAGCCATCAACCCTGTTCCATGTACCTACAACCTATAACTGGGTACCTTAGGTATGTAGCACCCAACATCCAGACCTTTTACAGGAAGATGGTGTTGCTGTCGAATGTTCTGAAGCCCTGTACTGCCCTACTCTACTCTATCTCGGACAATAGCGACTCGTATCGGACAGGCGAGCTACTGGTAAGCTACCTAATGCACATCTCCAACCAACACACAGGCAGGGCGGGGGGGCAACTTGGAATGCAGTCTGCAGAGAAGTAGTATACCGGTGCTTAAGGTTAGGTAAAGCAAAAAAGTCCGAAAGCCTTACGTAGCCACTTCTGCTAGCTATGGAAAACAAGTCCGAGATGCACTGCCACAGTTGAGAAAATCTGCCTGTTATTACGTCACTTTAGTGTCTAGACTTCAGCCCACCCGCCTACAAGGTACCCCCACCCCGCCCGGTAGATACTTGCCCAGTGGTAAAGTTTAAGGTACATTGCACTGATAGATAGGTACTTCTTATGTAGGCAGGTTGGCCTCTCTCGCAGTTGTCATCCCCGCACTCTCTTCCCTCACTTGCATACCTACTTCAAGCCATTACTCGTACCCGATCTGACACCAAACTTAATCGACGACACTTCAGAACCGCCCACTTGGGAACAAGGTTTAAGGTTTTCTTCGAGTCAAGCACATCTCCCGCCAATATCCATCAACAACAGCCGTAGCAGCAAACTGTCGTCATGTCGGCCTACGACCCATATGACGCCCCCCCGCGCGAACACCATCACCACCACCAGTCCCGCCGCTACTATGACGATCGCCGCGACCGCGAGAGGGCGGAGCCGCGCTTTGTCGAGGCCCAGGAAACATACTACAGGGTAAACCCAAATCGCAACGCCCTGATCACTCGCGAAGGCAGCGATCTGTCTGTCGAGGAGGTCAGGCGCGATTTTCCACCGCCTGGCTTTGCGCGAGACGTCCGCCGCGCAAGGTCCGCCGAGCCTGCCCATGACGAATATTATCACGACCCCCGCCGCTCTTATGACAGAGTTTCCAGCCGTGGCAGAAAACCTGGCAGCGTGTACTACGAGGAGGAGGAAAGGACGCGCAAGCGCGTTCTGAGCAAGCAGGAGAAGATCCTTGCTGCCGTCGCTGGTGGCCTCATCGCCGCTGGTGCCAAGGAGGTCTGGGATCGCCGCGAGGCCAACAAGGAGGGCACCGATGTCCATCGTAACATCGCGGCCTCGGCTGCGCTCGGTGCCGCCGGCGCCTTTGCTGGCTATCAAGGTGCCGACTTTTATAACAAACATCAGGGCAAGGAAGAGAAGAAGTCGACTTATCTGGTTCACAAAGGCCGCGATGGTCGTATGGTTGAATACTATTCCGACGAGGACGAAGATCCCAGGTCCCACAAGGGTAACAAATCCTTCCTCGAAAATGCACTTTCTGCTGCAGGACTGGGCGGTGCAATCAAGGCACTCACTGGCGGCGATCCCGACAGGGACAGCCGCCACGGTTCGAGAAGCCGGAGGGGTAGCAGCCCCGACTCTCATCGCTCGCGAGATAACCCCTCTGCTAGAATGCAGAAGGCTGCCAAGGCATCACTGATTGCTGGTGCCGCTGAAGCGTTCCGTGTCGCCAAAGAGCCAGGTGGTTGGAAAGGTGAAAAGATGAAGCGCGTAATCACTGCTGCTGCCGGTGCTGCCACCATTGATGCCGCCCATGATCCTACCAAAGATAGCAAGCGGCATCTGGTTGAATCCGTCATCGGTGGTCTAGTGGGCAATAGAGTGCTCAATGGATCCCGAAAGGATATCGAAGAGGATCGTTCGACGGGTAGAAGCCGAAGTCGATCCCGCGCCCGTTCCGGCAGCCGGAGCCGTGGACCAGGCCTCGCAGCACTTGCTACGGCCGGTTTGGGCGTCCTTGGTGCAAAGAAACTAGTGGAGAGCCGCAGCCGGTCTCGGTCTCGGTCTCGTGCTCACAGCGACGATTCGTATGACGATCGAGATAATTCTCGAAGGAGGCATAGCCGCAGCCGTAGTCGCAGTCGTAGCATCGTCGATAGCGCACGACGCAGCCTTGCCAAAATCGGACTAGGTAATGGACCAGATGACAGACGCGACGATCGCTCTTACGACGACCACTCACCTCGAGGGAATAGTCGCCGGGGGGGCCACGATCGGTACGGCGGCGACGACGACGACGATTACTACATGAGAGGAGGAAGGGGTCCGGAAGATGATTACTATGATGAACGCTCACATGGGGGGCGTAGCCGGAGTCGGTCTCATTCACGAGGTAGGTCAAGTTCAGTTTCGAGCAGTGATATCGGAGATTCGGACACAGACAGAAAGACAACGGGCAAGATGCGGAGAAAGCAACTTCTTACAGCCGGCCTGGCGACCGTCGCCACCATCCATGCTGCTCACAGCGTGTATCAGAGCGTGGAAGCAAGGAATGCGAGGCATAGGGCAGTGCAGCAAGGCAAACTAAGTCCGCAAGAGGCTAAGAAACTAAAGTCGAAGGCCTTGATGCAAGACGCTGCTTCGGTCGGTATTGCGGTACTAGGCATCAAGGGCGCCATTTCCGAAGTCAAGGAAGCCCGGGAGCAGGCCAAGTCGATAAGTGAGTGGAAACAGGAGAGAGAGAGACGCCACCAAAAACGCATCGAGAGGCTCAAGAGGGCCAATGATGATCACTACGGCCGATCTCGAAGTGATGGCTGGGCTACCTCTTCTGCTCCGCAAGAATATCGCTATGCTGATGCGCCTCGATATGTAGACGGAAACCCTTACTCTGCCGCGTTACCCGCACCGCCCATTGGTAACAATGGGCTGTGAGGTTGGGGCATTTCGTGGGCAAATTACAGCTCTCCATAATTGTAGATAGCATCTACATCATGTGCTGGGCCCTCGGTGTTTACGCGACCAAATCCCCATACACATTTCTTTCGACTTTCAACTCATACACGACTGATAATGACGACACATTTCCGTTTTGATGCCGAGATTTACATGGGAGATGATCTGGGTTGGATTGGGCGCTGATTTTGCCCTGTGCCTCCACTAAGGCAGTCTACATGCCGTTATTTTCTCAGATAGAAGCAAGACCGCGTTTTCGATCTCTTGTATTGTTAAGAATCCTTCACTGATATTTTTGGAACTGTGACAGATGGGCACCGCCGCCACCGCCGCGAACATTAAATTCGAAGAGAGAAGTAAAAGGCCCACGGGTCTAAAGCACATTGAAGTCATCGGAATGCTCCTTGGGTGATGAGCCACGTGTCTGTCGAGCCAGGGGATGCTGTGAGTGGTGGGACTAATGGACAAGCGGTATGGAATATGCGCTGCTTATTGGGCTGCGGGCACGACGATGCGCCACAACGAACGACCCAGCTCTCTGCCATGCGCGGGGACAGGTACAGCATTGTCCTGTATACATACGTCACCGTGCTAGTCTGGGGCGGACGGGGGCGGACGGGGGATGGAAGATGCAGGAAGAGAAAAGCGTCCGGAACTACGACGGAACATCGGACGATTTGAGGAGATGAGACATTTTCCCTATGTGTTTTTGTTCTCATATATCCCGCTATCGGCATATAACCAGCTAAGACTTTCGCGGCGGGTATGGAACAAGCAGACGTGAAAACCATTGGCTAGCTGGCATCCGTCTGAATGATCGATGTGTTCACGACCACATTTTCCTTTTTTCCTTTTTCCTTTTTCTTTTTGGCTTTCATGGCAGTTTGGTCGGAAATGCACAGACAAATACCGTAAATTCAGGTTTCATACCATTGCCGTGATTGATTGGTAGATCTGTCCACGATTTCTTGGCGAGAGGTGGTCAGAGATAGCCGATGCTGGGCATTCGCTGAATGCGTTGTACTTGTTTTAGACTCAAATATCGGTACTGGTACGTGGAGGTGTAACCCCTCGGGGGGCTGTCATGTCAAGTGATGAGGTCATCGTACATGACGGATATGCCGGTGTTTTAGAGAGGAGGGCCAGTTATAAGTAGCTGGTGGGGTGGGTGGGGGATAGCTTTTGACTAAGGTACTACGTAGGTAGGTACTTATTCAGAGCACTCGGTGGCATCGAATCGCGGTACGGTACTGGTATTCTATTATGTATGTACGTATATCCAGTCTCCACTACCCTACTGAACGCATATGGCACACCCGTGCCAGGCGTCGTTACCGTAACAGACTATGAGGTTATAAGTGAGTATCTAAACACCACGCAGGGTCCAGTAACATGAACTAGACAAGACGATTTGGGTGATAGACAAAAGGGGACTATAGGCGAGCTGATTTTCGATGGCCATCGATAATGGATGTGTCTTCAGCACGTATGATATTTTTATCGAGGCCTTGGATTTCTTTCCTCTTCTTAGTTCCCGAGCTGCAGCAGCTATCCACCGAGTCGTGATGGTGAATCTATGCTGTAGAGGTGAGACATTTCGAGATCATTTTCGGCCACCTCCTCCAGGTAAGGAAATCATCTAGATTGCCACGATATAACATACATAAAATAAAGTCCATACAATTTACCTTGGCGCTCTCGGATCTCGTGTTACTAAAAGATAACAGCATAATCCTCAAACAAGCCCGGTCAGCTGAAAGTACCGCCGCCTTCTTTCCAAGCTGACGCCATAGCAAGTATCTTGGAGATGTCCTGTCTCTGCTCATCGTCGGCGGGGAAGACATAATCAATGTACTCCTCGAACGTATCGTCCTCGAGCCTGCGCCTGCGCTTCACCTTGCGCGGCATCTGCTTCTGTACCTTCTCTACGTCCTCCACGGAGCCATGCGTGCGCTCGAATGACAGCCAGGCGTTGAGGAGCGATACACGCTCCTCCCTGAGGTCTCTCTCCTTCATACTCTTATATGCGCGCCCGAATACTTTGCGAGCGCGTATTTTAGCCTCCGCACTGACAGGCCGCTCCTCAGACTCGTCTTCGGCTCCTTCTTCATCATCCTCGGGGATGTTAATTTCGAAGTGCGCGTAGCTAATCCACACCTTAACATGATCTGTCTTCTCGAGCAACCGCTCATACAAGTCACGTGTCCTGCTATACTCGCCCTCTTCCTCTTCGAAGTCAATATAGGCTTTCCATAACAGCTCGGGCATGTCCAAGACGGGCTGACCGATGGCCAGTTCGAAGATAGCCCTCGTCCTCTCTAGATCATCTAGGCCCCTCTCGAGCTCCGCGAATTTAATCCATGTCTGGCAATTGGCCGGGTTCCACTCGATGTGTTTCTCGTAAAGCGTCCGGCACCTCACAAACTCGAACAGCTTGAGCTCTAGGTCGATGTAGCCTTTGAATAGCTTGTCTTTGGGACATATGCCAATGGCCTGACCGAGTGCCTTTCGTGCGGTTGTCAGCTCACCCTGCCGAATTTCAAACTGCGCCTTGAGCAACCATATTTTGGCAAACGAAAACTTCTTATGGGGGATTATCTCTAGACATAGCTTGTAGATCTGGCGAGCGCGGATGATTTCCTTGGCCTCCATCTCCTCCCATAGTGCATAGAATATCCAGAGGTAAATATATCGGCGCCAATGCCGCTTCTCCTGGGTTGGGGGAACTTGTGCGACAGCTCGCTCGTACACGTCTCTCACGCGGTCTAGGTCGCCCGATGTTTCTTCGAGTCGGGCATAATCAAACCATATGTCGTAGTTCTTCGGGTTCTCTTTGATTTGGTCTTCATAGATGCGCCTCCTTTTGGATAGTACGACGTCCTCGACGCCGTCTCTGTCGCCGTATTGTTTCTCAAAGGTGGTGTAAGCCTTGTGTAATCCCATGGACCTAGACCGTGGAAGTCGGTCGAGCGCATATTTGTAGATGGCCCTCGCACGCTCATACTCTTTCAGCTTAGTCTCAAACCTAGCATAGGCGATGAAAAGCCTCTCATCAACGAACTCGTCGCCAAGAGCTTCGACGGCGGCACCGAATACTTCGCGGACCAGGTCGCTTGTACCAAACTCTTCCTCGAACTTGGCCCATTTGATCCAATTGCGTGGTTCGGGACGGACGATTGTGAAGCGCTCGAATATGGCACGGGCGCGTTCGTACTCGCCGTAGCGTTTCTCAAGCTTGATGTATGCACCCCACGCGACTTCATCAGGCTCCCATTCCATCCACCTCTCAAAAACCTGCCGGGTGCCGGGGATGTTTCCCAGCATTTCTTCCATGTAGACGTACTTGTACCAGAGTTTGTCGACTCTAGGCAGGATGGTAACGGCGCGGTCCAGGAGGTTCCTTGCGTGGTTGATATTCCTGTTCCTCATCTCGGCTTCGATGTACCGAATCCATAGCACGACGGACGTGGCGTCGACGTCCAAGGCTCTCTCGAAGATGGAGCGCGCGCGCTTGAATTCCTTTTGCTCGAGCTCCCATGCGGCATAGCGCATCCAGTTGTTCATGTTGATCCGGTTGCGCCTGACATAGTCTTCGAACTCCTTGCGTTTGCGGCCCTGAAACTCGTGGAGCTCCTCGAGATCGGCGAAACGCTGCGTCGGGGCCTGTATGCCGGTTTCCTGGCGATCGACGGCCTCTCGGAGCAGCTGCTCAGCCGAGATCTGTATGGGTGCAGCGGCCTTGTTCTTGACCCTCGGGGGGCCGCGAGAGGACTCCATTTTGGCGGTTTAGATCGTCTTTTGGGGGCGACGTTACGCTATGTGTGCGCGCTCGATCGGATTGTAAGTAGAAAGTTAGAATAGAAAGATTTTAGATGTTGTGTGATTTCCACAGCGCAGGCATCAATAGTTGAGATGGAGAACGCGAGTGGACGCTTGATGCTATCTTTGCACGCGTTGGAGACAGCTTCTAAGATATGCATCTATCAAGGTATATGATCTAAACGCATACATGCACATGTGCAGCACTTGATACCTAGGTAGCTCCCGTTGTCCCACTTTAATTATTTCCTACCTATGCTACCTACTGTAGGTCCTTACCTATCTTGCATCTCCATTCCCATTTCTCTTTCTATTTCCTATCAAGACAGTGGCTGGACTACAGTCCCTACGTCAGCTTTCTTGTCGCATTTGCCTCTTTGTTATTAGTATCAACTGAGCCACGTCAAAATCTTCGATCTAGAAGTATCATCCTCCTGCGACAACCACTTTTCCACCGGCGACACAATGTCGACGCTAGCGGATGAGCTTCTTCAGGACTTCGAAGACTCAGGCTCCGAAAAAGGCGATGTTCAGAACGATGCCGGACTCGATCTCGATGACGGCCCGGCACTTTTGTCTGACGGCAATCATCAAGAAAATGGCGACATGATGCTGGACGGTGACGAAGAAGAAGAGCCGGATGAGGACGAGGATATGGGTGGGGTGGATGGGATCGCGAATACCATAGAAGATGAGGAGGCTGCCAAGGCGAGGATCGAGAAGATGCAGCTCGGAAACGTCAGCGATGTGCGCAAGGTCACCAGTGTCATGGAAAAGCTAGAGCCGCTCCTCAAGGTTAGTCAATCCTCTCTATCTCAACTGGCGATACATGTGTTTGTTTACATCTATCGGCTCGAGCATCAGACCTGACCGATTCGCTGGCCTACTACAGGACATAACTCGTTTCCAATCGAAACCCCTTTCGCAAGCGACCATCAACGTTGGCAATATAGAGGACAACCCCGAATACAAGATCCTCACCGAGTCCAACACGCTATCCACCCAGATCGATGGCGAGATAATGAAAGTCCACAAGTTTATCAGAGATCACTACTCGGCCAGGTTTCCTGAGTTAGAGACCTTGATCCAAAATCCAATAGAGTATGCCAAAGTTGTCGCCATTCTTGGCAATGGGCCGATGGATTCAGATAGTATTAGAGCTATACAAGACTCTACCAATAATCCCCTGGCCGAATCTCTCAAGTCCGTGCTCGACGGTCCATCTTTGATGGTCGTCACGGTTGAGGCTACGACAAGCAAGGGTCATGAAATTACTCAGGATGAGCTTGAACGCATCCTTCGCGCCTGCCATATGATGATAAAGATGGATAAGGCCAAGAAGACGTTAACCGAATACGTTCAATCTCGGATGAGCATTTTCGCGCCCAACTTAACAACCGTGGTCGGATCGTTAACAGCAGCCCAGCTAATCAACACGGCTGGCGGTCTAACAAATTTATCTAGAGTACCTGCTTGCAACATTGCCGCGTGGGGTACCAATAAGTCGAGGAGTGCCGCCTTTGCGACCAACACTTCAATCAGACAACAAGGATATCTGTACTACTCGCCCATAATTCGCGGTATTCCGAACGACCTCAAGAAGAAGGCTCTGAAGGTCGTGGCGGCTAAATTAATACTTGCGGCTCGTGCTGACACAAGCCATGCTACTCCCGATGGCTCGTATGGAGAGGAGCTGCGGTCTCAGTGTCTAGAGCGCCTGGATAAGATTACAGAACCCCCACCAAATAAGGGACAACGAGCCTTACCTGCCCCGGATGACAAACCTTCTCGGAAACGAGGCGGTCGCCGCGCCCGGAAGGCAAAGGAAGCAACTGCCATGACAGAAATACGGAAGGCACAGAATCGTATGGCCTTCGGTAAAGAGGAGAAAGAGGCCGGCTATGGCACCGGTGATTCTACCGTTGGTATGGGCATGATAGGCCAGACTGGTGATGGCCGTATTCGAGGCATGCAGATCGACAACCGGACGCGAGCGAAGCTAAGTCAGAAACACAAAGGATGGGGAGGAGCCACGCCAATCGGCGGTGCGGCATCTTCACTCCGCGGGTTTGGCCAATCAGCTCATAACATCGACCTCCGGGGCAAGGGCTTACGCACGTCGGGCGTGGGTTCAACTATCGGAGGCGGAGCAGGAACAGCGTCCTCATTGGCGTTTACACCTGTTCAGGGTCTTGAACTTGTGGATCCTAAGGTTCAGGCCGAACTCAGTCGTAAGAGAAAGGCAGAGGAAGATCGCTGGTTCAAAGGAGGCACCTTCACCCAAGTCGGGGGCGGTGGCGCCAGCTCTATCAACGGTGGATTCAAGATTCCTGAGAAACCACCGAATAAGAAGATTGACACAGGTGCTGGCAAAATGGCTCCCCCGGCATTGCCCACGAAGAAATAGTGGCTTGGACAGTCTATCTCCGTCTGAGAAGAGATGCAAGAAAGCAAATGTGTGATACTATAAGATGGCGGACATACCTCACACGTTGTAGATCGCATAGGGTGTACGACGAATCACTGCGGGAATGGAATCGGGCTAAGCAATTTGGTGTGGCGTTTATTAGTGAAAAGACCTGGGCCTTGCTCTGATATTTCAATTTGGCGGTTTTTGAATCCTTTCCGGCTGCATGCTGCGCAGAGCCGTCGAGAATTGCAGTAGATAGCTACCTATTGCGTGTACAAGGGGACGGCGTCGGAAGCATCGTTCAGTTAGCTACGCTATATAATAGGTTACCTCCGTTAAACTTCAGCTAGTATTGTCATGATGCTACACTACCGAAAGCTTACAACCTTGCACCCCGGAACTAGTATTATTCTGCATGTAATAGCATCACGCGATTGTATGCCAATCCTAGCAGCGTAAACTCAAAAGGCTAGACTTCACTTACTACATACATAATAGTAGATGAGCTTCTCCATATCGTAGGGTACCTATCCTTCTAATCATTACCTATATTCGTATTCCATCATTCTGTACTATGGAAAGGATGAGGGGTCCTAAGAGCTGCGCATGGATGAGCCCTGGAACATACTGACACTACGCATGCATCCACACAATTTCGTTTGTCAACGTGTAGTTTGAAGCATATCAAGGGCAACTCAAATAGATTGGACGTCCTGATAGCTACCAACTAGTATATGCTCTCCATACCTAGGTATTGTCTTGGAAGAGGGGTTTTATATGGGATCGCCCTATGCTCTATGCTTGTACGGGAGGGCTTCCGGTGGATAATCTTTAGTAGCCAGTATGTCTCTTTTCGCCTGTCGTGAGGTTTAGACGGCGAGGCGGCACAACTCGATAGAAGGTTTTAGTTTTCACCATGACGAGAGATGAAGTTGTTTTTCGTTCTTAGCCAACATATAGGACTAAGGTATCGAGGGCGGGAACTGGAAGATCTAGAAGTGACCCTTTAGGCACGTCATGTGTTTATGTTAGGTGCTCTACCGTATTAAATAGTCAAGAAGCTGATGAAGTCTCTGCATATACGAGCTGGTCCTAATCCAGAGACGGTTCTTTAACCGGAGTGCCCCATAAGTTTTTGCCATCACTCTGAATCTGATGCACATAGACAGCACCCGTCGTTCCTACATGTATTGAAGATATGTGTGTACGAATAGGCACTGTGAAGACGTAGGTACGCGGCGCCTTGGAGATATTATCTGATATTACCATGCATATCTAATACATGCTTTACTAAAGTCATCCTAAGGAGATATCTTATCCCTTTCCCGTATGGGAATGCCGCGTTGAGCTAAGACTCTCGTCTTAGAACCAAGATGAGATGCGCTGCGCTAGGCTACTATTTCTTCCCCTATCTAGTTCAGGATATCTCGGGATATTCCCCGACGCCAACAGCATGTAGTGTAAGCGATCGGCAGCGTATAATATAGCTTGATCATGCCGTCTCTTCTCTTTTCGGGTATATGCCGGCAAATATTACGCTTTTGCATGTCTTACGTCGGCTGGCTTGTCAATGATTCGGTCTACCGTGATACGGGATGTGTTATATGCCAGAGCACAAGCATAAATCTCGACTTGAGATCTCTAGATGCGGGGTGTGAGCTATCTTGGCTCACATGCGCTTATAAGCCCGTAGTTATGTCTACGCCCTTGCTCAGGGTCTGCTAGGCTAATGAAGAATCCTTGGAGGTGTAGGCTTGTCTGACCGAGCTAAGTGATGACTAGTCGAACCATGCCCTAGAGATGGAGAGGGAGGGCAAGTTGGGTAGGATATGTCGAGGGTCCATGAGGAGAGGAAGAGGTAATAAGGTGCAAATGGAAATGCGAAGAAGAGAGCCAGACCCCGCACGCCGCGACATGGAGATTGCAAGAATGCCATTCTCGAGCTGTCCCATGCATGCTGCTGCTGTGCGACTGCGGTACACTGGGTAGCAAGAATCAGAACCCCCTCCGAATTGGGGCGTCTTGAGACCCTGTACACCCGGCCAGGCCGAACAGCTCATATCGATTTCTCAGTTTTCCCCATTCCCCAATCTCGCGCTTTGCACAAAGTCTTTGTCGAAAGCGTATCCTCAGCCGGGGTTCACTCCCTGAGCCTCACCAGATGCCTTCGCGCGCCTCGTGATTTGGCTGCGACGGCGGTCCTGGTCAGTCTTCCGAATGTGGCTGTCGGGAGAGTGCCGGGCCAAAATGGCAAAGATCGGCGACAGTCGACGTGGCTATGTATTTCGATTGAATCATTTTCATGTCATATGCATCCGTTTCGCGGGCTCACCTCACGACACGACTCGCGTTGCATGGCAGTACGTGTGGAGACAGTGTTCCTGAGGCCTTGCATTGGCCGTTATCTCCGTGGTGGTACGGTGGAGGGCGATTGGCTGGCTGGATCGGTGAGAATAATGTCGGAGCGTCGTACTCTTCCTCGTTGCACAATCGTTACGTGGTACACTATCGTTAGGCCATGGCTGAAGGTGATGGCACGATGGTTGGGGGCCGCTCGTCTTGGGATAGTGTCTTCCGCGGAATCTGTCGTGATGCCGTGGAGAGCATGCATTCGAGTTGTGCATGCTAAAGTGCCCTCGTCGATTCTCTGGGTCGGGTTTCCTAGTCGCCTATCCAAATTCAATTGCCCGTCTCAAAGCAGCAGCAGCAGCAGCAGCAGCAGTATCACCTGATACTATCCACAAACTGAGATTGTATAACCGCGACCAAACTGCTCCTATCAATATCTCGAGGTCGTAGCCTAGATAGCTGTGTAGCGAAGATCAGCCCCGATGGAAACCCGTAACTACTTGGGGTAACGCTATACTTCCAATCCCACGATCGCGTTTGAAGTGTCACTACCTGTAACTGTAGACGCGCTCGACAGCCATTGTCCTCTACTAGGCGAGGCTCCGATGCTGGTGCATCTCAGAGTCCATTCCGCCAAGACGTGTTTCCAAGTGCACAATGGGCGGTTGTCTTTGTGCCCATGAAAACGCCGTTGGAGGAGGATTTGAGAGGGGTCATTCTACCTGAATCGCATCAGGCGAAGAGTTCCACAGAGGCGCGACGGCCACTGTAGTAGGCATCGGCCAACATGAGACACGACGGGGTTGGACGTCGTGGCACGCCTTCGAGGCAAGAATTGAGGAAACCCTCCAAGGGTATACAAACCAGAGAGGTCTGGACGTCCCAGAGATAGTCCGCGGTGTCTGGGACGAGGGACACTCGAGGTCGTAAGATGATGTGATGCAAGAGCACTTGTCAAATAACTCAGCCATCTCTCACGCAGCCCTTACCCAACGGGGGACTGATGAAGCTGAGGAGGCGGTCTGTCTATCTATGTAAATAGATTACATAGATAGACAGATAGATAGACACACGTACTAAGAAAACCGTTAGTCCACGCTTTCCTACGCATTCCTACGCAGTAACACCTGAGATGGCCAGCTTCCGAATTATACGTACTTTATCCTACAGGAGCTTATACTATGCATACATTACATATACACACACGCATAGACAGACAGTCGAGGGATTCGGCACCGCATCAAGTACATACTGTACCTACTTCTTAGTCCCGTAGGTACACACAGAGCACACAGAGCAACACAGAGCAACACAGAGGCATTCCCTGTCGCCTTGTGCAGTATCATAGTATACATATATGTATTCCCTGGTGACGTGGGCTCGTGGGCTCATGGGCTGGTGGGCTGCGGTGGGTTCTGTTCTGTGCCTGGGCGCTCGAGGATCGGCGGGTCTGCGAAATCGTCGATTCCGCACACAATAAGTCGATCGCCATGACGACTCTTTACATACGTCGGTTGCACTCCGGTGGACCAGAGCCGCTGCTCAGCACCCGTTCGCTACTGTAAGCTTTGAGCTTTGAGCTTTGAGCTTTGAAGCTCTTTTACCCTACCAATACATATACTTAGCAACATGGCCTTTTCTAGAAGGTGTTCGATCGCGATCTGTGTCCTGGTTTCTGTTGTCGTCTGTCTGTGTGTCTGTGTGTCTGTGTGTCTGTGTGTCTTGTGTCTGTTCTCCGTCTTGTTATGGGCTTTTTTTTGTTTTTTTTATAACTTTTTACTTTCTACTTTCATTTTTATTTTTATCACGATTTACCTGTTATAGTAACCGGCAGCCTGTGCTAGTGATCCCGTAGGATGAACTCGATAGTCTCGAACGACTCCTGTGCTCTACTGTCGGTCCGGTTTAGGATGTATTGTCGCTGGTCGTATAATCCTTTTTTGTTGCTGCTGCTGCTGCTCTTGTTCTTGTTGTCGTGGTGGTTGTTATCTGCATGTCTAACGCCTACTCTTCACTTGCCTCACAAATACCTCGGCAAACAAAGCGCAAGTAATGTTACCCGGGAATTTGGGTGCCTTAAGGGACTGGTCCCCTAGCAAGGTACAACGACCACCGTTTGGTGTAGACCCTTAGGCCCCACCGGGTCGGCTTATACAGTCTGTACCGTAAAAGAGAGCATGTACATATACCTATATACTTACATACCTATGTAGGTAGCTGTAGGATACACGTATGAAGAGCCTCTCACACTACCCAGTGTAGTATACTGGTATCTATAGTGTTCTGTATGTGTTGTCCCCTACCGTTATACATATACGTAGGTCCTTGAAGTCCTGGAGGTATCGAAACTTGAGGGCCAAGTGTTGATCAGGTTGGCTATGGTGGATTGCCATGTGCACGACAGTCCGGTGTGCTAGATCCCCCAATCGGATGATTTTCTGGCACCCAAGGCAGAATTCATCGATTAACCAAATATCAATAGGTACAAGCTGATGAGTTGCACAGCATCCTGTATATGGGTACTGTACTGTAATGATCCAAGACGGAGTGTTCTCCTACTCGTAATAGGTACTTAGTACATAAGATAGGTTATATTATATGTTCATAAGGTACCTACTTAGCTACCTAGATACCTGGCAAAGAGTATGTGCTCGCCTACCATTATGTGAGTAGGATATATGTGTATATGATGGTTGTTGATACGTTGTTCATGGAAAGAAATTTCTTCAGGCTACTACTACTACACTACCTACATACGGACCTTCTGTAAGGTGTACTTCGGTACCTTAAGTCCCAAAGCCGTTATAGTGTGCCTAGTACGGTAGCTTGTAGCTTGCCAACTGCCTTAAACTGGTGGGTACAGCACTAGACACGCTACCGGAACGCTATACTACCGGACAGAATACCGGACTATGTGTATGTAATGTACGCAGCATGTAATGTAGGCAGTACACATAGGTACCTGTCCTGGCCTAGAGACTGTACGCTACACTAGTGCAGTCCTGCGCCCCACATGCCTGGCGGCCGGGTGTACAACGCCCCATGGGTCCCTCGATCGCCTGGTCAAATCTCGATCTGGCCTACCTGTTGTGTCCACGTACTTGGCTCTAATCGATCACCCGTTCGCTTTGTCCTTGAAAACTCGCCCTTTTCTTCAGTCTTGAGCCCTGTCTTGAGGACCTTTTGCTCCTGGTAATCTCTGTCCGACTCTAGGACGTCATCGTCGTTGGTCCAGCCCAGTGTCTCACACATCACGATAAGCTCCCGACAAGTACCGGCAACTATACTTTATTTGAGTCTTCTCCCTTCCAGTGCCTGCGCGCCCGTTCTCGCCATTGTTTCTCAGCATTGGGCCGAAGACCCAACTAAGACCAATACTGCGTAGACGCCCCTCGAACTACAGCAGGCGTAGGCAAACCTTATTGCTATGGAGAGACGTCGGTGCGGTTGATGGACACCCGATGCAACCCTGGCGCAATTGGCACGCTACACCACATACACCACACTGACTTGGACTCACTACACGACTACAGATGTACTGCGTACTGTAGCGTACAGGGTTGTCGACAGCCCCTGGAGTGTGGCATCATTAACTCTCATCATTGGCGTGGCTTATTACTCAGTAGTATGTTTTTCATGTCTGGCTGAGTGTGACCCAGTAAAGGATTCGTCGAGGCGCGTTGTTAGTGGTCAAGCCATCGGTTGCTCCATGCCACTGGAGGATGCAAGAGGAAGTGATTGACAGCGATCGAGATGCATGTGGGGCCGACAACTATGGCATTCTTGGATGAGCAACATGGAGAATAGGAGAATGCCATGACATGGTCCGCGTGTCGTCAACAAGTCTCTCCAAAGTATCCCGCAGCCTCCCAAGCCACTAACTGCCCAACGATACGAGCTTGTACTATATGCTACGGCAGATGCATCATACCTAGTATATCACTCCTCTGGTACCGAGCCGTCAGAGGGTCGTCAAATTAGGCGACCAGGACACAGGTAAAAGAATCTGGTTGGCTAGCTATCGCACTTATCTTTCGGCCAACAGCCTAATTGGCGCTCCAGCTAACGGTCGCAGGGTACTCCGGTACTCTTGCATTGGTATGGCGACGGGGGCGGCGATGGGGGCGGCGACGACGTCACGCTTAGGGGTGTAGCGCGAACCCTTGGTAGGAAAACATGACGCTTGAAGGTAATAATGATATTATTTCGAGCTCACGAGGCACGATGTACGAGAGGTACACTTTAGAGAAGAGTATCCTCGATTGCCCATACGGAAATCTGCAAGATGATAAACACAATGATGGCACCCTTATCCAATGTAGGTGGATGTTGAACAACAGACAACTTGATCTAGGTAAGTGTTTGGTATAGATTCTATAAGAATTATACGTGCGTAGCCTAGACGGTCTAGTGTTTATAACCTAGCCCCTTTGCTAGACCCTGATTGTGAAAGCGATGATTGCCTCCATACCTCCATATACGCAGTAGGTGTGTACCCTACCACCGGGGTTGCAATAGCATACGGTCATGACGATTGACTTACCGGGACACTACTCACATACCAACTCAGGACCCTTATTCACAGATGCCACACAGCACCCCTGACACGGTGGTAATGAACTAGACCGACACGGAGCCACCAGCCGTCCCATCCGATCGTGTCGAGCGTGTGATCAATTCGTTAGAGATGTCGAGATAGAGTTAAGTTGCGCAATGCATATGAAGCATATATAGAGATGATGTTTTGTGACAGTCAACAACCCCCAACTCTAAATCTAAAATAGATAAAAAATAAAAATAAAAATAAACCGCTTTCCTAGGAAGCTTTCATGTAGCTTGCATGCATATCTATCAGTGCTTAATACACCGTGACCTGCCTGCATGTATGTAGGCAGGATCTATCATGATGAAGTCACCCAAGTGAGTTCCTACCAGTGCTGCACAATGCGCACCTGTGGGGCCGATCCCTTGCACGGGGAACTAACTGTTCGTCCCTGGAAATAGAAAACAGGTATTCTACAGTATCTAGTTACGCGTTAGTAGAGGCAGCGACCGAAGATGGCCGGCGGTGCAGATGTACATGGGCAATACATGCCCGGCGAAGTACATGAGTAAGTACATGGGGCGTCTCAAGCATGGCACGCTGCTTGGTAGTGTACATACATATGAAACCACTGCGAGTGCCATGAAGTGTAGAACACATGCCCTGTCGGCCACCTGGCCAGCCCCGCTCGGCGGCGCCAATGTACCTGTAATAGCAGCATCTGCGCATCTCATCACACCAGAAACAGGTACCTCTGGCATCAAGAGGACCCCTCTGCAGACCCTCTGTGGACCCCTGTAGAGCCCTTTCTTGGCCCCGTACTGGGCCCCGTGCTTGGCCCCAGCTGCGCTAGGCCTCGCTCATGCAGCCCCTCAGAGAAGCCCCGGTCTTGGACGGGTCCGCTTCCCACTTGGCGACCCTCTGCTTCGGTCCCAGGAAAAGACCCAGCGGTCCTACACTAGTGCTCAGGTACTGTGCCTGGTGGGGACCTCTGGGCTCCGCTCTTGGGGGGGGGCCCTTGGAAGGGTGGGCAGCAGAGCAACCCACCGCAGTGGACAGTGGACGGGGTACGTACCTCGGGTGGAGGAGGAGGTGTGCACCACGCCCAGTAGGCATGTAGGCAGGGAGGTACCTCATCTTCTGTGCGCAGTACCACGGCCGTGTGCCGCTTGAAAACGGGCCTCGATGGGATTCATCGCTTTCCCATGTTTGCCTTTTTAATGCGACACCCGCACCTGTCGCATCTTTTCCGTCCCTCCTACAGTTTCTGCTCTCCCATGCTCTGCTCTCCTCGTCATCCCGTCGACAGTCCCAACACCCAAGCAGCCCAGCCTGCCATCACCCCAATTATCCACTGCCCCGTTTGAGCATCACGTCCGCCCAGCTTCAACCCTCTGCGTCCTCGCTGCCCTTCACGTTGCCGGCGGTTCTGGCTCACGTATTCGCCGCAACGTCACGGGGCCATCTTGCTACATCTTGCAACATCTGCGCCTCCTGTCGTGCCTCCAGTCCACGTATAGATCCCCTCTCTGGTTTCGGTCTAATAGAAGACATCAGTTCCAGCTCCAGCTCCACCCGTTCCGGAAACAGATCTCTTCATCCTGTGCTGCCGCGCTGTCGTGATACGTGCGCCCCTTGACGTCGCCGTTGTGTCTAGGTCCGATACGTGTTGCCCGTGCATGCTATTCCTGGGACATCCTCACTTGTACCAGCACGTCTCTTCACTGGACTTTCGCGCTTGCTAGGCTTAGACTCTCACGCCTCCAGCCCATTCGGCCCACTCCACTCGCTTGGTGAGTGCCATTGGAGACGAAGCGTTCAAACGCTGCAAATTTCGAGCTCTCTCCCCCGCAAGTTCTTCGCCTGGTTTTTGAGCGTGCCTCTGCGGTGATCCGCTCTGTAGCTGTCGTCCATTCTTCTCCCAGGTCCTGGTGTATCAACCTTCATAATGCAAGCTCGAGACGCCACGGGCCGCCAGGTATCGTTGCTGAACGATGACGTCTATGCCAGGCGCCCATCCTATCCATCGCCAACTCACTACGTCTCGGGGGGCGACCAATCACCGTTGGCCCACACCCCAGAGCTCATGCGTTCAGACTCATACGACTCCAATGCCAGCTACGACGCGCTCTCTCCATTAACGCCTAACGTCTATGACTATTCCGCGCGGCCCTACTACGATGATTATCTTCAGGACAAGCAGCCCTCGTTGAAACATCCCGCTTACATTGCAGCTCATCGCGCTGGCTCGTATGAAGATGACAGTTCAAATACCTCTCAAGAAAAACCAGGCAAGCGCTACCCCTGTCGGTATCGCGAAACCCATGGCTGCGAGAAAACTTTCACTACGTCAGGCCATGCGTCGCGTCACTCCAAAATTCATACGGCCGAAAAGGCCGTTCAGTGTACATTTCCGGGCTGCCATAAGAAGTTCACGAGGGCAGACAATATGAAGCAGCACCTGGAAACCCACTTTAAAGACAAGTCGAGAGCGTCCAGCTCCTCTAAGTCGAAGAGCTCTTCCATGTCGTCGTCAAAGCGTGGATCCGTGTCTTCCAAGTCGTCTTCCTCGACCCATAGCAATCGAGCTTCTCGTGACATACAGATGTGGGACATCGAGCAGTACGGCACCGATTACATGCCCATGCCGTCGCCTGGTGGGGTCTGGGATATGCGAAGCTTGAACTCACCTTTGATGGGTCGCCCAGGCGCCGCCCGGACAAGCAGCGGGTTAGACGCTTTGGCAGCCATTGCCTGCCAGGAAGGTGCTTAGTTTTGCACTTTCTCTCCTGACGCGTATGGTGATGCTAGTGGTTAAAATCACGGCGTACTAATCAAATCAAAATATTGGCTACTGGCCCAAAGTTGATGGGGCTTAGGTTACATTCACGTTTATCTTTGCGCAAGGGCGGGTTCGGCGGTTTGACTGGCACGGCGTTGGCGGCATTTCCTATATATCTCGAATTACGTGGCTTCGCATTCGATACCTGGCGGTCGCAAGCATATGACGGCGCACCACACTGTTTTTTTTTTGCATGAGTATTTATAAGATGGCTGAGGAAGCTGCTTGAGCAATCAAAGGAATCAATGCCTTTTGCCGCGCGGTCAATGTAGCCGCAGATCGGACACATCGCGGATATGTTCCTTTTTTCACGTGTTTCTCTCTTTCTCTCTCTTCTCTTTACTTCTTAGCACATATTGACGGGGGGTTTACGGCGGATATATATATTCATATATAAGTGTATGGATTTCACTAGCTGTGGGCGGACGTGCCTACGGCAAAAGCTAGGCCCAAGGTTATATACAGCAGCTCTATCATAGGGTAGCATTTAAGTTACGGCTCTGCATCGAATTGTATACGATTTTTTTTTGATGCCTCAAATACCAAGCATCGCCCGGTTGGGGAAGAGAGAGCATAGCATACGAAAATTAAAGCGATGATTTGATGAGTATACGACTTGAATGGTTGCATTTGTTCCTGGCCCTGTGATGCAGGACCCTCAATCCTACCATCGAGATACAATCGGAGATGCAATCGCCGAGCGAAGTCGATTAGCGCAATCACGGAGCAGCCAAAACCCAACTGCATTTATAGACCACCTACCTACAGTAACTAACATAAGCATGTTTCGAATAAGATCTACAGATTCGTAGTGTAGACGGCTCGTGTCTTGGCTGTTCACGATACCAATTCGTCTTAGTAGCATACGAGTTTGGCTAAGCTGTCAGGGATTGTGATTCTGGAGGTTTCTATCATAGATCCTTACCGAGTACTCGCGACCGGCGGACTTGGTCGCTAAGAGATGAAGGAAGTAGACCACAATACCGGTACTCGTCGTACTGGGTTAGTGTAGTGTATACACTACCTATTACTACTGTATGTACACGAAAACGCCGGTGATCTTTTCCATTTTCCCTCCTCATACACCACATGGCTAAGGTAGTGTATATGTAAAGTGCCCAGTCTAGCCGAATAAGCAGATTTGGGGAGAAGGGAGCGTGCAGTTGGCAGCTTGAGTCTACCAGGGAGCTGATCTGTCTTGCCTCGGCTTGGGGGCAGGGTGGCGCCTGGTGAGGCCATCAGCCCGGCAGCGAAGATTCGCCATCAGCACTGCTACCGCACTCGCCGGGACGGGTGACGATGGGCTCAGGTACGCACCGGGCGGTGTATGCCAAGCCAAGATGATGCGGACGGTACGGTACCCCTTCCCCCAACCTGTTCTTCTGGCATTCTGGCACGACGCTATTTTTTGCCCGTCGGCTAGCTCGGAGACGATTGGGGGCTGTCTCTCGCCGGCGAACCTGGATCACAGCTACACTACTGTGGTGTCGATGCGTTAGGGTTCAAGTTGGCGGCACTAGGATTGGCCAGCCGCGAAGCGTGGTGCTCAAAAATAGGCCATGATTACGGTACCTACCAACTGCCTAGGTATACTAGGTACATCCGCTATGTGTACGCATACGGTTCCTTGGCGGGGTCGAATGGGGGCGCTGCCTATCCCAGTATAGCCACATACTTACGTACCTACCTATTCCAGGTAAAAAGAGGTACCGCTAAGTCCCTTGGGTTCTGTGCCGTGGAAGAATGACGTATGCATCAGGAGCGTGATCAGTGCTGAGTATAAATAGGTACGCATAAGTAGGCGCCTACAGTATGTGCTCTGTAAGTACTGTATATATAGCACGCTACTGCGTGGACTGACTAGGTGCAGTAGTGTCGCGTAGAGTACTCGGTATAGGTAGATATATCTAATGTCTTTTCGGGCAAGAAAGGGAAAGGGGGAAGAAACCAAAGAAGAAAAAAACAAAAAAAAACACACATACACACACAAGACAGCGGTTCGGACCCTCGTTACCCCAGAATGACGTAGATAGTTGCATGTCAAACAGTTCACCTACCTGGTTTATTCCAAGGCGCAAGGGACCAAGGGACCAAGGTACCTGGGGACCTGTCTTGCTTGGGCCCTGCATTATGCACCTCACCATCCCAAGGGCCCTTCCTTCCAGGTCTTGTTGCTGTCACGATGGGCACTTGCATGTATTTGTATTTGTATTTGTATACTACGCACGCACTGCGGTATCTCTCCGTACACGTCGTGTCTCGTGCCCCATGCTTCATCCCCCATCCCCCATCCCTCATGCTTCATGCCCCAATATGCTTTGTGCCTCGTGCCTCATGCCTCATGCCCAGTCCCGAACCAAAGCACACTGTACCGAAGCAGACCGCCCCGGAGCAACGGCCCCGGACTTGGGACTTTCATCGTGACACGGTCTGCCATCGCGAGCACCTCGACGGGCACCTCGAGTTTGCTTGGAGGCGTTGTATCCCAACACCGCGATGAGTAGGTGAGTAGGTAGGTAGGTAGGTAGACAGGCAGGTAGGTAGACAGGCAGGTAGACAGGCAAGTTCGCGCAGTGTTCAGAGCAACAGCAGAAACCTCTCCCGGCATCAGCTGATTGCTGTCGCCACGACGAAAAGGCCTAGGCCAAGCGTTCCATGCTATTCAAATGCCATGGAGACTGTCTCTACGCTCGTCCCGTAGAGGACGTGATTCCACCATCCACGACAATCTTCTGTCCGGTGATGTATCTCGCCTCGTCCGAGACGAGGAACAGGACGGCGTTCGCGACGTCCCATGCATCCCCCATCCGACCCATGGGCACCTATGGCAGAGACCCGGGGTCAGTAATCGCCGCTGTCTATTGCATAGGGATATTGTATGGGGATATGAGGGGTTTCTGGGGTTCGTGTGAGCGACAGGAGTAGAAAACTCCTACGTGGACACCCCCATGCTCCCGAGGCACGCTGGAAAGGGGCATAATAGACTTCGCCGTACTGACTGACCTGTTCTTCCCTCGCGTGTTTGAATCTCTCGTAGTCTTCCCCCGCCTCTTCCGCGCCCCCCTTCTTGGTCCCTTCTCCTTTACCTTGTGCCGCTGTCGTGGTGGTTGGAAACCGCGTAGCTAGAACCCGAGTATAAGGCGTCTCCATGAGCCCAGGCACGACGGTATTCAACCTCACGCCCCGCGCCGCATACACGACCGCCGTTGTCTTCACAAACTGCATGACGGCCGCCTTGGCAGCGCTGTATGCGACCTGCGGCTTCCCGATATACCTCAAGCCCGCGATGCTAGATATACACACAATAGCCCCCCCGGTAGGTTGCTGCGTCATGACGGGCAGGACGTGGTGGCAGGCCAGATACGCGCTCCGGAGATTGATGTCCATCTGCGTATCCCATACGTCTTCATCCATCGTCGCCGGACATCCGGGCTGCGAGTAACCTACGTTAGCGACGAGGATGTCGATGCCGCCGTGTCTGGCCACACAGGCCTCAACGAGCGCTTTGACGGATGCCGATGACGTTGCGTCCGTGGCCACGACGTCGCATTGGCCCCCTTCTCGCTCGATCGTCTCTTTCGTCTTCCTCGCGGAAGATGTCGTCCTATTCCCGCCGAATATCACAGCACCTTGTCGAGCGAGGGCCACAGCGCACGCGGCGCCAATGCCCCAACCCTCGGAACCAGATTGGCCCATGCCGATGACAATTGCGATCTTTCCCTTGAGGTCATGCATTTCAGCCGGATCCTATGGCGTTATTATGGAGATGCTCCCTGTGATGTGACAGATGTTGTGTGATGTCAGGCCTATCCTATATATCGATTTCACTCGCTTACACGAGAAGGAAATAGGTATCGAGGCGGCCATACAACTGCATATTTATGCATGTCTCTTCTGGATAGTCTCATGGTCGTTCATAACTGTTCATCTGAGTTTCGGGAAATCTCCGGGCCGTATCCCCTCGACGGACTTTCTCCGTCCCGGGGAGAAGGAGGGGGCTGTAGTGCTCTACTTTCATAAGCTACGTTACCGGAGGACCGACTAAGTTAAAAGTCATTATTAGCATTACTAGTCCATGAAACTTAGAGCGCCAAAGAAGGGTGAGATGGTACGTTAGGGAGCAAGGCGAGGGGAATAGACATTGGGTAGCACTTTCTGTGATGCATGTTTCTATCTATACCATCTCCCAGTGATCCATTAGGTATATAACCTATTCACCTCCTATACTTTGTTTGTTGTATGAATCGCCTCCGGTGTGAGACGTGAAGCATTCCTACTTTTCTAAGTAGCCTACAATTACACTCCAAATGTTTTAAGAACTATAATTCGATTTAATCATTGGTATTCATGATATATCTCTTCGAAGCAACAAGGTTGAGTGTGCATATGTAGGATATAAACCTAGGTAAATATATAGGGAAAAAACACCCCGATGTGTAATTATTCCTTTCCCGGTTACAATTTCCAGTTGTGTACTGATGTGCACGTCCCGCGATGGATATAGGTACAACGGGGATCCGACGTCGAAAAACTTCCTGACGCCGACTATCTGTTCAATCTGAGGGATATGGCGACATTCTCTGCCTCCCTTGCTCATCGTCAAACAAATTCTAATTTTGAGCAATGATAAAACTATAGAGCCAGTGTTTCGGTGATGTTCTTGCACTGATCTGCAGTGAGTCACATTGATTTCTTGGAAGGTGCGTCTACCCTTCCAATACTCCTTCATGGCTTGTTTCTAACCAATAATCGTTTTTCTGACTCTGAAACATATTGGCACCCCATGTAGTGCCAAAGTCAAATAAGGTATATGTCTAACACAGTGGCTATATGACTCTTCGCCTTTTCTCTATCCGTTGTCATGGTCACATCGAGAAGAACACCCCCCTTCCCCCGGGAAAACGGCCAAAAAAGTGAGTGTCGGTTTCTTAACACAGCGGTTGTTCGCCATACTGTGGACCGGCTTTCAGGAAAAGGTCCATTGTCTCAACGTAAAGTTCATCCTGGCTTGTGGTGGCTTGAACATGTAGGTTCTGCTCGAGAGCGTCGGACCATTGTTGCCAGCGCGTGCCCGGCATCGGGTCGTGCCAGTTACGGAATTCGCGAAGGATACGGGACATTCGAAGAACAAAGGGAGCAAGGTGAATGTCAACGAGGCATAAGTCGCCCCCAAGGAAATAAGGACCCTAAGTATACGGTCAGAAAGAAACAATCTTTGATTAGTGGTATTATGAACCTACTCGCTCATCAGCAGCCTGGACCAACGCCAATATATCGCTCTGGAGTCTATCGATATACTCGGTCTGCTTTTGAAGGTCTGGCGTTTTCATCAAGGCGAAGAATGCTGGGACTATCTTTGCATTGACCTACGTAGGTTAGTTCTCGAGAGAGGAAAGAGAGGGCATGTGAGTCGTACATGATCAATCCATAATCTGCAATTAGCTTTGAGCCTTGGGTTCGTAGGCAATAAAGGAACGCCTCGATCATAATCCTCAAGCTACGGATTTGATATAAGTAATACCGAACACGACCGATGCTGAAACTCGCCGAGACTCACATATTCTAATATGACCGTGCTCTCTCCGCTAGCCCAGTCTCCCTGCCGAATGGCTGGTACTAATCCCCTGGGATTTGCTTCTAGTAGTTGAGTTGGACGCTTGAAGGGGTCGGTCTCGCAGTATTGATATGGCAGGCCCTTCGCTTCAAGAGCAATCCATACCCGCTGAGAGAAGGGGCTGTCATCCCTCTTGCATTAGCAGAAATTCATTTTCGTGGTGAGACGTGGGTGTACCAGAAACTTGCTGCATAGAGCTTCAGTTGATCCTCTTTCGAATGCTTCTTAGCAGTCACTAGGGCGTTTCCAGATGGTCTCTTTTGCTGTCCCGGCTTCTGCAAAATTGTATTAGCACAAGTACGTGGATTCAAATACTCAACTGGTTTCAAGATGGAAATGCTCTGGAGATTTGGAGCTGGGCAACCGGCTGTGCTAAGCTCTTAGACAATATGTTGCTGATTTAGCCATATAACTAAGAGCGGATGAGAGGCTGCATTGCAACCTCACAATTTGGAGATGGAATTTGATCATCCAGATAAGCCATGTACAGAAGCACACAATCGAGACTCACCTGTCCTTTCTTGGCTTCTTTCTCTTGCGCAGCGAGGAATCTCTGTACGGTGGACTTTTTGATCTCGTCACTTTTTTGTAATGTGTGTTTGTGGGGACCTGGGACACCATCCCCTTTACCATTGCCCCCATTCCCGTTCACTCTTTGGATGGTCCAGTATTTCTTGGTGGTGCTTTGACCATTGACAGGTCGCACTGTCCCATCTGGGAACTGATGCAGCGACGGGAAGCTGGTGGTCGGAGAGGCGTTGATGGTGCCATCTGCCGAGAATGTTGCATCGGGAAAGTGTTCGGTAATCTTAATCTTAACATCGCAAAGATCACGTTCTCGTGCAAAGCGTTTCCGCTTCTTTTTGGCAGGATCGTCGGACTTAGGAGTACCAGGAGGTCGTCCTTTCATCCGGCAATCCCAGTAGTGGGAGACTGATATCCGGAATCAGTAATTGCGCTTTCGGGTAGGTTGAGAAAGACGTGGGGGCCAGGTATAATATGAGCTTTTTACATGGATCTAGCTCCTACAGGACATCCTGGCTCCGGACATCAACCAAGGCAAACGAGTCGAAGAAAAAGAAAGCAAAAACATGAATAATGACGGCAAAACCTCACTCACTAAAGTTTTTCCGCTTATACTTCTGAGTTGAACGGTGTGAGTAGACATTATCAATATGGGGGAAATAGGTTTCAAATCTGAGAATAAGGCGTATTAGCTCTCACACCATTCAACGGTCAGACATGAGTTTAGAGTTCGGATAGAGCGCACTCGTCATTCGTCAAGGTAATGGTATCATCAACATTGAATAGCTTTTCACGCCAGGCTTGGAGGCTGGGCGGGTCAATAACTATCCTATTCACTAATTGGCCATGTGGTCGGTGCTCGGGCGGTGGCTCGGGCACGGCGATCACTGATGGCGGACCGGACCGGGCGACAAATATATCCTCCTCTGAGCTGACCTGGGGCACAGTATTAGGCTGAGATATGGGGATGCTGGAAGTCAAGAGGCCGAACTGGTGTTGGCTAGGCGGCCCGGAGTGGGGGGGGAGAGGGCTCGGTGACGCATGATGTGGATGAGGCGGATGGGATTGGGATTGGGAGATGGAGGAGTGGCGATTAATGTGGGCTGAGGGCGCAGGCGGCGGCGGCGGCGGCGGCGGCTGATCGCGGTCGAAGCCGTCCTGCGATGATTGGTGGGCATGCGCGAAGTCGGGATGGACGACAGGAATGGTGGAGAGGGCGTTCAGCCGTTGAAGGTGATGTTGGAACATATGGTCATTGGTATCAATGGAGGAGAGGTCGAGGCTCGTATGCGATGGGATGGCCGAGATGCGAAAAGCATGGGGTGGTTGGCTCGACGGGTGACGGGCATCGTGGGAAAGTGGGTGGTGACGATCTTCTGGAGAGGAGAAATTCATCGAGGTTGGGTCCATGGCGATACGATACGATACGATATAGTACGGTACTATCTTGTGATATGTATATATATATATATATGAGGTGATGGTTCACTCGTGCGCTGTCGTCGTCGTCACCGTTCTCTGGTCTTGAAGTCCGTAGCCGTGGCCGTAGCAGCGTTGCTCGTGGTCAGGAGTCGATGCTACTGCTGGGGCTGCCGCCACTGCTGCCGGTATGGCGGTCGATGATGCTTCTGACCGACGCAGCTTGCCCGCGCCTTAACCCAGCCCATGTCGCATACTGCGCTAGCAACAGTATGGGGGGCAAGCGAGCGGCACGATGGCGGTAGGGTAGAGAGAAGATTCCAGACAGACACCTAATATGACCGACTGATTGATCGGGAGGTAGGAAGAGGTGGGCGGGGAGACGGGGGAGAGGTGGTGGCCCGACAAGCTAGAGAAATATATATATATATATATGTATATATATACTCATGGAAGCAAGCCCAATTGTAGCTGCCCAGCTGAAAATGGGAACCGAGACGGGCGGAGCGGCAGCGGCAGCGGCCGTGGTCTTGGTCTTGGTTTTGGCCGTGGCCGTGATCGTAGCAGTAGCTGTAGCTGTCTGTAGCTGTAGCTGTACCTATAGCTGTAGATGGCTGTGGTTGTGGATGTGGTTGTGGATGTGGATGTGGATGTGGGTGTAGATGTGGAGTTGGAGTTGGACGTGGTCCTTCGGGTTGCCGCCTGGAGCTGCCTGGGTTAGGAGATTGGGCAGGGAAAGGTCGCGAAAGGGTTGATGATTGTGTGGTTGCTGTGTGTATGTGTGCGTGTGTGCTGGGCCTGGGTATGAAAGGGCCTGGGTATGAAAGGGCCTGGGTATCAAAAAGGCCTGGGTAGCAAGAGACCTGGGTATCAATCAATCAATCAATCAATCAATCAATCAACCAAGAGACCTTCCTGGGTCAAATCGGACCAATATCGGCCGCCCCGTGAGCGTTGGATTGCGGTCACCAAAACAAATAAAATAGCCAGTCCCAGTCGACGGAAGCGAGGGATGCCAGCAGTCGAGCGAACACGAAAAATAGCCGTCCCTGTCGTCGTTGTCATGGTTGCGCGCCGTCTATTCCCTATTCCCTATTTCCTCCCCCCCTCTTCTGTCTTCTATTCTTCCTCTCCTCTATCTTCTGTATCTTCTCGCGGTTGTGGCCGCCGTTGTTATTATTGTTGTTGTTGTTGTTGCTGCTGCTGTGGTTGTCGAGGTTCTTGTTGTTTCTCGTTGTTATTGTCGCTGTTGCTGTTGCTGCTTGTTCTCTGTTCTCACTCTGGGACGTTTATCCGCCCACTGCAACTCCCTGTCGGCTATTAGTTGTCGGTTGTCCAGCGTTGCTGCCCCGCGTCGTCGTCATGGTCATGGTCATGGTCATCACTGTCATTACGTGAAACTCGTTATAGGTTATACCTAGTGCATACTAGGTCTTGCACGCATACTACCTATACTAAGTTAGTTCCGTTAGGCATGACTAGGGCCCCGGGCTCCAACATCGAGCTCAATCACTACCTACCTGCTACCTACAATATTTAGGCAGCGCAGTGACACAGTAACACAGCTGCTAGCGATACGCTGTGACAGGATCGCATTAAAGCGGGGAACAGTACCTAACCTACAGTACCTGGGGTACTTTAGGTACATTACGCTAGATAGAGGTGTCTACATGGGTTGGCTATGTACCAGGTGCCTAGTACCTTTTATTAGGTAACGAACTCACTATATGTAACTGCAGGTCTCTCCAAACGTCATGTCATGTGAACAAGACGCCGATACGCGGAATAGTTGCATCGTCGAATATACCACAAAATATTCATACAATTCACAAAAGGGATTGGCACATGTCTGTTCAAGCCGCCCCGAGGCCGAGGCTCGCGGATCTGGGACAATTGCTTCTGAACACCATATCCTCCCCTTTTGATACCTACCTACCTACTTACTCATACAATAACTCATCTTACACTCCTCGATCTCTTCGTCTTGAAAACCCTCTTATACTCCCAACCCCCAACCCCCCAAAAAGGAAAAAAAAAAAGTCCTCTCTGCTGGAGAAGCGCTGCTGGATAGACCTACCTACTATAAGAAAGCTTGCTGTATTAGCTGTTGTAATTTTGTACATATACTTATCAGTCGAGGTCTCGTGAGCTAGCTGCTTCAGCAATATCCCACATGCCCGCCACACGCTGTACTTAGTAGTAGTCCTTGCCCACCGTCCTTTAAAGAGCCGAAATGCACGTCGGTTCTCTCGGTCTTCCCCGCGTTCGTGAACACGCCCTTGCAGGTGAGACAAGAAGCCCACTAGCGAAAGGGGCCCTGCCATGTCTTACTACCTAGAAGTCCTCGGCTTCCAAGAGCTGGCATCACGGATTTCCACCGCGTTTCCATGTTACTTTTCTTAGTCATCTAAATAGCTTGTGATTGCGATTATAGTGGTGAGAGTGGATATCGAACAGTCGTCACGGGTCGTCATGGGACCCTTGCTTCATGCTTGTATAGATACAGTTAATTATTCACAAGAACTCCCTCCTGCTTCTCCTCCTCCTCCTCCTTCTCACCCGGACGAGCAATGGAGCCATTTTTGATAAGAGGTATGATAATATACAGCCTCGGTGCTCAGTTGCCGAGGCCCGTCCCCGCCCTCATCAAGCTTATGATCAACGCTGATACTATGGACCTCCTCTCTCAAGAAACGGCCACTGATGTACAAACACTAATTCGTCTTAGTTAATTCCCTTTACGCCAGCCCCCCTCTTACTGTGTAGTCGCATTCGACTTTTCTAATATCCTGTGGCCACCTGACCAGGCCCAGTAGGAAGAACACACAGACATATGTATACCCAAAAACGAGAGAGGACGTCAATCAAAATCAAAAAAAAAAAAAAAAAAAAAAAAAAAAAAAAAAAAAAAACCCTTAAAAATTCACGTGATCCGAGTTGCTCTATGTACCTGCATCCCAGTTCATCTCCAGGCCGTCGTCTATGGGCATATTCAGCCCTTGCATTATCGCTTCGGCTGTTCTCGGAGTCATTCCCGCCTGTCCGGGTTCCCAGCCACTTGACATGTTAAAGTCGTTGCTAGGATTGTCCGGGATGGCGAACGTCCGACCGGGAGTCATGCCAGTACCGACAAAACCTTGATCGGGGAAGAACGGGGTCCTTGACGTATCCATCTCCGTTCCCTGAACTCCTAGATTTTGTTGCGAGCCGATGGGGCTGGCATGGAATGATGCGCCACCGGGAGTCGCCATCGCGCCCGTACTAGCCACACTACGCCGTTGCTCCGAGGCGTTGCTGCTGGAGTTTGGGGTTGGTCGATTCGATTGTCCATCTGGGTTTGATGACACGGACATATCGTTTGCGTCACTGCCTTGGTTTTCTCCGTAAGGTGTGTAAATCAACGGTGTTATAGCTATGCCATTAGCTCCGTTGTCGGGTCCCGAGCCCCGATCACGCGACGGTATTTGCTGCTCGGTAGAATACCACTGCTGTGTGCCAAAGGGATCGGCGTGTGAGGCATCATTACCTTGGTTCTGCCTCTCCGGTTCGACGAGTTCAGAAGCACAGATAGGAGGGTCTGCTTTCTCATAGGCCATAAAATTACAACCTTGGTCTTCGAATACCACTCCGCTTCGGCGGGCACTGTCTGGATTACCCTCGGTCCTCACGCGGTAGTTTGGGACATTCGCTCCCGAGGTCGGCTGTTTCGTGATACAAGTTAGTCTTCCTTCAAGTGAGACGGGTCAAAGCAAGCCGATGAGACCTACGCTATCCGTGCTTCGCGGGAATGCGGCCTTGAGTTTTGGTATTCGCAGCCCCAGCGCCTCTAGGTCGACATCAAGCTGGACCAAGAAGGACTCTGTCAACGGATTCTTCTTCTTCAGAGCATTCATGGCCGCAAGGAGGAACCTCAATGAGTCTGCGGTCTGGCAGTCTTCGGGACGGCTCTTCAGATACTGCACAAATACCCTCGCTGCTACGTACAAGCAAAATGAAACGAAAGGATTCATCTGCGAATTTCGTCAGTATGTTTCGATTTGTTAGTTAGTTGTAAACGACATACTGCAGATAGATCCATATGCGACGTCATCCTCATTATACTCGCAATCTCGTTCGCAGCCGTGATGCAGCGAACCTTACTCTCTGCGCTGACTGTGGGTGGGAGAACATTTTTATCGGCCTTAAAAATAGCGGCCTGGTGCAAACATATCGTCGACGTGTGGATGTTCATGTTCGTGAAGACGATATTGGGGTTGTTGAGGCCAGCGGGAAGCTTAAGCTGGTTCGGGAGGCATAACGAGGTATTGAGGAGGATGTTGTCTAAAAGTCGGTGCCGTTTCCAGAACTCACCATTCATATCGTGATCGCGATCATCAACGTCCGGGCGATGAAGATGGGTGAGATTGCGACCAAAGAGAGTGGCCATAAGCACAATGCCGCCGAATGCCGATAACTTGGCCGCTCCAGCCGGGCTCATGGCATCTGCTAATGTTTGCGTTTGTTCTGGCCGACTGAGACTGAAGGCTTCGTCGGAGGCGGGTAAGTTGGTCATGATGTCCCGCTCATCGACCGTCATCGGCCATCCTGTCCCGATGCTGGCATATCTGTCTTGACAAAAGGCCATCCAAAATGTCCTTCGTCTCTCTTCCCTCTCCGTCCAGTCGCGCGGTGGTGGGAGACACTGCTTGACATCTAGACCATTGCCATCGATTCGATGGAGGCCGATCCTATCCATAGTGGTGAGCAATAGCTGATGTTTAAGCCATGCGTGAACGGGGACTTACATCTGGGCAAGGCGTACGGCTGCGCCCGTATTCATCCAGGCCCGAGGAAAGTACATCATCTTAAACTCATATGAGGCTAGTAGCACATGCGTCTGGCAATGAGCGATTGTTATCGAGTGCTCGCCGTAACCTCTGATGGCGTCAGCCTCGACATATTTGCGAGCGCGTTGATAAAAAAGGTCCTTGAGGTCCTTGTATTTATCAGTAATAGAACAGGCTAGAGTCCATATCGCGTAGCGCAACGCCACCGGTGGTCGTTGACTTGGTGCCCTGATAGTGCCAGTGAGCGGGGAGTATGCATCGTAAGGGGTTCGGTGGTAGGCGGGTATAGTTAGAGCAAGACAAACACGACTGAGACGTACAGATTCATTGCCGCCAAGTATCGGAATCTGTGAATCATTGGCACTGATGGGTGAATTTTTTCGAAGAAGATTTGGTGACTAAAAAAGACCATGAGTCGGACCCCGCGTATGAGCATGGCGATGGGCCACTTACAGTTCGTCAATAGTCTCTTGCGGTGGAAGAGGTTCTTCAAGACCCAGTCCGATCATTTCCCATGTGAAACTCGGGTCCATACTATTCATGTTTAGAGGCATGTTACTCGTGAAGTTAAACTCGTCCAACCCATTTCCTTGGGGCGAGTCTCCGTTGAAGCGCCATCTATCCAAGTCACGGTCGCCAGCGATGGCCATCGAGGGGTTGGCAACATTGAAGCTAGCCGGGGCGGCGGCTTGTTGACTTCGGGTCGGCTCAAACGCCACGTTGGGCGTCTTCGTAGTTTCAGGACTCGTGCTGCTGCCGGGTTCCTGAGTCTTGAGAAGTTCTTCGACTTGCTCTGCACAGATCAGAAGGTCAGCCTCCCAGGTTCCAATCTAAGGCGACTCGAGCCAATCTCCAAAGCCAATGAAAAGAAAAGAGCAGCACATACTCAACCTCTCCTCCAGGGCCTTCACGTAGCCTCGCTTGGGGCCGCTCTTTTTCCTGACCTCATCGTAGGCGCATGAGTGACCAAGGCGTGTGCAGGTGCTACAGCTCGGTTTTATGCCATCGCAGCGGAGTTTCCTCTTGCGGCATATCATGCACGCAAGCCTCTTCGGCTTGGGCACATCGCTATTGCTTCGAGGTATAGTATGGACCGAAGCATCGGCAGGCGGGCTACCATCAGTGCCCTGAGACGGCGAGTCGGCGGGGTCGGCCGTCGTGGGCATCGTCTAGACTGCGGCCCGAGAGGGAGGAGCAGAGGAGCAGAGGAGCAGAGGAGCGGAGGAGCGAGGTTGAGGGTCGGAGGGGGGCGGCAAGCAAGGCCCGGCCAAGCCAACTGCCTAGTCGATATCGCCGAGCTAGACAGATGGATGGGTGTGGAACTTGTCGCGCTGCACGCCGGCACGCGGCGCAGGGTTGCCAGGAGAACAGGTCAATACTGCGGCCCGGCAAACACACCGAAGGCTACCTGTGCTCTTTGCATGAGTATCTCGGCGTGATGCTAGCGTCCGGCGCTCCTGGTGACTGGCGGTGACTGACGGTGACTGGCGCTAGTCGCTAAGGAAATCTCGATTGGCAGGCCGAATCGTGGTAGAGCGGTTCGTTATTGCAATGGGCTATTGCAATGGATACGAGGCGAGAACACAGATAAGACGCAGATGGGACGCAGATGGGACGCAGATGGGACGCAGATGGGACGCGGCCGGGATGGGCGGGGCCGGGATTGGTGTTTTCTCGACGTGGCGTGGGAAATCTAGTATCCTAGTAGGGACCGGAGAAGCGGCCCAGGCGAAATGGCTGTTTCACGCCGGACGTATGCCTGAATGAGGCTCCGAGGCGGCGGTCCGAACAACAAAAGCTGATGCTGGGGATAAGGAGAATTGGTTGTGCTGACACCAGGTCCATACTACTTAGTAATGCGTCTCGAGAGTCCCACACTATGTATGTAGGCAGATAAGACGCCAGGGTCTTCGTTTTGCTTACCTACCTACTTATTATGAGTACTACCTACTTACACGTTCGGTACGTAGGTACCACATGTAGGTACCTACCTAAGTATGGTTGCCCCTAAGATACCTATACTACATACCTAGGGTTGATAGACTGGCAGTACCGGTATAAGTACCTACCTACCTAGGTAGGTATTTATGGACAAAGACCGCGATCAAGAGGAGCTCGAGGTTGAAATGGAGGGTTTTCTTTTCTTTCACACACACATACACACGTATACCTTACTGACTTGACACACTCAGTGATGAATAATGCTAGGCCATCCTCAAAGGAGGGTCAGCAGCTGAGGAAGTGAGACCTACCGGTACAGCCTACCATCCTGTGGATGCGCCATGCAGGTGAGGCAGCAGTGGGACGACGACGACACAACCTTATAGGTAAGTAGTAGGTATACGCAGTAGGTAGGAGATTGGCTGCATCAGCCGTCCATACGAGTTTGAACACCGTTAGCCAGGGACCGAACCGCAGTGGACTTTTTGTGTGCAAGTGGCGCAGGCGATCCACCTACTTAGGTAGTGAGTACATGTAGTACCTATATGCCTAGCCCTGTGAATGCTTCTCGCGCATCATTTTCCGTGCCCAAAGGCCATGATTTATGATAGGTACCTGGATACTAACGGCATGTCATTGGTTCGTCCTCATTGGCTCCAAGCATCATACGGGTTAACCAACAACTACCTACATACTTAGTTAGTTAGTAGGCTCCCCTACGTCGAATTTGCAGATGAACAATGCATTTGAATGCCCTGGGACTGCTGATATCTCTGAAATTATCGGTTCTTGTTGTTTACTGTGCGGGTTGCGCCTAGTTTAGCTATATATCGACATTGATAACTCATAGTCCAAGTAGACACGGCCAATGCACCGCAAATCGCCCCCCGTTGCCTCGATATGGCTTCGGTGCACCACCAGTGCAGAGCATACCATCAGCTAGTTACTTGCCATTGCCCACTCCAACCCCGGCATCTGGTTCATCCGTGCTGACACTCGGTAGCTAGTGTAGGCATCGTGCATGTACCACGACCTGTTCGACAGCCATGACAAGGTATGTGTGTGCCAACCTCATCAGTCACTGCACCAGCACAGCCTTTGCTGTTTCTTCCTGCTATGCAACCGTACGTTCACTCGGGTTCATTAAAGGGCAGCTCCTTGGGACCTCCCTATTTTCCTCCGGGGCTTGCCCCTATTATCCTGAGACTGCCCGTATCGGTATATGCAAGAGCGTATCGATTGGGCGCCCACGCTACGACAGGAGAAGGCGTCCGTGTTTTGTAGGTGCAGAGATGCTCCCCCGTCTCAGAAACGGTGATCTCCAATCCAGTACCTAGAATGAATTAGTCCAACTAATGATGAACAACCATGGGTCGAGAGACCAACCTTCATCACTCCCACCAACAATGAAAAGGCCATCCCAAGAGAACGCTTAATCGTCTGTTAGTACCTTGTTTCTGAGTAAACTAGGCGGTGTTTTGCATGCATACATATACTTCGAACCGGGCCCGTCATTTTGGTGATGGTTCGAACGCAGTTCCACTCGTTCGTCTCCCAAAGCGCGATAAGAGAATCCGTTCCTCCCGTAGCAAGGTATCTATTAAAGGGATGCAGCTCAACGGCGATGCAAGACGACGTATGGCCTGGCAACATGAACTCCTTCTCTGGTGGCTCCTTATAATCGAATCGATAAGCTGGTTCGAATCCCGGAAAGGTGAGGATTCTAGTCTTGCCCTCCCCAGTGGTAGCAAATAACCTCGTGCCACTCCAGCAAAAGGTAATGTCGTTCGTCATGGTAGGTTGCTGATGTGAAGATATGGGGGCGGGCTCAGTAGGTGATAGGACATAGAGCTTGTTCTCCTGCATTATGGTGAGCTGAAGAGCCATCAGGTGAATGGATGAGGTAGATCAAAGCACCTTATTACCAACGACGACATATTCGCCATGGGGCGCCCAAGCCAATGTAAAGGTCTCCCCTAAGCCTCTAACTTCATTGAGGACAACCTTATTCTTAACATCCCAGAATCTCGCGACGCCATCACTGCTCACACTACAGAGCTCAAGCTCCTTGGTCGGATTGAAGGCAACCTTTTCAATGGGTGCTGCGTGCCCTCTGAGCTCCGTCGTCTGACGCACATTGGGTTTGTCCACGTTCCCTTGGAAGAATAGATCAGCCATGGGAGAATACGGAACAAGAGTCGAGTCACAAAATATTGCTACCCCAGAGCGGTCGACTCACAAACACGCAGTGTCTTGTCTGCACAGCCCGTGGCTAGATATGTCCCCAGGGGGTTCCAAGCAATAGTGCGGATACTGATGAGTAATGAGTAATGAATAAGAGTGTGTCTCGGTGAGAGTTCGGACTGGTATACAGATTATCAGACTACTACTCACTTGTTTGGGGATTTGCTTGCGTTCGGATCATGATAAATGGTGGGCTGCAGTGTTGGGAGGAGAGTCTTGAACCTCTCGGGGGCGACAGAGGTCCTTGTTGTCAAGCGGCCTGACGCCATTCTCTCGTATTGCCAACGCTGTTGCTGCTGCTGCTCTCTGCTGCTATTGTTGTGTTGTTGTGTTGTTGTGTTGTTGTGTTGTTGTGTTGTTGTGTTGTTGTGTTGTTGTGTTGTTGTGTTGTTGTGTTGTTGTGTTGTTGTGTTGTTGT
>MU400598.1:0-32889 GCA_022578965.1 Xylaria sp. FL1777 | reverse complement strand
TTGGATCTGGTGATCTGGTAATCTGGTAATCTGGTGATCCCAGTATAGGTAGGTGGTACTTAGTTAGCAGCAGTACCTATCTAGGTAGGTAGGGTGCCCTTCTACCTTCTACGGGGCCTTCTACATATGCCTTCAGTTTTTGCTTTTTGCTTTTTGCGTCCTGCTAGGATTAGCTAAACAATCTGAATGAAGGGACATTGACACAGACATTGGGTGTAGGACTTACATCATGGATATATATACTTGTACATATACATGTATCTATCACCCTAGATGACTTAGGTATATATACGCACCTTGAATTATTATCGTATGCCTTTTAGTCGGACTGCGCCTGTATAGTTGAGTACGGAGTACGGAGTCTAGGTAGGTTTCACTGAATTACAATGGGACTTTCACCTGAGCAGTGCCGCTTTTAGCCTGGGCCCCGCTTATGTACCTACCTAGTACTTAGGTATCTGCGTACATATGTATACCCTTAGAACCCTCTGTAGGTACATATTTTTTCCTTGCTCATCGCCGCATTCCTCCCGACGTCGTCTTCAACCTTGCTCTTACTACGATGGCTCATTGTTCGTCTGCCAAAGAGTTTCCTTTAGCCCTAAGCGTGAGCTGCTTGAACATACCATTATATTCGATCAAAAACATGTTCATGGTAAAGTAGATATGATGGTCTACAAGAGCGCAGCTCACGTCCTTTCTTGGCCCGCGCCTGAGAGCAAGCTATATAATGAGGAAGACTATGCTGGGAATCCGAATTAGGAAGTATAGCGCTGCCAAAATCCAGCAAGCTGAACCCCTGACTCGGGGCTCGTAGGAGAGCTGACCTGAGGGCATCTGTTTGTTTGTAGTATATAATCACGAATAGCGGGACAGCCGCTTTCATGCTCATGGATTTGGGATTCCACAACTTTCAGGGTACTTCGGTTTCTTCCTTTATTCTAAGCTACAACGGTTGTGGAAGAACGGCAATATTTCAAGCTGTCACCTCTAGTCGCCTATAGCTAGCTTCAACTACATGCCTGTGTACACAAGGTCTTGCACATTAACATCCGCCTGGTAGAACATATTCGAAATACCCTCTCTTTCCCGGCTTAACGGAAAGGTCTCGAGAGTTCTGAAAAACCTGACGTGCGGGTGTAGCAAGAAACTAGCCTCGAGCCAACGGAGCACGAGTCTCGTGAAAATTGAATTCTCCATTAAGCTCTCCGTGGTCGTAAGAGCAACGTTAAACAATCGATCGAGAAGTGATATATGTACTACTGGTCTACATCCCTTCTCTACTTGAACGATCATCTTATTTATATGTTTGGCTTGGGTTTTTAGCTATTCGTCGGCCACTTCATCGGCTACATTGTCTAGTGTTTCCTCTTTAGCGGTTCACTATCGAGATCAGAGACTCTATTGGATTCGGCAAAGATTGTCTTTTCATCGGCCACCAAAGCCTGGATGTATTGCTCAAACTCATCTACATAGTTTAGAGGCCAGCTGCGGTGTCACTCGAGATTCCCCACCTTGTTTCTTCTTCGGCAGCGGGTCGCTTTCGGCTACTGTCATCGACTCGTGAGTTCCCCACGGTTATTGCACGAGCCTTAAGCGCCTTGGTGGATTGGCGATTTGACTTAGGTCCTGTCGAACGAATTAGTATGCTTACGCTATTGTAGTTGTGAAGACAGCTAATAATTACCTCCGTCTAGGGGGTTGATTAAGGAAGCTCTGTCTGAAACTAAACCGGTACATTAACAATTAATAAATGCGCTAGACCTAATTAGTTGCGTGCTGCAATCCACTTATGTAGGTACCTACCTACATAGGTATACATAGATACGCTAACCTCCCTACTTAGGTACCTTTCTTTCTCACTGCATCACGGTTGGTGATCAATGAGCTGTCTACTATAGCAGGACATCAATTGATCTGCCACCACAAGAATCTGTATACCTAGAAGAGCTTGCTTACCCCTTTCCATCTCGTCCATGACTCCGGCGTCGCTGAGAAACCCAACTTCGAATGCAGGCTCCCGGGCCTGAAGGGTAGTCATGTACTGGCCCATCGGGACCCCAAGGATATACGCGACCACCACAGCCCATTCTCCAGGCAGAGGCAACAGCCTCGTCGTCTCTCACGATGGCCTCCCCCATGGGCTCCCCCATGGCATCCACCCGCACAACCTCGCCGATGCGGCTTCGCTCTCTGGCTCCGAGTCCGCTACGCCGAAAGACGAGGAGCTGAATCCCGAGGAGCCAGATGCCGCTCCGCTCACCCCTGCCACTCCGTACATCAGGTCCGTTGAGCACGACGCCTCCAAGTTCACGACCGCAAAGCCCGGCATACATTACCTTGGGGCCTCCGACCCCACCGTAGTGCCGACCGGTGAGCCAATTGTCGCCTTGAAGGTCTCCCGGACCGGTCACCTGTTTGCCGTCATCACCGCATCCACCATGACAATCTGGCAGACCAAGGTCTGTCCCCCTTCTGACAACCCAAACCCTTCGCCCGACTCCTTGTTGCTGGTCGCTGACTTCGGTGCCCCCATGCGTAGCCCACTGTTGTCCTTGCCATCGTCGTCCGATCCGCCCTTTCCCTGAGGACCTACGGCCCCAGCATAGACCTCCTCATCAGACCTGACTCAGCTATATTTGTATTGCAGACGAGCTTAGACTATCTGATCACGTACTCTCTAGCCACAGACCCAGAAGCGAGAGTGTACAAGCCGCACTTTGTCGACCATACAAATATACAGAGGCGACGGCAAAGCCATTTTGGCGGTCCTGGTAACAGCGCCCCCGACCAGATCCTGTTGGGGCCTGGTGAGGGCGCTGGCGTCCGGGATCTCAGTGTTCGATTCCGCCGAGTTATCAAAGTAGATGCCGGTATTAACTACGCTCTCGCTCTTGATGACGACTTGCTTGTGGCTACCAAGAAGCCTGCCACCGTCCAGTGCATTCGGTGGACTCCAGACGGTGCATCCAGCCAGATAAGCACCGAAATCATCAGCCGAATGGGCTGGCTCGATAAGAAGGCCTCTATTCAGCAAATGACGCATGATCGGCCCATGAATCTCTCTACCTGGGTTACAAACGACGGCAAGGCGTATGCCGTCCAGCGCATACTCCCCCAGCCGGCTTCCGAGACAGATTCAAAGAAGTTATTTAAAGGGTATTGTTTTCATACTCCTCAGGGTCCAGACCATCATGCCATCCGAGCCGTTGTGAATGCTCGATTCTCGCTCATTGCGGTGGGCTGTGCTGATGGAAGCATCCATGTGTATTCTGCTCGAGATTATGCTGGGACTATCCCTGCGTCGCACACACACAAGGCACCAGTATCTCCAAGCAAATCGGGTCGGTTGACTACGCTGAGCTATTCTCCTGACGGATATTGTTTATTCGCTGGCTATGAGAAGGGCTGGGCGACATGGAGTGTATTCGGTAGATCAGCTTCCAACAGCTTCAATGCAGACTCCTCTATCGCTCATACCAACGAAGAGGGCTGGTTGATGGGTATCAGCGACGCCTGCTGGGTTGGCGGTGCTTGTGAGCTGCTTCTTATCGGCCTACAAAGCGAGGTGATTTGGTCACTGGAGATGGCTCGGAGTGCCGTGACAGGTTGCTACAGCCCGCCCAACCTCTTTCGAACAGTGCTCCAAAGCTCATCCAGTATCATGGTTTATAGAGGCTACGATCTCCCAGATCTAACCAGTATTTCTGCTGAACCTTTTCTGTGGCACACGACGAGGGTGCCGTCCAATTATCTGCTTCATCAGTGGCCGATTCGGTGCACTGTTATTTCTCCAGATGGTAGGTATGTCGCTGTCGCCGGAAGACGTGGCCTCGCACATTACAGTGTCAACAGCGGCCGCTGGAAGACGTTTGCCGACAGCGCCATGGAGAATGAGTTCCAAGTCCGGGGCGGGATGTGCTGGTATCAGCATATTCTCGTGACGGCGATTGAAGCCAATAGATCTCATGAACTTCGTCTCTATTCGCGGGAAGCTGCTTTAGACAGCTCAAATGTCATGTTTACGCAGCGGATGCCTGCACCCATTGTCCTAATCACACCTTCCGGGGAAGATTCTCTATTAGTGTATACCTACGAAAATTTGCTTTATCACTTCGTTTTTGCGCCGGTATCAGGCACCATACAACCTATTCAGGTTGGGCAGATCGCATTCAACGGGATAGTGCGGTCACCGGCTCGAGTTCGAGGGCTGAGCTGGATCTTACCTGAAAAGCAGATGATGGACGGTGACCCCTCTCAAGACGTTGCCTACGCATCAGTGCTCTTCTTGGTTGATGGGAAACTCGTTCTTCTCCAACCGTCAGTGAACCAAGGCGGCCAACTCAAATACGATATGCGTGTCATATCACATAGTGTAGAGTTTTACGCAAGTATGAGAGACCAGTCCTCGGTTTATATGCCTAATGGAAATAGCGATCACTTTCCGTGGGACGCTGACCAGGGCAGCTTGCGAAATTCGTTATGGATATTTGAAGGTCAAGCGTTGAAACTGTGGCCTGAGGTACACAACGTTTTATATGCCGCTTCGAACGACTCTAACAGAGAGCTGCCTCCAACGGTTTCGATTCCGCTCGACTTTTACCCCCTATCGATTCTGCTGGGTAAGGGAATTGTGCTGGGGGTTGAGCCTGATCTTGTCCAACGCAGAGACATAAACTACTCATTCTTCCGATTCTCCATTAGGGTGAGTAGAAACGCCTTTCGGGTACAAAGCTACAAAGGCATCTCCTTGCTAACAAACGCTTCAGACTCATTTGTTTCTGCCCGATATCTTACAATTTCATCTTAAGGCTAATGACGCAACCGCGGCTCTCACTCTAGCTCGGCAATACCAGGATCTAGAATACTTTGCTCATGGGCTTGAGGTGCTTTTGCATCATGTTCTTGACGAAGAGGTCGACTTGGCGCCGCCACCAGAAGCAGCACTTCTACCGAGAGTCTTAACGTTGCTCTCCTCCTTCAAGCAATACCTTGATATTGTTGTTCAATGCACCAGAAAGACCGAGGTCAGGTCGTGGCGGACCCTTTTTGCATACTTGCCACCTCCCCAGGAGTTGTTTGAAGAGTCGCTACAGCGGGGCTCACTGAAGACGGCGGGGGGCTATTTATTGATATTGCACACCTTCGAAGAACTAGAAGCCGCGTCAGAGCAATCCGTCCGGCTACTGTCCCGGGCTATTAGGGAAGAAGACTGGGAGCTTTGTAAGGAGTTAGCGCGGTTCTTAGCGGCGATGGATGAGAGTGGAGAAACACTCTGCGAGGCAATGGAGCTGGTCAACCTGCAAGTAAAGAAGGAGTCGGGAAACCCGGAAACGATGACAAAGCTAGAAGTGCCTTCGTTTAGGAGTAATGGCCATTCAAGGCTACGGCGACAGAATTCGGAAACCGGGTCGGATATACAGTCGGCTAGTGACGAAAGTAGTCATGGTACAGCAAGTCCGGTATCAATAAAGTAGACGGGCCGGTCGATACGAAGCATTCGAGTGTAAGAGTATGTAGATGGGTCGTTTGCATCAGGATGAAGGCACGTAGAGAATATGTTTTAAGGATACCAATACCAATCACTCAGCAGTTGTTGATAACTGTGGAGAAAAAGTTGTCCTCGTTAGAGGGAACTCATATCTTGTTTTTATTGCTATGTGGTTTCTATATGGCCTTGCTTGTGATGCCACTTGCCCCCGGAGACCTATTATTAATGGCAAGGGAGGAGAGAAAGGCCATGTAGTTAAAAGAAACCTCTTCAGCGTAAGGTGTTCTGGGATGCTTCAAGCAACACTACCGTCGACGTTTATTATACCTGAACTCGACGGTTTCTCCTCCTCCTCCTCCTTCAATAACGTCGACGACTTCAAAATACTGATTGGGAGCTGTTGTATGGATTCTGCGATTCCTGCAGACATTTCTCATACTGATCAAGCCTTCTACGCTCCCACCTCTCGAGCTGGATCTTGTGGGTCAATTACGCTTGTATAGTAGAACACGCACAGTGGAGGTCCAGAAAAACCCTAGTGAGTAGGTATTCTTTCGTTAACTTTCCTAGAACAATGCCATATACCGGTAGTTAGAGCCTGTTATTTGTTTCTTAGTTGTTGTTTTCCAAGTTGCCCCCAACCCAGCCGTTTTCTTGTGACCAAAACGTTGCTATTGACAGTATCATTGTTCCAAAGAGACATCATCATCATCATCATTATCATGACACGGTCAATACTTGTACATGGATAATGGATAGTACCTCTCAGGGTGCAGGTGATTACATACCTACATGTAGGTATGTATATATGTTATATTGGGAAGGGGCATGCCCTAAGTACATGAGGTACTTACCTACATAGGTACGAAGGTTGGGGCCAGAAGTCTGAAATAGCCTAGACAATTGAATACAGTGCATTTTACTTACTGCTTACAGTAGAAATTTCCTAATTAGGAAAGACCTTTAATTTTGTGCCAGACCGTTAGCGGCCCGATTCTGGTATATTTTCTACTTGACGGACTGTTCTTAAGCTAAAATAGAACCTGCCAAGCTGCTGGCAGTCTGGCACAAAATTAAAGGTTTTTCCTAATTAGGAAAACTTTACTGTAAGCAGTAAATAAAATGCACTGTATTGAATTGTCCAGGCTATTTCAGACTTCTGGCCCCAACCTTCGTACCTACCTTAGGTACCTACATATGTAGGGTAGATTGGAACCCCACCAAAAGATTCTGCTTGCAATCCACTGATCGATCCCAATCCATCCATGCATCCATCCATCACAAGCCCCGAAATTGAACCCCTCCAACTTCGCAGCGGCTCGGAGCTGTCTTGCCTACCACCACATTTCCATCCCCCCATCCCCACCAACCAACCGACCAGTGTCTTACCCATCCCTCCGCGACAAGGTACTTACGCCGTGTCAGTACGCGTCCTCCCGACGCCCGACGTATCGGTATCCCGACCGCACCAGGCAGGTACACGGTACGTTTGACGGGGTCAGGAACACCACCACCAATACCACCGCCCATACATTCCTCCATCCATCCACCCGTCTATCCACCCGTTCACCCATCTATATATACAACAGCAGTCTGCTCGCCGCCGCCGCCATCGTCGCCGTCGCCGTCGTCTTCGTCGTCGCTGTTGTCGCCGTGGTCACCCCGGGGCCACTCCAGCGCCCAACACTAATAATATCTGGCACCCAACAACTGATATACCAGACACCAGACACTCACACTCTCCCTCTCCCTCTTCTTCTTTTTTTTTTTTTCCCTTTTCGCCTTTCCTTGGACACAGGCGAAGGCACGGCACGCGATGATGGAAGAGTTTGCTTCAGAGTCCGACAGCGACTACACTAGCTACTGGCGAGATTGGGTATGTCTGTTTTTCTGGTCTTGCCTCGTCCTATAGTCCCGTGCTGACTCGCTCTCCTTTCCGCCCTAGTTTATCTCGTCTCGAGGCAACGAGTACTTCTGTGAAATTGACGAGGACTACCTTACTGATCGCTTTAACTTGACCGGCCTTAACACGGAAGTCCAGTACTATCAGTATGCTCTTGATCTGATCACCGACGTGTTCGATCTCGACTGCGACGATGACATGAGAGAGACCATAGAGAAGTCGGCCCGCCATCTCTATGGTCTTATACATGCCCGCTACATCGTCACAACGAGGGGCCTAGCCAAAATGGTAGTCACTGGACATCCCTCATAGCTTTTGTCCCGTCTTGCCGCCGCTAACTTGCCTCGCCTCACAGCTCGATAAATACAAGAAAGCAGACTTTGGCAAGTGTCCAAGGGTCTTTTGTCGGTCCCATCCACTGTTGCCCATGGGCCAGACCGATGCTCCCCACCAGAAACCTGTCAAGCTCTACTGTGTCCGTTGCGAGGATGTATACAACCCCAAGTCCTCCCGCCATGCTGCCATCGACGGCGCATACTTTGGTACTTCGTTCCACAACATCATGTTCCAGGTCTACCCAGCCCTAGTACCACCCAAGAGCGCCGAGCGTTACATTCCTCGCGTCTACGGCTTCAAGGTGCACGCATCTGCCACGCTCATCCGCTGGCAGAACAGCCAACGCGCGGACATGCTCAGGAGATTACGGAAGTTGGAGGTCGAGAGCGGCTTCAAGGAGGACATGGGTGGAGACGACCTTGACGAGGAAGAGGACGAAGACGAGGAGCTTGGTGCCGATGGTGCTCAAGGCGATGCCATGCACGTCGTCGGCTGAACAATGGAACTGGACTGATCTCGCTGCTACGGACGATTCCTTATTTGTAGAGTGCGTGGGCTTTGGAAGTTCATTTCTAGTGTCTGGGAGGGGACGGAGCAGGACTAGGGGGAGGGGAATGAATTCACGACGGAACCAACAGGAGAAAGGAAAAGGAAGAAAGAAGAAGACTCAGCGTTTGAAGCGGGATACAGCACCACGTCACACATATACACACTTTTGTTTTTTGACCACCGAAACCCCCTTCTACACAGAGACGTATTGGTGTTCTGAGACTACATGTTGTCGGTCGGCGTTACAAACGGCGTTGGGCGAAGATTCCCCCCTCGTATTGATTTAATCGTACTCCACGTATCGCTCTGCTATGGGATTTATCTTAGGATAGGGGAATAGATCACATTACTTTTCGCTCGGCCTCTCTGTTCCGGGATTATGAGCACCAATTACTACGAGACGATCAATATAAGTTGGGAGAACAAATGGAAATTGGGCAATTTAGGATCCCCGCTGACGTTCCATCAATTAGGTACATGGTGCTCTTGTTATTTGTATCTCGCTGGACCTATTTTCTATTGAGTGCATATTGATTCATATTTTCTGTATGTACTACGCAAAGCTAGAGGCGACATTGAAGATAGATGTGTTGTCTCACATTCGCTGTTGATGTCATGTCCCCGACCTAAACGCCTTCCTATATAGCGTGTTCCTAGCCCCCCCCCCCAAAACATCTCTCCAATTCCTATCTCTGGTGCAGTAGTTTGTGTATTGTCCTAGTATGAGCCATATCTAGTTCATGTGTCCCATCATTCCCGTTTCCCTCGCTCGACTTTTCCATAATATCACTCTGCTCTGCTTTTAACACTGGTTGGAACTGTTTATAAATCCTGATGGTACATGTGGAGGAAAGGATGTTTGGTGCGATGATTGTCGAATGAGTAGAAAGAACGCCTGCATTAAAAGAAGTATATGATACGGGGGTAATTAAATCCGCACTCTAAATAGTTAATCAGATGCGCTCACTCTCTTGCGGCTCCAGCGTTGTCCGCGAGCTCCCGTCGTGGTCATCATGATGCACATGGATATTCCCTGCTTTTACGGCTGGTGATGCCCCTCGTTGTCGCAGACCTCCGAGTTCGATGTCTTGGCTGGTCATGCGCAGACGCTGCATCTCTTCCTCGTCATCGTCCCGGAGCCAGTGCCGCTTGTCCGAGGCGAAGCTCCAAGACCCTAGACCCGCCCAGAAAGCCTTGTCCCGACTGCGGGGACCCCAGGCCCATCCACCGCCAGCGCGAATGGGCATGTGGTAATAGCGGAAGGAGAAATAGGCGGCGATTGTCCCGATTAGAAAGCCGAAAAGTATGTCAAATCCATGGTGGCGGAAGTCGAACCAGCGTGAGCTCGCGATGAATACGGCTAGGAAGAAAGGTAGGACGGCGAGAAGAAGGAGATACACGGGGGGTGAAGCTGCCTGGCGGCGTACGGCGGCGACAGTTGTGTTATGGATGCCAATCTGCTTCACGACGGTCGGGTCAAGCGGCGAGGATGCATCATCATCGACTGCCGAGATAGAGCGTGAGCGCATACCTTGATAAGCCGTATTGGTCGATAGCGAGGCGGCGGTTCCATTATGGCGGCTTAGGCGTGAAGGGAAAGCGGTGACGGCACTGGAGTCACGCGCGATAGTCTCGTGCGGCACGAAGGGAAAAGTGATGGCGAACTTGCTGGCCAGGAAGAAGGATAGATAAATCAAGCCGGCAGCGGCGGAGCTGGAGTGGCCTGAGGGATAGCTACGGAAGCCGTCGTCGAGGAAGGCCGTGTCGGGATTCGTGCAGATGCTGGCGCTGACTAGCTGACCATTATACATCGATCCCGTGGCACTCGCTAAGAGGGGACTGGAGAATCCCACAATGTGTTTCGCCACGTTGGCAACATCGGGCATGCAACGCGACAGCAGATCAGGCCGTGGCTTGCCAAACAAGTTTTTCATCCCTTGTGTTATGATCCATGCGGTTATCAACGAAAGAGCTAGCCCCAGCCATCCCATATGGAGCTCCCAGAGCTTTCGCTTCCAGATCAGCGACGAGGGTGTGCCCTCGGGCACGGTGCGGCCGGGGACGAAGACTAGGGCAACGACCAAGATGACGACGATGGGGACACCGGCGTTGAATGTCAGGAGCAGTGCCGAGGTGACGGTCTCGTGTTCGGTCACGGGAAAGCTACGCAGGTCCTGGTTAGTGACGGCATTGGCGGACATGTCTTCTGTCCAAGGTCAACCCCAATTCAATCAACGTACGCGATGTTGGCGTCTAGCAAGCTGAAAGGTCTTTTGTTCGGTGTTACATTGCCCAGGAAGTAGCCGATGAGGCCAACCACGACCATGATCAACCAGTCGAAGGCATAGGAGAGGATAACGAGGGCGCTGAGCTTCTTGGACCTCATCCTCGGCGGTAACACATCCAAGTCGGGCATCTTGTTGTACGAATGAGACGGCTGTAGGTGGAAGATGGCGAGGGTGGGAGTGCGACGGGAGGCCCCGGACATCTCTCAGCTCAACCCGCTCGTGAAATGGTTCCTACTGGACTACGCAGCGCAGTACGTAGTCGAATAGAAGGATTTTACAAAAAAAGGAAAAGGGAAAGGGAAAGAGAAGAGAACAGAAGAGGAGAGGAGAACAAGAGAAGCAAAGCAAAGGCGGGAGAGTTCAAAGAGAAATGATTGTAGGTCCCTTGATGTTACCCAGGGGTTGGTTGGTTACATGTATGTGTTCTGCATTGGCTTTTACGTGTACGATACAAATATGGATGCCCAGACATGCTGCCAATGCTAGCCAAGACCACGATTTGTACTTGCGCATAAGGAAGTAGGTCCAATTAGGATCCCTTTCCCAGCGCTGCGGCAAGGCGCTGCGTGAAGGCGCTGCGTGCTGCGGCCTGTACTAGTGGGATTCAATCGGAGCCTATAAATAAGGGTGGCACCAGTGTAGTTATGTAGAATAGGTAAAGGTGCATGTACGCAGTAGGTACGCATACAACAGAGCCCCATCAGGAAACGGGGTCTTTGGCCAACCTGCTACTGCCACCTGCTACTGTAGGTACACGTATACATACCTAGGTATATACGTATAGGTAGGTAGGTAGTACAGTAGGCACATTCTGTATGTATGCGCCCTCACCTCACTGCCTCCTTCTAGTGCAGATCGTTTTGGGCCTGGATGGATGCCAAGAATCAAGTGCCGCGCGCCAGGAACAGCCAATGATGATAGCTAGCAACGGCTGGTGGACTGTTAGTTATACTTATTTGTAGTTGTAGGGTATGTCGAGGCATTGTTGTAATACCGGCATATAAGATATAAGAAAGAATTGAAGGGATGCAACGGTTTCAAGGTGGTTGGTTGGATACCACAAAGATTCATTCAAGCTGTGTTTACATACATATGTACATAGTATATATAATATATACCTACCTAGGTAGTATAGGTAGGTGCGCATTGTACATGTACTGGCACGCCCATCGTGATGCCCGTCCTCATCAAGGAATGCTCTACCTACTGCGTACCTACCTACCTACCTACCTAGAGTAGGTAGGTATAGTTTTCCCCCGAGACAGTCCAGGCTGTTTAGCTCTCCTTTCCTTCCCTTGGCTGTTTCTCGGATCTCGGAATATCCACAGAGCAAGACAAGTTCCAGTCACCGTGGTCCGAATTTGCTCCAAATTTGTCCCAGAACTACCTATGTTCATAGTAGAGTAAGGCGAAGGGCGAACGTCCCTAGAGATAGATACCTATCATGAACATAATAGGTAGTAGGCTGGGCACGAAGAGCTGCGATTCTCGGCTAGAGGCGGCCCTGCCAGACAACCGGGAACGGGGCGGCGACGAGAGTGACGGGCCGCTACAGCTATAAACGCCTCCCGCTGCCCTGGCAACGGTGGAATGTCAACATTGGCATTAACTACCTAGATAGCAATACCCCAGCCCATCCAATATTTTCTTTATTATGCGGCCCTGATCCAGACCCACCCAATCAGCCACCAGTGACAGTTCATCATGCGTCTTGATTGACGGTGAAACTTGAATCACCTCCCACCTCCTACATCCTACCTCTTCCTTACTTCCCTCCTACCTCCCGTTTTGCATTCCCTCCTTACACTACAATATATATATCGTCGTATCGTCGTAGTACAGTACAAACTCTCTCCCCGGCAACCTTAGCGGCCCAGTGCGTTCCTGGCTGTAAACAGAGCTATCACCATAAATAAAAGTACATACCACCTTGCCTGTAATAACAAGAGGTTGACCTCTTGCGCCTCTCACCTTCCCCTATCAACCATCTACCTAGATTCTTTATTCGTGTGCAATCCTAACTCAGCCTTGCGAAGTCAAGTTCGACAACACCTGGGTTGAAGAGTTATTTGTCCTGCGCGAGCTTCAAATAGCTTCACAAAGCTTTCATATAGACGTCCGAGCATAAGCGATGCTACATCGCGGCAAGTCCAAGGAACCGTCCTCCACGAGGAAGGTTACGCCTCCTTCGCCTACATATATGAACAATGAGCAATTTGGTTCGGATGCCCTGGCCCAAACGGTTGACCCGACTATCCAACTAACCGTGGGTCTCCTACAGCTACATATCTAGCCGGCTTACGCGAGAACCGAGTGAATCGTCCCGGAGGAGCTCGACCCTTGCCTCCATCCACGAGGTCGCGGCCAGGTACTGTCGAGCAGTTCACCTCAGCCGGCCGATCGTCGGTTGCGGGTGACTCTGTTCGATCCGACCTGTCTAATAGCCACCACAGGACGGGCTCTGACGCAGCCAGGCCTAGAGGGAGCCGCCCCAGTGTCGCTAGTAGCGTGACATCGCGCTACTCTGTCAACACGGCCCCGGGCAAAGATTATTTCCCGGATAAATCCGCCGTTGCTCCTCTGAAACCGTCGGAAGTTGTGCCGAGCGCTACTTATATAGAACGTGGCCAGAGATGGATGGAGAAGGAGGAAGCCTTTTCCCTTCATCAAGCTATGGATGCCATCGATATAAAGGACGAAGAAGAACAGGATGAAGACAAACGTCTGTATAATGCCGCCTTGGATGAAGCCGCCGAGCTAGTATACCGGCACGAACACGGGATTAAACCGCGTGAGCCCGATGCACCATACCGATATAAACCCCACATGCGGAGGAACAGCTATGCCCATGCCCGGACGGCCAGTGTTGGGAGATACGGTGGCGATATTGGAGTCACAGGGCTTGCTCGAGATTCTGTGCGTTCATTTTCTGGGAGCTCGTCTGGGAGTGACAGAGATTCCTCTCCTGGTAGTAACCGTGGAAGCATGGATCAACAGCGCAACGTCCACATAGGATCTGCAAATCATATCCTTCCCATCAATGCCGGTAGTGGGGGCCGTGTAAGCTCTGGTGGCCGTCGTCGCAGTAGCATGAGACGCAATATCAGCGGTGAGATCGAGAGACCGTTCTCCGGGGATCAGATATGGGAGGAACCCGAAGGAACTACAACTGAACGAGCTTCAAGAAGACAGCCTAGACTACCTGATCATTCTCAGCCACTGGGTATCAAGACAAGGAACCAACCCTACAAAGTCCAATTCACTCTCGCTTCCCAGGAATCGAACCCGAGCGCCGTCATTACCCCTACAAAACCCTTATCACGGACTGAGATTCACAAGAACCCGCCATCACAGTCACGAAATCCTAATTACACAAAAAACACCCCCTCCGATTCCCCTCGTACCTCCCAGGACATACCAAGAAAGAACGGGGTCGAGATACGCAGTGACGATATCCGTCAAGCGACGAGCATGCGGCTCAAAGACCGTAGTCCCAAACTTCCCACTCCGTCTGCGGTCAGCGATAGCCCCGGACGTCCAATCGTAAGCTTTGACAAAAACTGGAAAGCCCCGGAAGAGGCGGCTGCTGATCCAACGCCAGACGAGTCCTGCCGAGTCCCTTACGGGGTCACAAAACAGCGTACGGGGCCGCAAGGTCCGCAGCCGCCTATTCCTGCTATCATTTGTACGCCGGATATTCCGAACACGCCGCCGCCAGCCACACAGCCATCCCGTAGTCCCGCACCCGTCCCAATCGTGCATGTAAATTCGGACGATACACCTCAGGTCCCTGTTATCGCTGTTTCAGACGATCATGGTTCCCCCGTGCCTACCATCATCTTGCCGGGCGGTGAGGACAGTAACAGTGGTGATCATATGTCGAGCATTCCCCTCATAGTTACAACACCTGATGATGTAACTTCAAAGCATTCCGCTAGGCCTTTGCCGGACCCAAAGTCGAGGCCATCACACTCCCGCAACGCTGCAATCCGTGGCCGTCCCCGGGGTCATTGGTCCCCCGCACCAGGGGCGTCGCATCGCGCAACGGCTATCTGTCATGATTGTAGCAATCCAATCGAGGGCCGCATTGTGGCCTTGAGCGGAGGGTCAGAGCGCTTCCACCCAGAATGTTTCCGGTGCTACGCCTGCGGCACAGGCCTCGAGGCTCTCGAGATTAGCCCTGAACCAGATCACTTCTACGCGGCGCGGCTCGACCGCATCCATCGCCGAGCGAGCGGTGAAGTCCTTGAGGAGACGCCCGGTCAGACGATGGCCGAAGACGGTGACGAGCGTCTGCGGTTCTACTGCCACTTGGACTGGCACGAGCTGTTCGCGCCGCAGTGCAAGCACTGCAAGACTCCGATCCTCGGTGAGCACGTCGTCGCCCTCGGCGAGCACTGGCACTACGGCCACTTCTTCTGCGCCGAGTGCGGTGACCCCTTCGAGCAGGGCATGACGCACATCGAAAAAGACGGGTACGCGTGGTGCGTTGCTTGCCAGACCAGGCGGACCGAGCGCCGCGCACCGAAGTGCAGGCGCTGCAAGACGGCTGTCATCGGCCAGTATGTTAAGGCCCTCGGTGCCGAGTGGCACGACCAGTGCTTCCGCTGTGCCACCTGCGGCGGAGGCTTCGATGATGGCCAGATATTTCCTGTCGGCGAAGGCGATCACGCGAGGGTCTTGTGTACCGGCTGTCGGGCCCAAGAATTGAAGATGTGAGGCTTGCTAACTAGCTGGGCCGTCTTTAAGGAGGGATTGAATGGGAGCAAAGAGGGAAGAAAAAATGATCATGACGCAAACGAATGTATAGGAATGGGATAGAGCATATGGTTGTTAGTGAAAGCCGTACGGATTTCACGACTGGTGTTTATGTGCTCGCTTGATTCCTTGCTTGTCGGTTTATTGGGCATCGCGTTTATTCTGCGTTTCTAATTTTTCGTTCCCCGTCTACTCCTTGTACTCCCTGCTCGCTGCTAAAGGAGCTATGTTTACTGGGTGCACCGGCTGTTTGTTGGTAATTTCTCAGATGATAATGTACAAGGATGGGACGATCTGCAGACTTTCGGGTTTTATGGTCTACTCGTTTGTTCTTACTGAGGTGGCCTCTTCTTTCGGTTGTACGAACATGTGTCTCTGCTCGGCTGGGTTCTTGTAATGTAGTGAGAACTAAGGCTGCGATCTTCTTCACTGAGGAAGTACGGACAGTTGAGTCCAGCTGTTCCTTGGGTCTACGTGGTAGAGTTTACTGAATATAGAATGTTGACATTCATGATTGGGCTGGTATACACACCTTCTCTTCTCCTGCGCTGGACATCGGGTCACAACACGCGACTCTTTGCTTTGTGACGGTAGACGGTAGACGGTGGCATGCCTAGCACCTATTCCCTCATTCTCGGCCTCTCGTTGTATCAATTCACGTAGGCGCTAGCAGTAGGATAAAGGACACGGATAAAAAGCATTACCATAGGAAAAAGAAACGCATGCTATATTGTATTCAGCCATGCCTAATATTAAAAGAGACGTAGTAGAACCCTTCGCGATGCGGTGGCAAGTACTAATCAAACGAGACCATTTGGATGGAAATCGCACCTATTCAGCGCCCCTGCCGGTGGAAGAGAGGATAAAATGCAGATTTGAACCATGATCATGGCTGTACCAAAGCGGCTCGCGCGATCAAACCACATACACATGCAGTAGAAGTCTTTTCTCATCACACTTCCGCGACTCCCCAGTCCCATCATCCATACCCGAAACTCCGGAGCGCTCTGCTCGCCTCGTCCATGTTCATCGCCTGATGTGTGGGTCTCGTGTCCATAGTCGAAATGTCTCTGTAATAGAATCCTCCTGCAATAAAATACGTGGTGTGGGGATTCTAGTGTCTGGCTTGGGCTGTCGAGAGTGTAGTGGTCGGCTTTAGTGCGGCATCAGCAGCGGCCGCCGACTTGCTCCTGATGAACTTCGAGCGTATCACCGTCGGTCATTTCCAGCTACATCACAACACCAGGTATCAGTAATAGGCAGAGCAAGTAAAGGCAGGTGAGGGTAGAACAGAACTTACAGAATCAGGCGTGTCAGTCTTTTGAACTCGCTGTCCCTCGAACAGAAAACGGACCGAGTCCACGTTCTTTCCCTGACGTTCACAGAAGGCAGTCATGAGCTTCTCCAGCTTAGTTGAGCGCTTGATCTTGAAGAAGACCTCATTGTTGTTGTCTGTCACCTTGATGTTCAGGTGCTCGCCGCCAGCAGGTGCTTCATTGCGCTCGGCACTGGGCGAACCAGAATCGTTCTCTCCAGACATTGTTACGGTGTTGGCGGGGTTCTGCGCAGCCGTACGAGAAGACGTCACCGATGGAAAAATGCAAAGTGATCTTGTTCAACAGAGGGTCAGTTTGGTACAGATGAGAGCGCGCCGGAGAGCAGATTGGTAAGAGAATGAACTGCGCACAAGTAGAAAGGTTTTCGCAGTAGAGAAACGGTAATAAAGTCGTTGGACTGAGGGAGCAGGCAAAATAAGGAGGTAGGTAATACACTGGTTGTTAAGGTAGGTATGTCGTAGGTCTAAGGGCTTTGCAGTGGTCCAAGTACTTACTAGTACCTAGGTACCTACTCTACTACCTACTAGTACCTATGCTATGTAGGTAGTATACGTGCTTAAGTACCTAGAGTATGTACTGTAAGGCGGGAACAAGGCTACCAGTAAGCTATCTAGGTACTTGCAGTGTAGAGAGTGGAGTGGTATCGCGGGGTGACTGACTGAAAAGTAGTAGTAGCCAGAGCAGGGAGGAACCGGCAGGTACGCAAAGAGTACCTACCGTACAGGATCATGGTGGGGATAACATACTGCGTACGTATTGGTCAGTTTCGTTTGCTCTTTGCGAGATCAATAGACAAACAGTTCCAAACTGTTCCCACAGGGAGATTATTAGACAATAGCAGTTGTGAGTTTCAAATATTAATTGTTTTTTTTCTTTACATAGAAATCAAGTTACATGTTGTTTACCAGAAAAGAATACAAATATAAAGATGCATGCCTAGGAAAGAGAGATAGGGAAAAATCAATACTGGTAGAACAGGGTAAGGCTGAATAGTACTATGTAGCTACTATGTACCTAGGTAGGTACCTACTCTATAGGTACAAAAGAGTTGTGTTAAGGTTGAAAACAGTGGAGAGGCACAGTACAATGTGGAAACCTACTACATGCCTCTTAGGTACCTACCTATATTCACAGATACAACATGACTCTAGGTAGACTGCTGGAATTAGATAGCAGGATGTTTCCCGGGTAGTCACCTGAGGTATTGACCGAACAACTGTCCCTGTAGTGCCACACAGGCTTTCACGTCTGCTTCACCTGCAATTGCGCATAGCTTGGTCAACAAAGAGACACTAGGTAGCAGCAACACCTCCGGTCTTGGCATACATCATCCTTAATGAATAGGTACATATTGCCATCAGTAGTCTCTGCACGCTTGCTTACCCTTCCCACTTGTGTAATCTATCATATATGCGAAAGCAACAGAAGTATTCTTGGTTGCTCATCTCAAGCAGTTAACAATGGTTCGTAGCTTATAGACTACGTCTCGCGTATATTTCACATCCAAACTGATTTGTCCCACAGGGCCTCCAAGAAGACCTGGCGTCAAAGCCACCATGTCATCCTCGAGCGGTATTCACTTCGATCAGAAATTGTCATCGTTGAGGCAAGCTAAGAATTTCACCACTGTCTAGTGTGCCATACAAGGTAAGCTCCCTCAAATATTCATTATTAAGGATAAGGATTGACGGCAGCAGATTGTCTGGGGAAGAACGGCTTTAATCAGGCAAAATGCGAGCACCTCATCAACGCCTTGTATGAATGCTGCGATGCCTTCTATGAGAAGAACGGCGACACGGCGATCACGGCAAGCTGCCCGAAACCCAGTCTTTTACGGTTGAAGCAAAAGCAACAAGATGAAGGCAAGAAATAGAGATATCTCATCAGGATTCCTGGCAGGGTACAAATACCGCTAGATTCGAAGGGTGTTTGATGGACTTCCTACTTCAAAGCAGATAGATAAGATGGGTGGCAGCTTCATGTCCCACAACTACCTATTCACGTCAACCTAAGGAGACAGGTCGATTAGGCAACTTTAATGCAGCGTGGAATTATTCTAGGCGATCATTGAGCGCGCAAGAGGTCTTCATGGGACCTGGATAAGCATTAAAAAGAAGTTGGCTCATCCCGAGACTCTAATATGAATGCCGATGACATTGATGAAAGAAGGGAAGGAAATTGTGAACCATTTTTCGCCAGGAAGCGAGGTTTTGTAAGGAGTGTGACACTAGCCACACTGTGGCGCGTTAGTTGTGCTACCTTGCCTTTAAGGAGTAAGGAACAGCCCCAGTGCTGATGCCCCATCTATCACGCTAGACTAATGTAGATACCTTACCTTAAGTACCTAACGTACCTACCTAGGTACCTTCTGTAGGAACGTACCTAGGCACGCAGCGCGTTACCTACTGTATTATTTTCACTACCAGAATGCTTGGCGAGTTCTGAACCCATCTTCGGATTTCAACCTCCCTTGACCACAACGACGTCTGCACGTACAGATCGAGTACGAGCAAGAAATACAAGCAATCATTCCTACAGAATCAGCGGCGGCTCTAGAAACAAGGCAATCAAGGTTATAACCGTGTGGGATATAGCGAGCTTAGTGAGCGCGCCAGCGCAACAGAAGATGCTGGTTGGCAACCGTTACAGCTTGACCTAGGCATTGCAAATCGAGACCTAGCCTCATAACCACACAATGCTTGCTCGGAGACCCCAGCGGCCCCAGGCGATGACTGGCCTTGTCGAATACGGCAGGCTGGAGGACGAGGATGACCAGACGAGTCAAGGTGTGTTGCTCAAGACATAGCCACTCAGCAGAACTAGCAATTTAACGACGGTATAACACAGTATCCGAGATGACGTCCTCATCCGACTTCGTTGACGATGCCGATCGCTTCGCTAAGGGCCTCGACTCTCTTTCAGTAACCCAGAAGCCCGCTACTGAGCAACGAGGCGACATTTTCAGATTAGTCGAGAATTACTACCAATACGCCACCAGAAAGGTCCAGGCTTTGAGCAAAGCACAAAAGTCCGCTTCGGGCACTGCTCTTCGACGCTCAGATGACTCTTCGAGTCAAGATTCTATGGACCTGGACGACACAGACAACCGGTCCTCTGCACCTGACTCGGCAGACGAATTGGAACGCTGGGAGCAGGAAGCGCAAGTTTGGGACATGCTGCGCCGCCTTCTTCCTTTACGTTACTCCGGCCGGAAAGCTCTTAGACCAATGCGGCGTGAGATTTCCAGGTTTCAATCAACCTCAGAACTTTGGGACGAGTTCATTGAGTCGGACCCGGCAGCCCAGGAGCGCAAAGCAATTCTAGAGTGTCTACAGACGAGTGCCGACGATGCTCGCACAGATATTGACGACCTCGTACGAGAGTATCAGAAGCAGGCTGATCGTGGCGATATCATAGCTCATGGCTGGCTGCACACGCGCTCCGCCATAAAGATGCAGAAGAATATGAATAGCTGGACCGGGCCCCTAGATCCTACCAGTGCAGACGCCGGCCAGCTGGTCGATTCCAACGGCTCAAACCCCCTTGTCACACAATTGGACCCTGATGTGGCCACTAGACAAGGACGCAAATTAGAACCACAGGATGAATTCTTTGAGCGTGCTATCTGGCTTGGTTGCTACGAGCTCCTTCGTCGTGGTAGAAGCTTAAACGAGATTCGAGATTGGTGCGTCGAGCGAACTGAGGTGTGGCGAGCAGTTAGCATGTCAGCCATGCCGTTGCCTAAGGGCAAGGAAGCAGCGCAACCATCTAGTGATCCTCTCTCAGCTCTATTATGGCGTCGAACGTGTTTTGCTCTCGCTCGCCAAGGTGGCACTGATGATTACGAACGCGCAGTATACGGCATCCTTTCGGGTGATATCACGAGTGTGGAAAAAGTATGCAAAAGCTGGGACGATTTTGTCTTCGCTCATTACAATGCACTACTGAGAGCTCAGTTCGATGGCTATCTCATGAAACGAACTCCATCGGACTCGACTGCTATTATCCATCAAGCGTTTCCCTCATTCAACGCCCTCCAATTTCATGGAGATGTTTCATCAGCTAGCGAGCGCCTCGTCAGCTCTCTAGAATCAAACCCAAAGACATCTAGTGAGGCTAAGACCCCGTTGAAAGCCCTACAGGGAGCCATCGTTTCCAATAATTTGACACGATACATGCATGACCTCGGTGTAGCATTAGGAAAGCGTGCAAATCAGAAATCGCCCTCCCACCTAATACCAGAGATCGATAATGCTACTGTCAGCCTCAATGATTCAAGGTTTTTTATGATGAACGACTATGAGGGTTTGCGTGTCGCAACGCACGTATATTTATTAGTCTCCTGTCTCGACCGTCTTCAGGGTGAAGATCATATCGAATCCGATCGTCGTAGAGCTCAAGACAACATTGTTGCCACCTATGTCAGCATCTTGCGGTTAGCAAATCTGACGGATCTAATGCCCCTATACTGTTCGAAGCTACAGGAAGAGCGAGGTTTCTTCACTCTTAGCCGAAACATAACTCGACTAGAAGCGCCAGGAGACAGGGATATGCTGCTCAAAATCATGGCGAAACTAGGAATGAATATTGCAAAGTTCGTCATCTACCAACCACAGTCTATTCTCCGGCAAACTTCTGTTCCTGAACAAGGGGTATCGACGTTTGGTGCATTTACACTATTCTTGAATAGTCCTCCGACGTTGAAGTATGGTCGCCCCCTGAAACCGGACTTTTTCGGCGATGAGCCTGAAAACCTCGAAACCATCGATGAGTCTCTAATTCAGTCTCTCGAGTGGTTTACCTTGGTAGATGGCCTCTGGGAAGAATTCTTCGAGGCTGGCACAGCTATCTACAAGCGTTTCCTAAGTAAGAGCTCGACTGGCACATGCTTTGTCCCTCATGTGAAAATACTAACTTGACGGCAGAGGGCTTCAATCTCCACGCGGCACGTTCTCTGTCTGAGCGGGTTCGGTGCGCGGATATTTTTAGAAGAAAAACCAGTCTCACCATTACGGACGATACAGACGTCTCATGGTTCGAGGACGTCCGTTCCGGAGCTGTCACTGCTTCGCTTCAAGGTAAAGACCTCAGCAAAGAACAAGTGGCAGTGGCAAGAAATTTCTTCGAGATGGAGTGCCTTGTGCGGGCCCTGGACTCGATGGAAACGATTGCCTCTAGTGAGGCAATGGCTCAAGAGTACGTTCCAACCATTACAGTTAATGTCGACGAAATTTCCACACGGATACTAACACCAGCTCTAGCCCAACAGAGGAATTGGGAAGAGATTTCTGGGGCCATGTCGGAAATGAAGTCAGAAATATTAAGAGCTATATGCGCCCAATACTCAACAACTGGCTCCTAGAAAGTCTTCAAGGTTTGTGTCGGCCTATTCGTGACCAAGAGCAAGGATGTAAACTGACTACGAGGGCAGAAGACGAAGATTTCAAGTATCTTCGGGATGTGTATCTTCCCGAGACAATCATAGGATATGTGAGCGTCCTACATTTTGCGGGCACCAGCTTGTCACGAGATAACTTGCTAGAATGCATGGAGCTTGCGTCAATCATCGCAAGAAAAGACGCAGATATCGCGGCAGTATTGATGAAGGCAGGTCGTATGAAAGAGATTGTGGAGGGCTTCGCCAATTGTAGTAAGGCACTTGCCATCAGTGGTAACGAAAAGAAGGGGCCAGGGGGAAGCAGTAAAAAATTGCGAGAAATGGGTTGGACTCGTGAATTATGGTCTGTTAAGAGATGAGGTTGGTAAAATATCAATCTTTATGGAGGACGATTCTAGTCGTAATTGACTCGCTATCGCCGGCGTTCTGAGGGCTTGGAGCATAAAACTTCTCAGACAACGCTGGGAGTGGACTAGAATAATAAATAAGCTAGCACGGTAATCCGGGGAGGAACCCATTAGTTGGTCAATACAAGAATCTACTCAGAATGAAGGGTTTATTTTAGGGGGGGGGGGCAATGCTCTCGTAGGATTATAAGCGCAACACAACGTACAGTAGTAGGGATTCTGTAGCTACCATGTAGGTACCTCCTAGGTAGGTAGGTATGATAAGATAAGTAAGCTACATGTAGGTAGGTACCTAACCACCTAATGTAGTATACATATTGAATGGCATCTTCGCCAGTCGCCTCCAAAAACCCCCCACAACGCCATTGCTGGCATAGTGATTCACTACATACATAGTACTCAACAATTCTCCTACTCTATCGAACTCTCTTTCATCCCACGATCCACAGATGTACACAACCCCAACACCACAGCCACCCGTCCCGCCGCCGAAACCCAGCAGCCACGATGTGAGCCGTCTCGGAACGCCTGCGGGGAACTCTCCTCGTCCAGCACCGCCCGTACCAGACAATGGGTATAACAGTGGCGGTGTGGAGGTTGCTGGAAATTCCAACGGCAGGATACCGACCACGGACGCGTCGGGCTTGATTCCCGCGCCGGCGCCTGCAACTGGCGGCATCGCGCGACAGCATCGAGAGCCTGTGCCAGACCTCATACCGGATCCTGGCGACGCTTGGCTACCGGCAGCTTTGGAGGACAAGTCGTAAGTCGAGCTCCAAGCCATGAGCCACCCGTGACGGTAGCAGCACACGACAAGATCATGTATGACTGAAGACAATCTCTGTTGCGCGGCATGTAGGAAGCAGGACCTCGCCGAGATCCTCAGCAACCCATCCACCCTGCAAGCCTTGACAGTCTCGCCAACCACGATGCACCCGTCGCTTGCTCAGACGCAGGATGCGCTTCTAGCCGCGCTCACCGAGAATGTGTCCCTCGCTCAACACCTCACCGAGCTGGAGACGAGGCTTACACATCAGCGTGCTTCAACGCAGGCCCAGCTTCTCTCGGCCCACGCCCTCGACCGACAGTGGCGTTCCAAGCAGGCTGATATGGACGCCGCTCTGGCGCCTTTCGCCCCCGCCGCCCTATATACCCGCCTGACCCAAGCCCTGCAAGAGCAGGAGATGTTGTGCGCCGCCATGGAAGAGAGCTTCTTGGAGGGAGAGGGTACACAAGGAGCTGGCAACAACGGAGGCGATGACGCAGGGGACGGCTTGGCCACAGAGCGAGAGACACTCGACTGGGTTCGGAGGTATAGGGAGGCGCGGCGGCTGTGTTACCTTCGACAGGAGCGTAAGGAAAGGTGGAACGAGAGACGAGTGGGTGGATGGCGGTGAAGGAACCTCAGCCTCGAATACTTAGCCCAACGAGAACTACAACTACCCAGGGTGCCCAGCGCTCAACCCACCCGCGAACGGTCCCCCTACAGCTGCCGGAACTGCCTAGATCGAGGGTCTAGAGTGGTGTTGTTGCTTAGACTGAAGCACTTGAAGCAAATCTCGATTGCTTGTCATGCTTCGAGTACTAGCAAACGGCAGACGTTTCCCAAAGATAGCGAGCCATGTCTCTGCACCCACAAATTCGACCTGATGGGCACGTATCAGGCACCGGCAGTGTTCCAAAGCCTACGTGCACCGTGAGGTGATAGCTCACAATGGATGACGCTTTATTTCACGTAGCTCAAACAGCCTTAACAACCCCAGATAAGTCGGTTATGGTGGTGATGCTACCGTACATGCCACCATCGGTGGATCATAGCTTGCATCATAACACCGTCGAAATAGGATATTCGCCCATACGGTAGATTTAATGAATCTTACGGAGCTCTAGGATTGAGCCAACCCAAAAAATATTAACCATGCAAATACAAAATTGGAATCGACCCTTGAACGAGAAGCTCGTCCCTCAAGCCGGCCTACTGGCAATTTCGAGGGTATTGTATAACATCACTTCATTCCTGGCAGAGATCGCCACCCCATACCAATGCTATTTCCATACTCTTAGCGAGTCTGACTACCATCACTACCCTGAAGAGCTCTCTAACGCCATACATCGTTTTTATGACAGCACTACCGCAATTATAATAGTAGGACTAGTCTTGGAACAAGCCCGGAAGACTAATGACCTTGAGATTCCGAAGACCAAGACACGCCAGTCTATATGCGGCCCTCACGTATTGGACTTCGTTGATTAGACTCACAATCATATGAGGGTTACAGCGACGACGGTTCGTGAGTACCAGGCTCTAGTCTAGTGAAATAAACTCAATTAATAAGATATATGGATCTGTGCGTGGCATAGGTCGGAACTATACCAGGGTACCCTTTGCTATTTTTAACCGGGCTTCTAATTTTACCACGTTTTTTTGTTCTAGACTTGCGTGGAGCAAGAATTTAAGCTATCATGCTTAGCTGTTCGGTCCGTGACGGCGTCACGGTTAATATGGGTAAATAAGCGTACCGTGATACCCCTAATCTAGACTGAGCCCGACGGTCCAAGCCCTCGAAAACCCTTGGCCGGTGAACCGACTTCTCGAGTTTTTAGGGCGCTCCAGGTCCAACAGACCCTCACATAGCACCATGACGGATGGTGTTGAGTTTGGCTGCTTCGGGGTGACGCCCAAGTGGCGATGCTATAGAAGTAGCTTGTCCTCAACTCTACTCGACAGCTTCCGCCGGTGTGTTCTCCATGATAATCAAAGCATCAACCAGAATAAGGCCACCGCGAAATCATCAACCACCGTCATCACTTCTCTTTCCCTTCAGTCGGATAGAGCTGGCCTGACAGGAACTCAATAAATTCCCAACATAGGAGTCTCGCAATTCACTACTACTATTACTACTACAGTAGCGACAATGCATCTCACAAGCGCCCTTCTCATCCTGCTCCAATCCTGCCTTTCGACAGCCGCACCGCGGGTCTCCTCGGCGCTGCCGATTCGCGATGCTCTCGTGCCGCCTACAGTCGTGTCTACCAGCTTCTCAGGCAGCGGATGCCCACAGGGCACGACGAAAGCCCAGACTGCTGGCCTATGGGAGCACTTCTCCTTTGACCTCCCGAGCTTCAAGGCCAAGACGGGCCCGTCAAGTGACGTTGCCGAGAGGACTGTCAACTGCCAGGTGCACCTAAACTTCGGGGGTCCGACGACGGGTTGGCAGTTCGCGCTCAAGGACCATTGGTCAAGGGGCCATTTCGAGATTGCCGGCGCAGGCGTCACACTCACACAATATCTTACAGTATACTTCAGCCAGGATCCCGCAAACACAGTAAGTTTTCCTTGAGGCGCTGGCTCGTCTGCTCGTAATTGTCTATTTATGATGGAATTGATATCGAGGTACTAACGCGCGGCATCAGGCGACCACGGTCCAATCCGTTTCCAGTGTGGACGACTTAGCCGTTTCAAAGGATCTTAGGTTGCATACGAGCATACCTGAGGGCGCGTTGATCTGGTCACCCTGTAATGGTAACGGCATACTCAATGTTAACTTCCGCATAGCGTTTTCAGGGGCGACCAGTAGTGTCACAGCATACTACGGTGCGAGCAAGAACTCATCAGTTAGCGAACAATGGGGTTGGACATGGAGAAGCTGTTGATGCAAAAATCAAAATGGTGGGCGCAATCTCTATGCTTGGAGGGATTAAGCGGTTTTGGGGGGTTCGTCACTTAAATAAGTCGTCGTGGGATAGACTCTATAATACCGAAAGATGACTAATGAGCCATGGCCTTGTTGATAACGTACAAATTAGTATTGAGAACATGTCGTTCCAAACCCGTAGAGAACAACCTAGTATACCCTTTCCTGCCGAGATTCATGCAAATTGTCCCAATTCCCCCAACCATCTGGGTCAATTTGTAAACTCGAAGCCCCCATGCACCGTCCGTCGTCCGTCGTCCGTCGTCCGTCGTCCGTCGTCTATCTTCCATACTACAGTAGCTGACAGAATCGAAAAGCCAACATGTATTGACATTGGTTTCGGTTGAGCACGAGCAATCAATCGCTTCCCAGGCCCTATAGCTCAGCGCGCTCGTTCCATAAGCTGCGCGAGATCGAAGAGGAGGGCCTCGTTGATGAAAGGCATACCATGTCGACGAGGTCTTGGTCCCTCCGCAAAGGGTTCTCTGTCAAAGAAGAAACCCAGGAGTTCGGCTGGAAAATCCGGTGGCTGTGGTTCTGGAGATTCCGGACGGTTTTGTCTTGGTCGGTCTGCCCCTGCCTCTGCCATGGCCAACGGAAAATCTTGGGGTCGTCGCAGCGGTATAGGAATTTGCCTGGCTCCAGGAGGTTGCCTGCCTTCTGGGCCCGCGAACGGAAAAAGGGCCCTGCGCCCTTCCCAGAATGGCGGTGCGGTATAGTAGCGGCACTCCCGTGCATGTTTACATTGAAGGAAGCTCTCGTTGTCTTTGGTGTACGTTGCGAAGCACAACCAACACCATTCGTGTCCACATACACCTTACACTCAAGTTAGTTTTATGTTATGCCTCGGCAACATCCTATATGGTGGATTCGGCCCGGGGGGACTTACAAGTAATATGGTCACAGCCACTGTACTTGTTCACGTTCTTCTTGCAACCGGGGCACGGCTTTGTAGTTTCTTTCACGTGCTTCTCGGAGAGCTTATAACTCTTTCGCTGCTTGCGAGTGCGTCTGTCATATTCGTCGCAAGTCTCGCCGCTGTGCCACGGGATGTCATGGCGAACACATGAAGAGCGTTTACAGGTATGGCACTTGGCCTTCTCGCACTCTAGCGGAAATATCTGGCCGGCATCACAAGCGGGGTTGAGACACCATCGAAAGCCCCTTATTCCTTCTAGCACTGCTTTCGTGGCTAGTCTGTCATATCTTGGTACGGGTTAGTCACATATCCTCAAGGGAAAGGATGAAATTGGAAAACGTACCTGTTGAATACGTCTCTGGTGGCAAAAGTCTCAACATCCTTGAATGCCAGCAATTCCGGGCATTCCGGGCATTTCAAACGGTCCCACGCGACACTCTCCATGCTAGAAGTGATCCATTGGCTGATGCAGTCCTTGCAGGCCGTAGCTCTGTGTTCGCAGTCCTCTGTGATTCTCCCTCGAGTCGGCATTTCCGACACTCGTTTTTCGTCTGCACAAATAGTACAGGTTTCCGTCAGGGGTAATAACCAGGCCTCTAATCGGATGAAGTCATTTCCGACATCGCGACTCAACTCAAACCCGAAGGCAGTGCCTGCACGGAACCGTGTGCCATCTTTGACGAGCCCGCGACGGTGATAAAGGCTGATGTCTTCCGTCCTAATCACATCTAGGTGACCCGCTGTTCGGCAGATAGTCGTAAGTACCCTAAGCTTCAGCAATATCTTGATGCAGTATCCAGTCGCAGTCCCGTCGTAGTTGAGACTGGGTCTATGCAAAATGTATCGTTCGTTGTGTCCGTAGAACACAAAGAAGTCCCCCGACCGCACTAAGCCAATGGTCAAATGGCGGCATAGCCAAGCGTCAATATTCCTACACTCCCAATTGTCTCCCTGTATTGGTCCTGGTCGGTAACCACCCAGAGCTTCGATTACGACCTGGTCGGGCTCTACCATGGATCTGCCACGTTTGTCTAGTAAGTACGAGGCCACCTTGCGTCGTAGTTGTCCTATAGTAGCGCCCGATTTGATTTCTCGTAACACCTCATCGAGTTGAGGTTGACCCAGGCGCACCGAGTGGTAGGAATCCTTCCACTCGAGTTTGAAGGATCCATCGTCTTTCGGGTTCAAAGCTCTGTACCATAGTGCAGGAATACCCTTGGGTATTTCATCTCCGTGCAGCTGCTCTTGTTCATGGAAGAATTCGATACGGTCATCAGGAAGTATCCTCTCTGCGCCTTCATCGAATCTAGCCTTTAAAAACGAGGCGACGTTTTCCAGATTTGATGTTTTCCTGGCGCCGATCTTAATGCGAGGAGGCCTTCCAGTGACCGGTGCGTCAATATCAAGGAGGTCTATCTGTATGCGGCCTTCCAAGAGCAGGTCATGTCGTGGGCGTTCCTCGGGGGGGTCGTGTCGTTCCTGAGGCGAGCTAGAACGGCGATGGTGGTGATGGTGGTGATGACGATGACGATGACGATGATGGTGAGAGGGAGTGTCGCTCCTGTGTCGTGAAAACATCATGGTACAGAACCAGGAAATCCTATAGTTACCTGGTTATTCGCCATCCAGCGGCAGCAACGGATTCGAAGCAAGGCAAAGGCAAGGCATCTCGTCGCCACTCCCCGGCACGTGGAGGGGAGCGTATCTTGTAAGCTCGGATGAGACCGCACTTGAGGCTCTATGAGCTTCTTGCCTGACCCCGGCCGGCCTGCGGGGAAACAGTGTCGGGAGTCCTACCTGGTTTCAAGTGAGACTCCAGGCGACCTATGAAATCCGCGTGTGAGAGAACCCCCAGCCCAGCGCCCAATCGTTTGCTGGCTCGCCCCCAAAGACGGTCACTTGCAGCTCCCGCCCGGCCAGAGTGCGCAGTCCATGTAGGCAGGCAGAAGAGCATGGAGCGCCACACTCGGCAGGGATACAAGGATGCAAGGATGCCCAGATTAATGATTGGGTCTGTGATACAGAGATGCGCAAGCGAGCGATGTTAAGAGGCTGTTTTGTCGGCTTCCATCAGCGAGTTGTATTAGTCAGCGCAACAGTAGAGACAGGGGTGAATTGCGACCGTCGAGGAAACTTGCAATTATTATTTATAACTACGATATAGATCAACTCCTCCCCTCCTTACCTTCGAAGGTATCTTTGGTAGCTTAAAGGTCAGGTTGGGGTCGAGATTCTTCATACGACCTTTCTCCCAATCGCAGAAATAAGTAGTGAGCATTTGTGCTTGCAATAACCATTCGTCTTGCCTTGAGCAGGTATGCTTCTATAAACCCCACAGCCGTTGGTAGTTTTGAGGTGAGTGTGTAACTATAAGCGGTATTGGGGAGATTACCCTATTCTCCTCGAAGACAAGTAGAGGGAGAGAGGCACATTTCCCCCCCATATCCATGTAGAAGGCCGGTTCAAGAGAGTTCTGCAGACATGGAACAGTATACAGTGCCTACACCACACTACGTACATTAATTAGTATGAATATCAGATAGACATCCCCAACCCTCTCTTCGGCCATGTGAATTACGCCACCGCCTGTCCATTTGAAGGGTTCCCTCTTAGATCCGGTTAACCTACACAGACCCTCCCTGGACGAACACGGTTTTTTACACAATCGGTGATAAGGGAAGATCCCGGATCAGTTGGGTAATTTTAAACCCTCAATTCACTTCAGTGAATACAAACAACGGGTCTTGAAACAGTGCCCAGGTGGATGTCTGGATATATATCCCTCCGTCCTACTCGAAGCTAGCAATTTCTACCTCCGTGGGCACTTCTTTTTTTGTCCCCCCCCCCCCCCCCCCCTATAAAGCTAGTTGTTTCTGTTTAATAATACATATTAAAAAGGTCCTTGAGGTTTCATGAGAATTAGTTAAATAGCTCGTCTGTAAGTCTGTCAACTAGGACAATCCTGCCTCCTTCCCGCAACGCTGGCCTGAATATTTTAATCCAGTTCGGTTCGCCGTTAATCTTGTCCAACTGTTCGATGACTTGCGCTGTTTCACCGTTATATACTTCATAGAAGCTGTAACTCTGCAAGCCGGCTAGCACCAGTGTGCTTAGCTGTAGCTTGCGACTCATCTCTTGTGCTCTGCCTATGATGTCAAATTTACTTAGGCATCTTCGCTCCGTGTTCAAGTCGTGACTATAGATTCGTAGGTCTAACAAGACAGTCTCAAGGTTTGGCATCTGGGACCACGATAGCCATAAATGAGCAGATCGGTCGAGATCCAATGCCCTGTCAAAGGCCTCCATGCTGAACCGATTGTGGAGATCTCTTACCATTCCGATTGCATGTGCATTCACGTGCAGAAGTTCCAGGGGAGAATGAATCGCGATGTGTCGAATGTGTTGATAGACTGGGATCGAGGCTGGGTATGCTCTCATTTTTACAGTATCGGTCAGCTCATCGTCAAATGGTAGAATGGCCGTTAATCTTTGACTTCGAAGAGGCCGAAGGTTCCACCAGCCTCCTTTAGGGAGCTCTTCACCTTTGTCACTGGGGACATCATTGATATCAAGTGTAAACATATGGGTATGGTTCCGGTATAGGGTCCGTAAATACTCCGAGGTGAATCCTCGGCTGAGTGCTACGGCCCTCGGATCGAAATATGCCATGGGAGTGAGTATGTGATCTCCGTCACCATGGCTAAAGTCGTATGATAGAGAACCTATTTGAAAGGGATCCATACCCCGCGTGTAGGTCAGAATTCGGGTGACCCTCCTTGCTTTATCGAGTCTAGAGGCTTCGTCTCGGCAGATCCTCCACTCAGGGACAATGAGACTGAGGGCACACCTGGGCTCGGCAGTCAAGAGCTGCGAGATGACCATTGACATGAGTTCGGGTGGAAGATAAGCCACGCTTTCTGTTTTTCTCCTTTTCATGCGGGTGGCATGGCTCATGCCTGCGGCGGGTCGCTTCTTCTTCTTCTTCAATGTGTCTGCCCGATTGATCTCGGCGAGAGATTTGACAATGCTGTGGTTTGTGTTAGCTTCGCTGCTATTGGACTGGGCTTGCCGGTTCTGAAATGGCGCGTCTTTCTCCCACGACTCCCCATGGGATGGGCAGAAAGCCTCAGATATCGGCCACTTCAAAGCGAGGTCGAAGGTATCAGTCATGTTCTCACCATCAGGGTATAGATGCCACGGCTGCTTGAGTATCAAAGCGTTATTTTATCACCCCTTTTTTTTTTACTTCCGAGGCTGAAAATCTCAGATAGAAGTTGGGTTAGCGTGAGAAGGTTGGGTTGTACTCCATATCTATGCTGTACGGAGTGCAACTGCGTGGGGCAGGGAGACAAAGGAACCAATATCTAGTAAGAGCATTATATCTTTGTTAGGTGGCAGCATGGAAGGAAAAAAGGTATATTGAAATACATACACCTTTGTTAAAGTGAGACCTATTATTGGTGGATTAATGGGTGTTAGCACTACATTTATCGCTGAGGAGTTCTGACCGGCCGTAGCGCGGGCCGTCGATGCTACGCAGCAGCGATGGCCGGGTAGCGAAGAACCGAACGAGTCCGGCTACCGGTACTCCCTCGCTTACGATACCTACCAGCGAGAATCCCCTTAACCTAATACGCAGTAATCCCAGGCGCCATCAACGATGTCTGTAGACCGGGCTCCTAGGCTAATGGATATTTCCATGAAGGCGTTTAATAATGCAAGGGAGAGGGACGCGGAAACGTGGGCTCAAGTCTTCGCAGATGCGGATTCTAAGTTCCGGTTTGACGGCATCTCTATACCCAAGGGTGCGAGAATGGCTATTATACAGGCTGAGTGGATTGGCCAAAACCAGTGAGATAGGTGAAGACAACATGTGGGGAATATCAGACAAGCAGATTAGATCGTTGTAATCAATTACTTAATTCCCCATTGCTCTACAATCATCGTGTGGCTTTCGTCATCGTTATCGACTTGGCAGATAGATTTAGTAATCAATATGAGTTCCGATGGCTCAGCGTGGGCTCACTATGATGAGACGCGTCTTGAGTATCATATCATAATCGTAGCACACACAAGTAAATTTTATGGGCAACGAGTCGGCAACTAGATTAGTGTTATCTTATAACTAGGTCTGCTTGTTTTATCCAAAGTTCACAAGTAATTAGGCATGAACATGAGGATTGTGATGTTCCCAGGAATTTGTTAACATGGATATTCTGTTAAACAATATTCTACTATTATACAGCTAGGCTACTGCCTATAGAGTCGGAATTTCCAAAAGATCACTCCAACGTCGCTACAACGGAAGTACTATAACTTCAGTGAGTGTTTAGAAAAGAAAATATTAATACATAGTAGACAACCTAGCCCGTGCTAGGCTTTCTTGCAAATCAGAGTGACCTGGTCGGCGTTGGTCATTCGTAGCAACATTTCCATATTGACATCGTTGGTACATGCTAAGGCCCGTTTCTGTGCAGCTTCGTCGGTTTCATGTGCTTCTTTCTTAACAAGCAAGCGATGCTGCCCGAACAAGCAAGCTAGGACGGCAACTGCTTCTACCTCGGCGAATTTTTTTCCAGGGCAATTTTGGGGACCATCAGACCATGGGAAAAATGTATTTTGTTGTGGTACTAGCAATTCTTCGTTGAGCTTTCGTTCAGGCGAAGAAGACATCGATGCTGCTTGGGAGATCCAACGAGAAGGCTTCCAGGTACAGGGTTGGTAATTTAGTACTTAGTATAAGGACTAAATTAGTAATTACTAAATTAGTATTAGTATTAGTACCGATTTTGAAATACTAATTTAGTA
>MU400597.1:0-183584 GCA_022578965.1 Xylaria sp. FL1777 | reverse complement strand
TATATTAATTTTTGCTAGTTTATTTATTTTATATAATTTGTTTTAAACTTAAGTTTTAAGTTTATTATAAAATAAATAAAATAATATAAGCTTAAGTAATTTTAAAATTGCTATTAATTATTTAAATTTTATAGCGTAATTTATTGCTACTTTTATTTATTTTAAGCAATAAAATGCTTTTTTTACGTGTTTTGCTTTTTAAATGTTTTTAAATAATGCTTTTATTTAATTTTTAAACTTAATATAGTTTTTAAAAATCTTTTTTGTTTTTAGCTTAAAGTTAGTTAACTTGTTAGCTTTTAAAAAATCTTTTAAAATAAATTAAAACTATTTTAATACTTTTTTTAATAAAAATTATAAAGTAGTTATTACTTTTTAATTTTTTTTTGTAATAATAATAAAATGCTATTTTAAATAAAGTTTAGCGTAAATTAAAAAAGCTTTTATATTTATAGATTTATTATAAAGCTTTAAAGCAATAAATTTAAAACTTTTAATGTTTAGTATTTTTAACATTATAAATAATTTTAATAATAAAAGCAGTAATAATAATAAAAAGTTAAGTTTTTTATTTTAAGTTATTATTTTAAAAGTAGCAATAATAAAAATAAGCGTTAGGTTTACTAGTAATAATGTTAGTATTAATTATAGTATAATTACTTATTTAAAACTTTAACTTATTATTATAGTATAATATAAACTAAAAAAGGGACTTTATATTTATAAGGTTTAGCTATAGTAGTGTTTTTACTTGTGGCTATAATGGCTTAGCTAAATAGCTATATAGGGCTTATGCTTAAAGTAATTGCTTAATAATTGCTTGCAAAGCCCCCTTTTTTTTAATTTATATCACACTTTTTATGCTTAATTGCTTTACTATTTATAGTAAACCTTACTAAGTAGCAGTTATTATTGCTGCTTTAATTACTATAGTTAATATTTATACTAGTTTAAAGGTTATAACGCTTAATGTTTAAGCTGTTTTTTAAGTTAAAGCAACTAGTTTGCTTTATAGCACTAGTATTAGCGTTAGTTTTTTTTTACTACTGCTGCTTAACTTTTTTTTTTTTGCTATTGCTTTTCTTTTAATAAAAATAGCTAATAAAAGTGCTAAAGTTTATTATTTTAGTACATTGCTAGTTTTAAAGGTTTTTAAAATTTTTAAACTTAATTTTTAACTTTTTGTTTTTAGTAGTATAACTTAAATCTAGTTTTATTAGTTATTAAGTAGGTTTTATTTATGTAATGCTATTTAGCATTTTTGTCTTTTAAATATTTCTTTAGTATACTTTTAAAAGTTTATTTTATAAATTATTTATTACTTAACTCTTTATATTAATATTTGTTTTTATATGTTAAGTTTTATTAATTAAAAAGCTATTAAAATATAACAAACTTATTATATATTAATATAACAGGTTTACTTTTAAGGTTTTAATTTGCAAGTAATAATAAAATCTTTAACAGTAGTCCGTTAAAGAAGTTTTTAAAGTACTTTTATTACTATGCATTAATAAAAGTCTTAAAAAATTAAAAGTAATAAATATATTAATGCTTAGTAGTTATAAAAAATTAATAGCTAAAAAACTAAAACTAAGTAAATAACTAAATATAAAAAGTGCATAATTATATAAACAAAAAAAAAGTAAAAAAAGTAGTAATTTTTCTTAAATTATTGCAAGTTTAGTAAGCACTAAATTACTGTAAGCTTAGTAAGCTTTAAATCACCGTAAGCTTAGTAAGCCTTAAATCACTATAAGCTTAATGAGCTAAGTAAGTTATTATGTAACTTTAGCTTTAGCTAGCAAAAAAAGAGGTATAAAGTATATATAAAGGCATTAAGCCGCTTTAAGGGCTACCTTTGTGCTAATTTCGTAACAATTAAATAAAAATATATATTAAGTAAAAACATATATATAATATTAAGTAAAAATATATATATAATAAAAATATGCAGAAAATTTATAGTTTATATATTAAGCATTATAAATGCTTAACTAAAAAAAAAGAGTTTTTGCTTAAAACACATTTTATTTTTAATAACTTATAGTAGTATTAGCTAAAGTATTTAGCATATATAACAAAAAAAAAAAACTTTTATATAGTTCGCGCTTTTTTAAGCTAATTATAACACAACTAATTTTTAAAAGATCTGTTTATTTATTAATTATATTTTAAGCTATTTCTAAATTAATCTAAGCTATAAGTAGCTTATATTATTATTAAAGCTTTATACCTTTTCGAGCTAATTATAATACAACCAATTTTTAGAAAATCTGCTTATTTATTATATCTTAAGCTATTTTTAAATTAATTTAAGCTATAAATAACTTATATTATTATTAAAGCTTTAAAATTACTTATAATACACCGGTTTTTAGTTCTATTTTAGTGCTACTTAAAATGTTGTTTATTTTTAGTAATTATGCACTTAAGCTGCATTTTTATTATTATAACTAAACTAAGCCACTAGGTTTTAGTTTATATAATAAAAGCGTTAAGCATTATTTGTTGTTTTAAAAACGTAAAAAACTAATTATAGCTAAAACAAATAATAAGCAATAAAAGTTAGCTTAGTTAGCTTTAGTAGTTTTACTACCACTGCTATCACTTTGCTAGCTAAACATTTAACAAAGCTTCTAGAAAACATAAAATATACTACTATTACTTCTTTAGCTAAATATTTAACAAAGCTCATTGTTTAGAAATATTTAAAGCATAATATCTAAAGAATAATAAAAAGTATATAAATTAAGCAAATTAAATAAAAAAGATACAACAAATATTAAACGTATAAAAAAGCTAAAGTTAAATTTAAGAAAATTTAAAGGTTTATTTAAAGCTACGCTATTAATAGCTTACTTTTAACCTTTAGCTTTCTAAAAAAAAAAAGCTTTGTTAAATTGCTTAATAAGGTTATTATTATTATAACCATCTCCTTTAGTAAAATTATTATTTTTATAACTTTCGTTTTCCTTAATAAAAAAGTCATTATTATTATAACTGTTTCCTTTAGTAAATAAATCCTAGTCTTAATAATAAAAAGCTTAAATAAAATAATCTAATAAACAAAATAAAAGTATATTAAATTGCTATTTATTACTTTGCAAAATATCCGATTTAGCTTTATAAACATTATTGTTTTTTACTAAAACAAAAAAAAAATAAAAGCTTTCTAGTATATAAAATTGCTGTTTAATCTTGCCTTAAAAGTCATTATTTCTATAACTTTTGTTTTTTTTAGTAAAAAAGTTCTTATAACTTTTACCCTTAATAAAAAAGTCATTATTATTATAACTGTTTCCTTTAATAAATAAGCCCTAGTTTTAATAATAAAAAGCTTAAATAAAATAATCTAGTAAACAAAATAAAAGTATATTAAATTACTATTTGTTACCTTGCAAAATATCTGATCTAGCTTTATAAACATTATTGTTTTTTACTAAAACAAAAAAAAAATAAAAGTTATTTAATATATAAAATTGCTGTTTAATGTTGCTTTAATTTTACAAAACATAAAGTTTAACTTTTTTATAAATATTATTTCTTTAAAAGTTATTTAACTATGCTTTAAAAACACCTTTAGCTTATATTATAGCTGCTATATTTACTTTTGTTTTATCACTGTTTTAATTGTTCTATATTTAAATAATAGTTTAATTTAGCTATATAACCTAATGTCCGCTTTAAGTAAGCTTTATAATAATAATTTTTTGCTTTATAAGCTAGCTAAGCTTAAAATATAAGCTATTCTTAATCTTAAAAAATATAATAAAACAATACTATTTATTATGATTTGTTTTATATAAAGCAATAAACAATTCATTTAAACGCTAAGTTTTAACTGTTTATAGTTATGCTTTTGTACTAACAAGCTAAGCTAATTTTAGCTGCTTACACTATAAGTAAAACTAAATCTTAACAAAAACTAAAAAAAAAAGTTTTTTATAAACCACTTATAAACTGTTAGTATTAGTAATAGTATATTAAAATATATATATATCGAAAAAATCTAAAATACACATAATAAATCACAGCATAATTAATATATTAACAAATAAAATAAATAAATGCTAAAAAAAGAACTAAAATACTACTTAAGTAAATTATTTATAAAGCATTTTTTTCTTAAATACTTAAATACTTTGCTGCTTTATAAACGTGCTATTATATTATCTTTAATGCTTTAAGTAGCTATAAATATACCTAATTACAGCTTTATACTTAGTTTTACTTGCTATATGTTATCTTAAAATCTTATCGTACTATATCGTAAAAAAATTCTGTAATATATGTATATACGCTATAAATTCTATTATTAAATATTAAACTATAATATATGTTATACTATACTATAAAACATCTAGCAAGCTAAGCTAAATGCTTACTTAAATACTTAGTATTATAAAAAAGCTTCCAAGTTATACTAAATAGCTAAGCTAAACAACCTTTTAGCTTTTTTATAATATAATACGTAAAAGTACATTTATTGACTATTTTTTGCTTATTTTATCCTAGTTTTTTTTTCCTTTGTTTTAGTTGCTTACCTTGTTTTCTATAAACGCATATATAACAGTTAAAAAAAATATATAAAGGTATAAACAAAACTAGTATTTAATATTTATTTATTAAATAAACAATTAGTTAAAAACTAGCTAAAACAAAAGTAAATTAGTTTTATTATAACATATAATAAAGTAAATATAAAGTAAGCTTTTTAAAAACATTTAAATTACTAGTTATAAAAATGCAGCGTTTATTAAGATATATATATAGTATGCCTTAAATATATACTGCATATAGTTTAACAAGCTAGCAAAACAAGCTAATAGGTTAAAAACGAGCTAAAAACGAGCTAATAGTTTAAAAGCGCGCTAATTAGTTAAAATTAAGCTAATTAGTTAAAAAGCAAGCTAATTAGTTAAAAGCACGCTAATTAATTAAAAGCGCGCTAATTAAAAGTATAAAAGCAAACTAATTAGTTAGCTAAAAAAGCAAGCTAATTAGTTAGCAATTATATAATATTTATTAACCCTTTAGCTTATATATTACAATAGTTAATTAAGCTGCATATATATAAACTAAGGTATTATATAATAAAAGTAATTCTAAAAATAAGATTTTATAAAGTTATAAAAGTAAAAAAAGTAAATATTATTACATAAAGTTTAATTTTACTATATATTGTTTAGTTTTAAGCATTATTTATTGTTATATAACACGCTTAAAGTTATTTATACATAATATTTATATATAGTTATATAGCTAATATTACACCTAAACAAATATATATATATACTGTTTTAGCTATTAATAATAGCATGCTTTAATAGTATGCCTTAATAATAAAATAAGCATTTGCTTTAATAATAGTATGTTTATTAATTATTAAAGCACTTTATTAAAGCATGCTATTATTAAAGCACGCTATTATTAGGGCTATTATTAAAGCACACCTTATTAAAGCACTTTATTATTAAAATACCTGTTATTAAAGCACTTATTATTAAAGCATTTATATTTATTATTAAAACACACTATTATTAAAGTACACTATTATTAAAGCACCTTTAATAATAGTATGTTTTAATAATAACGTAGTTTAATAACAATATACCTTAATAATAGTATGTTTTAATAACGTCCTGCTTTAATAACTATTTTAAGTGCTTTAATAAATGCTTTTTACTAAACTAAAAAGCTTTAGCTTATTATTAAACTTATTTACTATTATAATTACTCTTAGTACTACAACTAGTTTTTACCTTTAACTTTTATTATAAACAAGCAAAATAACTAGTTTATAACTAGCTAAAAGTTAATACTAGAAAATCAAAGCTACTAATATACTTTGTTAATTAATAATATGCTATATAGCTAGGTTTTTAAGCAAGCCTAAAACCTTAAACAACATATATAAATAAAACATTAACAAAAAAAATCTAGAATAACATTAACGTTTATTATTAAAGTAAAAAAAATACTTAATGTAAAAATATAAATTTAACTTTTGTTAACTAGCTTTTTAATACAAGCTAACAATAAATTATAATAATTTATTGCTATTAAAGCATTCTATAATAGCTAAAGTAATGCTAGCAAAAAATCAAATGCCTTTTAGCTAACTTTAGCTTTCATTATTAGCAAAAAATCAAATGTTTTTTAACTAAATGCTTTTTAACTAAATGCTCTTTAGCTAGCTTTAGCTTTTACTATTAGCAAAAAATCAAATGCTTTTTAGCTAACTTTAGCTTTTATTATTAATTTATAATAAGTATTTATTTGAACTTTTAGCAATAATTATTTTGCAATTGCTATATACTAAAAATAAACTGCTTAACCCTATAATTAAAATAAAACAATAGCTTAAGCAAAGTTAGTTTTAAGACATTATGTTAGCATATAACATGCCTTTATTTAAAAAATACCTTAGTTAATAAAAAGGCCTTTAATAATTGTCTAAAAACAGTAAAAACTCCATAAACGCATTTATAAGTAAAACTATAACATTTTAAAAAGTTAAAACAACTTACTTTAGTATATACATTATTTAGCTATAAAACTAGCAAGCATTAAAGCTTAAAATGCTTGCAAAGCTATTAACTTTTAAAAATACTCCTTTTATTAATTTAGATCGTTTAATATATTATTAAATATTATTACAAACGTTAATTACTATAAACATTAATCACTATAAACATTAATTATTAAAACGTTAATTTAATAACAAGCTAAATATATAAATATAATAACTATATCACTATAATAGCTCGCATAATTACATAGTTTGCTAATTAGCTGCAAATAAGCATTTAGCTAAATAACTTTTTTAAAGTAAGCCCGTATTAATAAAACAACAAGTTACATTAATGCTATAACCCCTTATATATTAACTTTTCTTACTTTGTTTTAAAATTAGCTTGCTATAATATAAATTAGCAAGCATATTAAAAATAAGCATTCTTTTTACGTAGTTAAAGTTACAAAGTTCCGCTAAAGTACTACTTTTATAACCTGCTATGCTTAATATAAGTAAGTTTTGCTTTTTTTCATTAATAATAACGCTACAAAATAACTAATAGTCCTATTACTATATAGCATATATCTTTTATAATGTTTAAAGTATACGCTATTTAAATTTCTGTTTTGCAAAATTTATATAGCTTTTTATAATTTTTATTTAGCTAGCTGCTATAGCACTAATATTTTACGTTTAAAAGTTAACTCCCTTTAAAATTTACACTTTATATAGCTATTTATTTAAAACTTTGCGATTAAATTATACTATTAGCAAACAATAATAGCTCTTGCTGCTTAATTATTGTTTGTTAGCTATATAGCTAAATTAAAAGCTTTAATAAAGTTATTACGTTATAAAGCTATATGCAAAAAAAGCATGCTAATTATAGCATTAAAAATAAACTGCAGGAAATATGTTGCTTAGTAGCGCTATAAAAATTATATTTAAGTATAATACATATAAACCTAACAAACCTTACTATAATAAAGCTAGCAAATATTACACAAAATAATTTTTTATAAAACATTATTAAAAAGTGGCTTATAACTACGTAAATACATTAGCTATACGTAGCACTAATAGCTACTATACTAAAATTAGCTAAAGTTATAACTAGGGTATTAGCTTATCTCTCTTTTATAAATACTTAAGTATATTACAAAAATAAAATTTCATAAAAACGCTGCATATATATTAAAAGTGTTATTTATTAATGCTAAATAATTTTTGCTATTTTTTTAAATGTTGCAAAAGTAGTTTAACTAAATGTTTTTTAAGATCGTAATATAAAAAGTAGCCTATATAAAATGCTTTTTAGCAAAGTATACTACATAAATATATTAGCTATATATTTAAGCACTCTTTACCTTTTAAGTGTTTCCTAAAATCTTAGTAAAGTAAAATATGTTTTTTGTTATATTAAAACATAAAATAAAAACTATAGCATTTAAAATATACGTATAAAAAATAATATAATATAAAATTAATAAAGTTCTTTAAAATTTATATTTTGTAAGCTTATTATATTATACTTTATTGCACTATACTTAAAGTTATAAAATTTAAGCTTGCTTTTACTATAAGCTAAAAATCGCCTTATTTATGTAATATAAAAGCTTATAACTAATAGTTAAAAAACTAAATAAATGCTTTAACTTTTAAACTAAGCCTTAGCTAATTAGCATAATTAACTTTAGCTCTAGCTTTAGCTTTAGCATTAGCACTAGTAATAGCACTAGAATTAAAACAACTAATTTAAAAAGTATTGCAATAAAAACAAAAGCAATATAAACAAAAATAACATAAACAAAAATAATATAAACAAAAACAGCAAAAACAACAGTAATAAAAACAAAAGCAACAAAAACAAAAGCAAAAACAAAAATAGTTATAATTATTGCTTATATTATTACTAAACATAAATGCAAATTTTAACTTATAATAATAGTTTTATTATTTATAATTTATTAGTTTATTAATTAATTAGTTTATACGATTTTATATATAAAGCTTTTATATTGGTTTTTTTTAAACATATATATTTATTAAAAACTAGCTAGCATAAATATATAACACTTAATTTTTCTTTATAATTGTTTTTATAGTTTTATTTTTGTTTTTTGTTTTATAGTATTAACTAAAATATAAAACTACGCTTAATTTATTTATTACTAATAAAATATTATTATAAAACTTACTGCTGTATTTTTATTTGCTTAATAATATCTTTATATTTAAGTTCTTTATTTTTTATAATAATAACTTTGCTTTTTTTGCTAGCGTTTTTAAGTTTTACTGCGCTAATATAGCAGCGCAGCTTTTGCTATATATTGCTAATAAGTATTGTGCTGCTTTTTGTTATTTTTAGTAAATATTAAAACAAAGCTATATAAATCTTTGCTAATAAGTTATTGCTTAGCATTAAAAAGCTAAAGCAGTAAAAACTCTTTAAACAAAAGTATGCAAAGTTTAAAACATGTTTTATAATGCTAGTAAAAAATATTAATATTTTAAATATAAGTTTTTTTTTTAAAACTAGTTGCTTATAAAAGCATAAAACGTGCAAACTAATAATAGCGCTTTTTTAACACTGCGTATTGCTAGCATAGCTTATATAATTTTAAACGTAAAAAACAAGCTTAATAGCATTATATTATAAAAAGCCTTTATAAAACTAAAGTACTAGCTTAAGCAAAAGTTTTACTAAAATATAAAGCTTGCTGCTATTAAGCTAAATAAACTTGCTATTATTATTAAATTATTTGCAGATTTTAAACTAATTCTTAAGTATAAACATATAGCTTGCTATGCTAGCAAAACTATTTTTAAGCACGTGTTTTAATTAAGTGCTATAGCTAAATTTATAGCATTTAATGCTTAACGCTAACTAAGCGCTAGCAAACAAATAGCGTTAGTTTTTATAGCTAGCGTTATATATAAGCATATAACTACTGCAGCTAATACTTTGCATATAATGCAACAAAACTATGCAGCATAAAAAACTTAAGCTTTTTATTGCCTTAAAAACTACAGCGTAATAAATAGTATTAAAAGCATTAAATCTAAAAATCAAAAATTAACTAATATTATTAATGTTTTATTAGCAGTAATAATAACAATGCTAAAATACTACAAAAAAGAAATAATAGTAATTATAAAATAGCTAGTTTTATGCTTTAATATTAACTTAACTAATTAATAGCACGCATTTTTTATTTTATTTTTAGCTATAAATATACATTATTTATTACAGTTTTAGTTTTTTAACAATTTTTTTATTTAGTTGCAAATAAAAATAAATACTTATAATACTATATGCACTTATATAAGTCCGTTTAATATATAATTTAAAAGGTTTTTAAACATGCATATATAAGCTAGTTTAGTACGCTAGCTTTTTTTTAACATATTATTGCTTTTAAATTCTTTTCTTTTTTGTTCGTTTAAATTCTTTTTTTTTTTGTTCGTTTATAGTTTTTTTTTTTTTTTATTTCTAACGTTTGCTAGCACAAAAAGCTCTTACTATTTATTATAGCAAACTTATTATTAAACTTTTAAAACAATTTATTTTTAACTAGCTAAATCGCGTAAAACTTTTTAACTAAAAAACGCAAAATCTTTATTAAAAAACATATAGCGCAAAACTTACTAATAAACAACAAAAAGCTTACTAAAGTAATAAAAATTAAACGTATAATATATAAACTTTAAGTACTTTAGCACTTTTATAGTACTATAGTAAATAAGCTAAAAGTAGCAAACATAATAAAAACAAAATGCAAAATCTAAATTTTGCATAGCTATTTAATTGCTATAAGTTAGCAAATTAGCTTTAAAGCTAGCAAAACAAAATATATTAAAGCTATTGTTTAATACTAAGTTAATTTTTTAGATTTAAATAATATTTACCTTATTTTAACCTGCAAAAGCTATAGTAAGCTTGCTTATAAAAACACAAATTATCTATTAATAAGTGCTTTTAATAAAGCTTTTTTAATTATATCTTTAAACTTTTCTTTTTATACTAATAAAAGCTATAATAAGCTTGCTTAATATATAGCTAGCTTATTACTTTTAAATTATCCATTAATAAATGCCTTTAATAAAGCCCCTTTAATTATGCTTTTAAACTTTTTTTTTTATATTAATAATACTACAAAACAGCATATTAAATAAAGCACTAACAATATAAAAATCTTGTTTTTATAGCTACGTTTTCTATTATTCTTTAGTTTTAACAAAAATATAATCCTTTTATTTAAACCTGTTTTTTGCTTAATATATATATAATAACTAATCTTAATAAGTTATAAATTATAGTAAAAATAAAACAAGAACTTAATAAACTAAGTTTTTATTAATATATAAAACAAGCTTTTAGTAGCTTAAGCAATAATAATAATAAACTATTTTTGCTATTAAACCTATAAAATAGCATATTAAATAATAAGCTATAGTTTATTTATAACTTAGCGCTATTATTAACTAATAGCTTAAACAAAAGGTTATAAAATAAAGCATTTATTTTAAAGCTTAATAAAGCTAATAGCTAAAATAACTAGTTTTCTTTATAGTAGCATTTATTAAATAGTAAATTATTTTTTGCTAACAAATTATTACTTTTTTTGCTAGGTTTTTCTTATATTAGCTTATTTATTCCGTAGTAAACCATAAACGCTAGTTTATTAAGTTAATTGTTTACTCTTTAGCACATTTAGCTTAGTATTACAAGCTTTTAGTTGCTTAACTTTTTAGCTAGTAGTGCGTTTAAAACGCAAAACAATACGCAGAAAAATGCGCAAAAAAATGCACAAAACAATACATAAAACAATACGCAAAAACAGTAGCTTACTAAAGTACATATAATGCATAGCTAGCTTATATAAAACAACTTATTATTTACTATATTTAGCATAAAATCTTTAGCTAGCTTTCTTAAAAATTTTAATAAGCTTTAAATTAAACTTTTAGTTTAATATAAAACTTTTAATAAAGCTATTATTTAAAAGCTTTGCAAGCAAATTATATAAAGATTAAAAGGTTATAAAATGTTGTTAGCTTAAAAGCTACATATAAAAAAACTACAAAAATTTCGCAAAGATTTCTTAAATCTGCATAATAACTTAAATAAAACCATTTTGTAAGCCTTTTTTACATTTTAAAAAATATATAATAACCTTAATTAATTAAGCTAATAAGCCACTTAGTTAAAATATGCAACCTTAAACATTATTGTTTTGTTTAGCTATATTATTACATTAGTTTAGTTATATTGTTATATTAGTTTAGTTATATTATTTTATTTAGTTATATTGTTTTATTTAGTTATATTGTTTTATTTAGTTATGTTATTTTATTTAGTTATATTATAACATTAGTTTAATAATATTATTATATTAGTTTAATTATATTATTATATTAGTTTAATAGTATTATTATATTAGTTTAGTTATATTATTACATTAGTATAATAGTATTATTACATTAGTTTAATTATGTTTTTATATTAGTATAATTAATTAGTTATATTATTATAATTTATACATATTTTCTTTATTTAACTAAGCTATTATAGCTATAATATAGCTAAATAAGTTTTATTACATATATATATGTTCTTTTATATGTTGTTTTTTTATATATGCTACATGTTTACACTTTATTAGTTTTACTTTATTTATTAATACTTTATATGTTTTACTTTATTATAAATACTTTATGTAATAATACCTTTAATTATACTTTTTGCTATAAATAATAAATTAAGTTTAAAGTAAATTAAATAACAAAAAATTATATATATATAATAAAACGCATATAGCCACTAAATTATAATAAGTATACCTTTATTTTGCTTATGTTTTATTAGCTTATTTTTAATAAAGAAATACCATAAATCAAAGTTAGCTTTAAAGTTTTAACCTTTTTAAAACTTGCTTAAATTGCTATTTTATAAGTTATTATAATTTAATTTTTATATAAATTTTTTTTTAATAATAGTTAACATATAAAAAAAACCTTTAAGCTATGTTTTAAAGCTAATAAAGGTTAGTAAATATATAAAAAAGCTAACTTTGTTAATTAACATAAAATATGCTTTAATTGCTATACTACGTAAAAATATATTTAAGCTTATTTAGTAAACTTATATATACTAAAGCGAACTAAGTTCACTAAATCTTAATGCAAGCTAAGTTTTATCTTTACTATAACTAAACTTAAACATACGTTAAAACTACTAGTAGCACTTTTAATATATATTAACAATTAAATAATTCTAATATTAACACGTGCTAAAACTACAAAGTTATATTAGTTAATTATACTAAGTTTATTATAAATAAAGTATAATTAGCAATTATATAAAAAGCTATAACTATTAATTTAATTAATTAATATATAATATAACTATTATAATATAAAAGCTATAATAATTAAGTAAGTTATTATATATGCTATAATTACTAAAAAATTAAATATATTAAAGAATTAAATATAAAGCACTTAAGTATATAAAAACTACGATTTATATACTAAAGCCTTTTAAAAAATTAAGTACACTAAAGAATTAAAGCACTTAAGTATACTAAAAACTATGCTAAAGCTTTTTAAAGTATAAGTACACTAAAAGATTAAAGCACTTAAGTATACTAAAAACTTTAATATATAAGTAATATACTAAAGCTTTTTAAAAAATTAAGTATAAAGCATTTAAATATACTAAAAACTATAGTTTATATACTAAAGCCTTTTAAAAAATTAAATACACTAAAGAATTAAAGCACCTAAGTATACTAAAAACTTTAATATATAAGTAATATACTAAAGCTTTTTAAAAAATTAAGTATAAAGCACTTAAGTATACTAAAAACCATAGCTTATATATTAAAGCTTTTTAAAAAATTAAATACATTAAAAGTTTAAATATATTAAAAAATTAAATATAAAGCACTTATTTATACTTTATAGTATTATTAATAAAATATAACAAAGTTTTAAAAATATTTAAATAAGTGTTTATAACTAGCATTTATAGCTATAGTAGTAAGCTAACTATTTATTACTAAAATTTAATGCAACTAATTAATCTTTTTATAAATAAGTTTTATAACACTATAATTTAAAAAGCAATAATACATTATAAGAAATATAAAAGTTTTAGTAGCTATACATTTATTAGTTAATTATATAAGCTATAAACCTAATATTACTAAGTATTAATAACTAAGTTTAATATAACTTAATTAATAAGCTATAATAACTACTAAAAAAATAATATAAACATTTATTAGTTAATTATAAAAAGTGCTAAAATAACTAAGTTTACTTTAAATATAAAAGCTATAAAAAATAGCAGCAACTTAAAAATACTAAAGAATTAAGTATACTAAAAAATTACGTATATTAAGGAATTAAGCTATAATGCATAGCTATAATAGCAAGCTAGCTATTTACCACTAAAATTAAAATTATAACTAACTATATATAATTTTTTCGTAAATAAGTCTTATAAAAAGTTATAATTTAAAAAGCAATAATATATTATAAGAAATACAAAAAATTTTAGTAGCTACACATTTATTTATTAATAATATAAATTAGTACACTTAGTAAATAAGCTATAAATTATACTACGTAAGCATTTATTAATTAATTATAAAAAGTCCTAATTTAACTTAATATATGCTAAAACCATAAACTAACTAATTAATCCCTTTATAAATAAATTTAGTAAATCTTATATAAAAAGTTTTAAGCGTAATTAAAAAAAAAACAATATATTATAAGCAATTAATAATATGTTATTAATTATTGTTTAAAAGCAAAATAAAACTCTATAAGCATTATTTATTAAAAAATAAAAAGTTTTAATAATTGCTTATTTATTAGTTAATTATATAGCTAAAATATTTAAGTTTAATAGTACACTTAGTTAGTTTAATAATTAATTAAATATAAAAGCATTTATTAGTTAATTAAATATATAAACATTTATTAATTAATTACAAAAACTACAAACTAAGCGCTAAAAAATGCTAAAATATATAAGCTATAAACATTTATTAGTTAATTATATAAGCATTTATTAATTAATTATATAAGCTATATTAAAAATACTAAAACATATAAAAGCATTTAAAAAGTAGCATATATTTACTAATTAATAGCATAAGCATTTATTAGTTAATTATGCAAGCTATACTAAAAGTGCTAAAACATATAAAAGCACTATTAATTAATAATATAAGCATTTATTAATTAATTATATATAATATATTACTGCATAAAAATGTTAAAATAATTAAGTTTAAATATTTATTAATTAATTATATAAGCACTTATTAATTAATTATATAAACTATAAACTAAGCACTAAAAGTGCTAAAATAACAAAGTTTAATAGTTAATTATAAGCATTTATATATTATAAGTACTAGTTAATAGTAAGTTTTTAGCATAAATAACTAATTAATTAGTTTATTAAAGCTTAATATATATAAAGCTAGCTAAAATTAAGTAATTTTAATTTAGTAGCTATTTATAGCTAAATATTGTCTATAGTAATTAAAAACAAAAAAACAATTTATTTGTTTTAGTAACTATATATTTACTTTACTAAAGCTTTTTAAAAAATAAGTTTAAAGCAATTAATAAGTGCTAATAATAATATTAGCATATTAAAAGCTTTTAAAAAAATAGCTTAAGCTTGTTTATATATATAATTACTTATTTAGTAAATAATATTAATTTTAATACTAAATTTACTGGTTTATTTTTTATTTTTAAAAATACTATTAGCTTTTATTATTTATTGCTAGCTTGTTAGCGCATAATATTAACCCTTAAAAATACTAAAAAAACTTATAAAAGCTAGTATTGCAGTTTTTTGTACTAAAAACAAAAAATATAAAATTAAAAACAAAAACATAATTTTTTTAGCTAAATATAATAGCTAAAGTAATTATATATATTTTATAGCTAATAGTTAGTTATAAAACTAGCTATAGCTAATAAAGCTAATATATAAATTATTTGCTTTTATTATTACTACTTTTATTTTTTTTATTTTTATTTTTTACTTTTTACCTTTTATTTTAATTAATGTTGCTTTTAAAACAGTTTTGCTTTAGTTTATATTTTAGCTTTTTATATGCTATATATATTTTACTAACTTTATAATTATTTAACGCTTATAAACCTTTGTTTTTATTACTTTAGCTTTTTAAATATTTTTATTTTTATTATAGTTCTGCTTTAGTTTATATTTTTGCTTTTAATATATTATAGCTTTACTAACTTTACGATTGCTTAATATATATAAACTTTGTAGTTTTATTTTATTATAATAACTACTTTAGTATACCACGCTATTATTTTTAGCATATATGCTACAAAAGCTAATTATTAATGCTTAACATATAGCAAGATTTTTTATAGCAAGATTTTTTATAGCAAAAATTCTGCAGTGCTTTAAGTTATATATTTAGCACTATAATAACTTTAAAAAATTATTATAGCTAAAGCAATAAAATATATTACTTAAAACTTTTGCATTAAAACAGCTAAACAAAAGTTTTATACTATAAGTTATGCTTTAAAGCTAAATAACATATATTAAAACAATAATTACTATAGCATATAATAAGTATATTAAAATGTTTACTAAAAATATAACTATAATTTTAATGCTAATAATTAAAGCATAAAAAGCTAAAAGTTAAACTAAAAGCTAAACTAAAAATAATAAAAACTTTTATATATACTATTAAAATTAAAAGCTTATTGTTTATTTTAGCTGTTAGTTTATTTTATTAGTAAGTATATAGTAGTTTTAAATAAATGCGCTATATAGAACTTTGCTTACTATATTTACTTATATATATATGTTTTTTTTTTCTGCATTTATATGTTTTTTACGTTTATATGTTTTTAGGTCTATATATTTTTAAGTTTATGTTTTATCTGCATATCTGTTTTATTTGCATATCTGTTTTATTTGCATATTTGTTTTATCTGCATATTTGTTTTATTTGTATGCATGTTTTAACTTAAACTACTTCCAAAACATGTCTCAAGAGCTAAGACTTTTCCCAAAATGGCAAATCAAGACTTCAGCGTGTTCGGTATAGCCTGTAGCTTGAAGCATGTGATCTTTCCACCGGCCCCATACCTGAGCATGTACCGGTAGTCCAGTAGGTATATGTGTAGGTACCTAAGGTACAATGTAGGCAGGCATACCTACATGTACTAGACAGCCTACCTACGTATACATCTCTCTCCTGACCGCTCCGCACATACCTACCTTACCTAACAGGTATGTAGCTTGATAGACGACACAGATACAACAAATAACCTTGGGTATTATCGATTGCTGTCGGGCACACGTCAAAGGCATTGAGAACTCCTAGCTCTATCAGTGGTAGGCAGACTTGGATCATAATTTCATTATTTTTGCAATACATACCACGGCGCTCACAAAACCATATTTTGCTCACAAACAACGGCTGCTTTTAACAATATTCGGTCACATTATCTGACTACCTTTTCACCGAGAGGGGGACAGTCAGTCCATGCTCATACCGACCTAGAAACGATAGCTCGTTGACGGACTACAAATAATCACTGTTGCTAATGTAATATACCCCATCCCGAGTTCTGTTACCTTGCACAAGATGAAGCGCTCACGCGAGCCTGAAGAAGAAGAGTATCCTATAGCTACCATCGGCTCTTCCGATGATCTGCGACTGGAAGCAGCAGCAGCAGCAGCAGCAGCGCGCCCCGCCACCAAGATAACAGAACTGGACGAATCAGCCGTTGACACTAGCTCAGACGTTGCAATGAGATGCTCACTGCCGCCACACCGGGAGGTCTTGTCGTTCACGACATATGGGGACTATGAGGCTCACTACAACAAGTTGCACACGAATCGGTGTGCTGATTGCCACAAGAACTTCCCCTCGGAGCACTTGCTGAATGTTCATTTCGAGGACTGCCATGATGTCTTTGCGGCCGTGAAGAGGGAAAAGGGCGAGCATACCGTGGGTCATAACCCGTTTTCATTTGGTCGTATTGGTTTTTGACGTTTGTATAGTACTCGTGTTTTGTGGAAGGATGTGACCGGAAATGTAGAACTCCCTATAAGAGACGCAGTCACCTCATCGATAAGCATATGTATCCAAAGAATTACTTCTTTGCACTCACCAAGGACGGCATCGACGGCAGACAGTCCCTCTTACTTGATGGAGGACACCATCGGAGGAGATCATCAACTGCGACTACAACCAGTGTGTCTAAAACATCACAACGAAGACACAGTCTTCGGCAAGCCGAGACATCAAACCCGCAAGGAGATGAGCGCAAGGAGCCCGCCCCTGCGGACTCGCCGGAACCACCAAAGAAAGCTGCCCCTGTAGAAATCCCTGACGTTGAGATGGATAACTTAGCTGGTGCTATGTCGTCATTACAATTTGTTCCTACATCTGTGAAGTTTGGCCGAGGAGGCGGGAAAGCAGGTTTTGCGAAAAGATGATGAGTTATGATATGAACGATGGCAATGAAGATAGACTATATCCATATGAGAACAACATGATAGTCACGATAAGGATGACGCAACGAAGGTATTCCCATGAATAGTCTGCCTTATACTGGAGACTAAGAGACAGAATTTATTTACCACCCAATTACTAAGAAAATGGACCATGCCGGAGAAGCTGAATGCTTAATCCTCTTTCCCATTTGCCATGCCCCTTATGAAAACTCCTCAACGCCAACATGCTGGGTATTTGTTGATATGATAACAGGTCCGATGCCCTTTAATCGCTTGACGCACATCCCCTACAGCCACAATTTACACATTGTACATCTTGTTCGTCCTTCAACTGTGCCTTCGGTACGCGGCATATACAGGTCGACTGGAAGTTGGTCTCTTTGGTTTGTATGCATCTTAAACAGCATAGCTAGAACAAAACAAACAAAAGTCAGCGTTATCTCAAACACATAGATTAGGATTAGGTTTAGGTTTTGCAGATCCTGATTTCGCCAATCAAACTCTCAGTAAAGCTCTAAATATACTACGCCAAAGCTACTAGCCACCTGAATTTATCCAGCATCATCTGAGTTTGTGTGTGCTGTCACCCACCCTAGACACGGACAAAACCCATTGGCTTTCGCATTGGACACCATACAACTTTCCTGAACCGGGAAAAAATAAAACCGAAACTGGACTCACCTTCTCATATCCCTGTTTTTTCCACTTGGCGATGAGGATGGGGTCTGCATAGCCGTTCTTCAGCAGCCACTCGTACAGCGGTTTGCTGATGGCCTCTTTCTCGTAGTAGAGCTCGTAGACGTAGCGGCTGCGTTGATGCGCGATCTGAAATATAGGCCACTGCGCTTGATGCTTCGGCACGTTGGTGGTGGGGGTGTTCTGCGCGTCCTTCATCTTGATCCCAAATACTTCGAGGTCGTCTCTGATGTCGTCGAAGCCCGCTGGCGGCTTCTTGCCCCGCGCGGCGTGCGAGCGGATGGCGGGCATGGCGGTTGTTTTGGCTGTTCTGGCCGCGTGAGGTGCGTGGACAAAGTCGTTGCGCGCGGGAGAGCTGGAATTGCTTGGGGAGAGTCGCGATATCGGCAGCTATAACTGTCTTCGCGTCGACGCTGGCTTCGATGCTGGTGGGGCAAGGCTGTAAGGTTTGTACAGGTACTGATTAGATAAAGACTTGAAGCCTTAAAGAGAAGTGGGTCGAGATGAAGCTAACGCCACACTTTCCAATTTAATGACTAAGAACGGGGTGGCTTACACCTTCCCGACGTCAAGAACATCCGAGCTTGGCGTCGCCTGAACGGACCTCATGCTACATCATCATCAATACAGTAGAGATCGCACAAGATGGCGGTGACTCCCACTCAATTCGCACGAATAACGCGCCAGTGTCAGTATATCATAATCAGCAGCCAAATATGAGCTAATTGATGTCGCAGCGGCCAACTGGAACGATGCGAAGCGACGAGTGCTTTCTGCCTACCGAGAATGGATTCGAGCTGTATGTTTCCCCGATGGCCCGTAGCGACGGTTCATATATCTTTCACCTTCGATCGATATCATTTGCGGATTGACAATACGTTGGCTTACCTGGATGGACTTTTGGCAGGCTCCTGAGATCCAAACAATGTACTCAGTCCCGTTCCCCGTATCGACTATCCGCACACGAATGCGACAGGAATTTGAGCGACACCGATACGTGAATAAGCTACCAGTTGTTGACGTACTTCTGGTGCAGAACAATGCCGAATACCAGGTCCGTCTTGCATTACTCCTTACGAAGTCCAAGCCAGCCACCGAAGCGAACAGTGGAGTCTCGGCAGCAATCCAAGTACAAGTTTCTGATATTTTGTCTTGTAGGAAATGATGAATTTCTGGAAGCAGACCACACATGTTATGTCATACTTCGAGTCAGAGAATTTCCGGGGGTCGGATAGGCTGCCGCGGAACTTTATGCAAGGTTTCCTAGAGGTGAGCATCCATGGTCATTTAGTACATGCGTGGATTTACTAACATATTCCAGGGTCGCAACTAAAAATGGGTATCAAAGTCCCAAGCGTTGTACATAATAAAACAAAAAGCTTAATTGCTCCCTCAGACGTGGTTCTACGCCAAACGCCACACTATGCTATACCTCAATGGATTTTTATGTGTCATACTAAACCCGTCCCGAAGCACAATACAATCATTATCAATTGAGCTGGGTCAGTGTTTTGCCGCCATGAAATTTTCTCTTTGGGTCCAAAACTCTTCAGACACCACATCACACAGATCCTCTAGATCTTGAAGGCCTTTTTCTAAGGCTGCAGTGGCTGTTGTTGTATCTAGAGCCAACACAGTTAGTCAAACGATCTCAGGAGTTAAGCAGGCTTGACGATCAATAAAGTCCTACCATAAGTCTGAATTCTCAGATTCATCTTGTCCTCAGACGGATGGGGAATAGCATAAGCGCAGAATTCGACGTCGGGACTGATTAGCTCTGGTCAGCCGCAACTCAAATGTAAAGTACGATAGAGAACGCCTCATTTACATACTTCTTCATGATAATGAACCGCAGGGCGTTACCTAGAGTATGACCCTCCTTAAGGAATTCAAAGGATGCCGCCGTGCTTGTAGATCCTGGTAGCTGGAATACGGCTCGCGTTAATACGGTCGATATTCAGCACAGATAACTAGTATAGCTAAACTCACAATGCGAACTCTCTGGGGCTCTTCACTCTCCTCTTCCTCGGCAAGTTCATTATCTTCATCTTCCTCCATCGGGTCGTCGTCTTGGCTGTCAGCGGGCTGCTGCGCTGATGTGGGAGCAGCATCCTCCATATCAGCGTCCTCTACACTGGTGGCGCGGGCTTTCGTTGCTGCCGGCATTTTTTTTTAAAGGAATGGTCTGGTCGCGCACTGTTTTTGGTGAAGATGAAATAGCAGCAATGTTGGCCAATCTCTTTAACTAGTCCAAGTCATTAAAATAAAGCAAGTTTGGCGGGGCTGACGGCGAGGCTTAAGCTTACGAACTATAAAATTCACGACGAATTTTTTCTGGGTCCTAAGATGATAAAGGCATTGCCTTCCATAGGTAATCCCAAGTAACCCCGCTACAGCTGTTAGCAGCTGGCAGATACTTCTTCCTAATCACATGCAACCAATGTCAATATCTACATGTAAGGTAATACCAGGTAGGCACGCTCACATACCTAGATCCATTATGATACTAGGTATGCAGGTACCTACTGTAAACTCCATGAAGCTTCCAAGTTGAAAGTGCAGCTTGCACTCGTTTATCATTAAGGTGGGAATGCTGTGCACCTCGAGCCTCATCTCCGAACAGTCAATTAATATATAAATGTGAGCGAGCTGCCTCTTGATGTTGTGTTTACTAATCTATCAGTCAGTCACTTTCCAAAAAGGAAATCAATAATCCCGACATATTTAATAGGTACTATGTATTGGCGCGCGGTAAGAAAGCCTTGCATGCTTCTATACTCCATCATGTATAATAGATATCTCATACCTACGCAGTAGAAGCTGGGGCCGGCCCCAGCGTAGTATACCACACTTCTCAATGAACGACTTCGTTGCAAATAGGTAATAAGTCTATTTAGTGTACAGTATCTCGAGCCGGAACCCCTTGTCGCCATGCAATGTTACATATGTACTGAATAAGTACGTATACTGTAGAGAATGTCATGGCCCGTTTGCCCGCTTGGGCCATCGTCACAATGAGGGTTGCAATGCCGCATGCAACGTCAAGGTGGTCCAGTCCAGTGCGTCGCCGTAGAATCGAATACCTGGGTCTAGGCTTCGTCAGGCCGCATTTCGCACGCATAGCTGTATAAGGACAATCGCCACCACTTTCCATCCAGCTCTCGCGAGCGCTGATGGGAAGCTTCCATCTTGGTATTGCCTCCCGACCTATTTAAACCAAGGAAGACACGTTACCAGCTATCGACTCGTGCCACACACAGCTGCAGTGTGCCGCACTCACGTCAGCAACATGAGACATGGGCTCAAATCACATTTGACGAGGGATGGGCGAAATCTGCAGGCACCAGGTACCGCACTACACTACACAACGAGGCAGATCGTCGCTTTCTATGTGTCAATTAATGATGCCGTGTAATAAGTTCTGCTATAGGGATCGACCTTGTAATGGTGAGATTTGAGATTTCACATGTCTTGTGGTTTTTCAAGAAAAGGTCAACCATCAACGACGTCTTTAATTGGTCGCGCCAGTCTCCTCAAACGTTTAAGCTGTATTAGGCAATGTCCACTATCAAGCGTCCACTGTGGCTGCAGCCGTTTTGCAAATACCGAGGAGTCTACTGCGTGCTTACACGGTAGGTCACTAGGTAACTCTCTAGTGATAAAGTACATGAGTTTAGTGGGGTATACCGTATCATGTACCACGAACCTATTGAATTGCGGGCTACATTAGGTACTTACTTATATGATTATCTATTGAATACTCTGGACAGAAGACGTTGCTGCATGTATACATTACCCGGACGTCAGGAAATTTTACACGATAATAAAGGTATATAGGTAGTGTAACAGGGTTGATGGCATCGCAGCTGTTTATCATCCTCACATGACGGAAGCTGAAACAGGAGCAAAAAAATTAAAGGCTGGCCTTGTTAAGCCTCGGCTTTTTTAGTATGCAGTAGCTATTGTCTCGACACCATCCCCTCCGGTGATCTTGACCGCGGAATTGTAGTATAGGTTTGTCAGCAACTCATCCTTGACCGCGGAGCAGATACTCAAAAAAGTCGATTTGTTCAAGCCTCCAGGGGTTGCTGAAGTTATACATACAGAGTGGCATCTTTAGGTATACGCTAGTGAAGTGTATACTATATGCAGGTAGTATACCTAGGTTGGTGTAAGTCAACAAATCGGGCTTAGCGCACCCGCTACTTTTTCTCAGGCTCAGCCTATATATACAAGTATTATTGTACATGTAGGTATGGTTAGCTAGGTGACTAAGCAGCAATACTGCAGTACTTAATAGGTACCTATTTATGTATTATTTATGCAGAGGAAAACGGTCATCAAAACCGACATCGGGTTTTAACGGTCACCTAAAAAGTATACAGCGCAAGTCCTTGTTGTATGCGTACCTGTTATGCCTACTGCGCATATGCCATCAGTTTTATTTTGTACATACACCTTGATGCTTTAATTGGCATATCCCTTTACAGCTCAGCACTCAATAGTGCTCCCCAATCAGAGGCCTTTTATGGGGGGGGGGGGCGTGACAAGACTCTAGAGCGGTACCGAGATTGTGGCAAGGCGGAATTCGTGGCTCTGGTCAAAGAGATGACGCATAATGCTTTAGATAGCTTTACTCGGAAGCGGAATCATCACTAGTAGGCTTTCCATCTGAAGAGCCGCCGGGTTGATCGACATAATATCCTTAGTACTGGCTCCATAAACGTGGTGTTTATCAAAATGGTAACTCATATTAAGTGCTTTCCAGCCCGGAAATAATGTATCACAGCTGTTCACGGTGGTTATGGGACATTAACTAACCCAGAGTTGACCAGGTCTCGATAAAATCATGCGTAATAAGGTTGTTGGTATAAGCCCTTATGGCACCTGTTAAGGGGACCTGTCCGCCTCTCCTAGCCGTTCTAAGCGCACACATAGGACTTCTAGAAGTATGAGCCAACGCAACTCCGCAAATGGTTACATCGGAGCTGTAGTTACTCAAAATTTTATGGCCTCTATGAACCTGCTTCAAGTACTTATTCGGCTATCTTGGGTTTCGATTAGGACAAGTTCAACTAACGGCAAAGGAGAAGAGTCATGGTAAAGCCATAACAAATAGGTCTTACATTTATTCCAGCTTAATTACTAGTCAAATATATTTAGAACTTGAGAGTTGGAAACCTATGATTAAAACTAAACAGTAGTCTTAGTCTCACTATAGTTATGATAATACTGTTATATCTTAAGCACGATTAAAGCCTCTGTAGGCCCAACGTATGACCTATCTTAAAAAAGTCCACTGGCAGAAACGAGAGTATCGTAATTATTGTTAGGCACCAAATCTGAAAGGAGTCTTTGACGTCGACAAGTATAAATGAAGATAGATATGGAGTTTCAAAAGTTCGAGTCTATAAAGTATTCCTCATCGCAACAGCAACTGCAAACTTCCTTGGTCAACAACTTATTCATTATACCACTGTTTATATCCTGACTGCCCGCTACCGCCTTTAATCTTAAGCTTGATTTTATTTCAAGTTTTTGATCGTTTGGTTATCTTTTCAATGCAAGGTGCCAGAATAGGCACACTATAGTCGGGTTCTGATTGGTTCAGTAGAGACTTACCGTAAAAATATAAGAACGGCCGACTCTCTAAGATACCTTTCAAAAAGAAAATAGAAGAAAAGAAAAATAAGTTCAGCACGAATCGGACCCTACACATCTTTCCTTACTGAACTGTTCGATTTACATCGATCATGGCTTTCTTAACCTCCTTTGCTCTTGAAGACATCTATCAAGGCTAGCCTATTAATCAGCCGTTCTATATCGTATCCATACCCCCACACAAACTGATGATTCCCAACCCCCAATCTTACCAAGGGCGCCGCTAGTAACACGCTCGACTACCGCGGGGAGCTCCTGGTGTTTGACACCGTCCCTGCCGGAGACTGGAACCTCTGGCGTCTCGCCATCCGCAACGGCAGCAGCGCCAAGTTCGTTCTCGCCTCGACCGAGCTGGGCGCGGCTAGAAGACGCCGTGGGGCTACTGAGCGCCGACCCCGCCTGGCGCGACGAGAAAATAGATCTTGTGAACCTGTTAGATGAGCACCACAAGAATGACCGGGCCGCTCCGTGCACGGGCACTGACATCCAATGCATGAATGACCTTTCCGCCGTGGTCCTCCCCACCCCGGCTAGTATCGCCGCCGCGGCGCTACTGGTGGGGTCCGAGGTAATCGGCGTCTGGGCGTGGTAGCCGGCCCACGCGCACGACATCTTGAACGAGAGCCATATTTACTCCATTATCTAGTCTTACGACCTAGGCCTAGCACCCCGATTCCTCGCCCACGTTACTGATAACGACGTACGTGTCATGGGCTTCCTTCTCGAGCGCATTGCAGGCGCTCACGAGGCGGGACCGGCAGACCCTGAGTCGCCTGCACGGCCTGGGCATCGCTCATAGTGTGCTGCAGGCGAGACACTTGTTCCTCATCTGCGGCGATGTGGTCTTCACCTAGGGGTTTAGCGGGTCGTTCGAGACGACCGATGAGGAGGCCCTGCGCCGCAAGCTCGAGGGTCTCGAGCCGGTTCTGGCCAGCTCAGCAGCCGTCGGAACTAGAGAAGTTCAACGGACACGTCCTGCAGAGCCAGAATTATGGAATAGCTAACACGGCGTTTCCGCGCTGGTTATCCTATAAAAACCTATAAAAACCTTGAAGCTGGGGTATGCATTCAGGTAAGGTAATATATAATATATAATATAACTATTGCTATAGGTTAGGCTCTGTAATGGGAAACTTGAATCCGTTTTGGAATAAAACGGTTAACTGTTTTTATTCCCAGTGCATTTACGGTAATACAGACGTTGGAGCACTGAGGTTGTACAAATTTATTATTTTCACTTATGCAAAAGCGGGTCTTCAGGCTAGGCTCAGGCTAAAAGTGGCATGGCTCAGGCGTGATTCCTACCTACGTAAGTACACACTCAGTAGGTAGTATGGGTAGTGTACATTTTGATTCAGCGTGGTAAAACCTACCTCCGAGGTAGCTAGGGCGGCTTAATCCCCTCGGAGCAGGGATCGACAGGGACATCAAACACTGGAACCCCGCCGCCGAGGATTTTTAGCCTACGATAGAGATCCTGCATGAAACGATGGCGTTGTTTTCCCCGTCTGATGGTGGTTGGCTCACAAAAGTCTAACTCGGTTTGCGGCACCTCAGACCGCAATTCCGTAACTTAAGTATCCAGTGTAGGTACGTGGGATGTTTTTTTTTTTTTGTCTCTACTTGTTCACTGGGCCGATACGTATATCAAGATAAGTTACCATACCCGGTATATACCGGGGTCGAGGGGATTCCGCATGGCAATGGGCGCAATACCTGGACAAGACCTACCGTCTCCACCTTGGACGCCAAACTGAGAGTTTGAGTTTCGACTTTTGCGACTGCGACGGCGAAGGGACAAACTAGTAGCACCTGAATCCACCGTTCTGTATGTATGTATGTACTTATGTAGGCGATCAACCAGAGGTCTCCCGGTAGCAGAAACAACGACATCCCAACCAATTTCACCTCACATCTTCCGCCAGCCAGTCATGGCCACGAAAATTTGTTAGTAGCGCAACTTAGCAAGTTCGCGCTCCCGCCGCCCGCCTGACAGGGATTAGCGACTCACATTTTAGCCTCGCCTGATCTCACCTGAAGTACGGAGTACAAGGGTAGCGGTGCGGGTGGGGGCCCAGGCTAGTTTCGAGGGCTGCTCACGTCAAAATCCGGTAATATTAAGTACGAAGGAGGAGTGAGTCGGCGACGACCCGTGTCGCAACGGCTGGGCGAATCAAAGAAGTCGACGAGATTTCCAGCCCGCCGATTGGCAGTTTTCCAGTCTTTTCGCCATTCGAAATTCAATAGTCTGTGGACTGGTATACGCTCTTGGTGGTGGGAGAGGCGCTGTAAGCCTATCATAGCATCGTCATATCTACACGGCACTGCACCAGCAGCTTGGTCGCACACGAGTGACACCACCACTCACGGCTTGGGTCGCATCTATTTCCACGACCTACCGTACCTGTTGCACAGCGATAGAGCAGGACAGATTAGGAAAGAGGACGGAAGAGAGTAGAAGCCAGAAAAGGCGGTTATCCCATGTTTGTCTTTGCCTCATGAGACGGGGTACGTATGCCGTAGTATTCCGGTACTACTGAGTTTCGTAGAGAAGCTTAGGTACTCTTTATCTGATAAGGAACTATACACAGGTATGGGCATGTGTATATCTTCCACACCCCAAGGCTGGAGAGTCGCGAAATGAAAACGGATTGTTTACCTGTATCAAGTGACCTGGTAGTTTCACGTCTGCTGAAAGGTGGTTACAATGTCATCACAGTAAGCCTGTAAAGATCATCGTGTTGTTGGTTCGAGTAGTTGCGCATCTTATACTATACTAGTATATATCGATTGCCATGATACCGATCGTTTCAACAGGGGACAAGGGGAAGAGTTCGAGCTAGGCGTGTACTGTATCATATACTGTACCTCTAGTATACACACGCAGTAGGTAAGTAAGTAAGTAGGTAACCCCAACCTTTCTGTTTCTTTTATGACATATCTCCAGCCATCTCGAAATACGAGCTGAGACATCTGTGAATGAAGTGCACAGGTACAGAACAAACTGCATTGTATTCAGTGAGCTTTTTTCCTCACATAGAGAGGAGGTGTAGTGTATGCGATATTCAACGTTGTTTCATCAATGACAGCATCCCAAAGGAAGACAAGAAGAACCCAGGGCCAAAAAAAGATCACATGTCTGTAACACTAGTGCGGTTCGGGCAGTCAATCGAGGTACCCCGAAGGACTCCTGCCTAATCCTACCTATACATAGATACCATACATATACACAACCTACCTATACTACTACTTATGATGCTCTGGGCAGCTCCTGAAGCCCCTACAATTACGTATGGTAATTACCCGTCGGTAGGTGAGTACGCATAGAGCTGTCCCTTGTGATATAGTATGTAGGTAGGTCCTGATAGTACTTACATCGGTAGCTCAGTAACGTACCGATATATGTACTCGGTATTTCATTCTGTGACTCTACTACTCACTCACACTACGGTATCTTGTCCCTTTTTGGCGCCTCGTCTATTTAGTGCCTAATCCACCCCCAGCAACCCCTGAACCAAACCAATAAACCTCCTCAATAAACCTCCTGCCAAGTCAAGTCCCTCCTTCGAGATGCCCTAGCGTGCTGTAGTGGCAAGTATATTTTATAGTGCTCCCCAACGCCCGTCGCCAGGCACAGTACGCCGTACGGTATACCAAGTACCCAGTAATCAACGTGGTGCACTTCACACGTCTCATGCTGTACCGGTATTACTATCTACGACACAGAGACGAGGCAGCTTGACGCCAATCAACCCTGCCCCTCCTCCTCTCTCGAAACATCTTGCCCATCAGTCCCTGCCGACGCACCCTGTCCCATCCGCCTCTGCCCATCTGCAACCTTTTCCGCGCTCGTTTCTATCGAGTCTAGGTAGTTCTGGTCTGCATCTGCATTGCGCCTTTCCCTTCACACCCACCCCGCTGGCCGCTGGCCTCTGGCGCTTTGCTAGCTCCATTACTACCTAGGTACCCTTCTTCTTTTCGATCCCGAGTCACTTACTTCTACCTACCTACCTTTCTTCCCTTCTCTTTTGTTCCCGTCCCGTTCTTGCTGGAGAGGGCTGTTGAGCCAGAAAGCCGAATTCGTCACATCGCAGTTGTGTGTATTTGGATTTGGGTGCAGGTCCCATCGACTTATCCTGTCCTTTCATTCTCTCAAGTCGTGCGCGTGTGCCGTCCCGTCGAATCGTATTTGCTGGCCCTGCCCCTGCTTTATGTCGACCGACCAAAGACATCCCATCTCGGCGGCTTGCCCAGTTGTGTAACGGCCCAGACCAGCATCCTGCAGTTGTTGTGATCAAAGTGCAACCCAACACGACGAGTCTAGCAGAAAGGGAACACGGAATCCCGCTCTTTTGTTTTCCTAATCTGAACACAATTCGAGCAGAAGACGATCCGGCTACCGAGCAGTTTCTGACAGCCTGCCTGAGTGAGTGTGTACGGTGGCACAAGTGGCTGGGATAGTATTCGAAATTCAGGGGGACCCCTTTGCACCGAAACTCCCTCCCATTGTCGAGGGGTAGCCCGAGCGTGCAGCGCACTCTTCAATTGGAAACGCAGTATACTGATACAGCTGCGGTACGTCACCACCCATACAGATTGAGGCCTGCAGCCAGGAAAAGGGGCCCCGTTACTCATTGTGCGACAAGCAAGGACTCATTGCTTGCGACCCACGTTTTTTCTGTTTCTCTCTGCCGACTTCGTATCGACCGAAGAGCATAGAGACGTAAATTCTATTGGCCCAATCAGCGGCCACCATATTCGAAGGACGGGTTGCATGATTGGAGAAGACAAACAGCGGGCTGCTATTCACACACCTGAATTCTAGAGATCAAGGGCTGGTAGCCATCGCCCACAAGGTCATCCACACTGTCTCAAGTTGTATTGGCTCTATTGCCAGGCAAATACTTGCTAAACGGCGCCAAGTTGCTGGCAGATTGATTTGTGGCCAGTACAAGAATCGGGAAAAGAACCTGCCATCTACAAATTATTACTAGGAACCCCAGGCCAGAACCCAGGTTTCCCTTACTGCACGGTCCCGGTCTACCGCTCGTGTTTGGTGGTGCATCAACCATTCAGCCGGTAACTCAGCTGACAGTCAGCAACGAAATCCAGTAAGCTAAAAGCGTCAGACAGAGGGTGAAGTAAATCAGCATCATCAAGATCTCGACGACCAAAGAGAGTGAAGAGTAGATTTATTTTTCATCATGAGCGCAGCAATTGCTATGGCCCCCTCTCCGGCTCCTTATGATAGGTCGGCGTATGCTGAATTGGCGCCTGCAACCGGTGCCACTACCAGTGCATCCATACCCGCCGCCGCCGTGACGGCATCGTCTCCTTCAGTTCCGCGCACAGCGCACCTACACACCATTACTACTACTAATACTTCTCCAATTCACCGTTCATCGAGCCAGAGTCCAACTCAACAGCAGAAGTCCTCGCCACCAAGCGCGTAAGCCTATCCTACTCTTCCTTTCTCTCGCACCTGTCTCCTCATTCCTACTTATTGCCGTTATTGCTATTATTGTACATGAGATGCCATTCGACTCTTAACTGATTCATGTTTAATTTTCTAGCCTTCGAAATGTTTCAAACAATGCGGGGCTTAAGATCATTGTAAAGAAAGAACCAGGGTCTCCAGAGATCCCTACAACCCGACATCGTCCACGGAAACTGGATCTCTCCAAGAACACTCTCACCGGCTCTGGCGCAGCCACGGCACGACCTGCGCTTGGAGGGAGAGACGGGCTTGGTATCCAGGAAGTGGGATTAGCTTGCCTTTCGCCCGGCTTCATCACCCAAGATCCTGTCATGAAAGAACATTTACAGCAAAGTATGAATGTTAGGGAACAACAGCGACGCATCATCGAGGCCAGGCTTCAACAACAGTCTGCCAAAGGAGATGGGCCTGGGGCTGGGCCTGAAAACAACAAAGATAGGGATCCCGTTAGCCAGTTTGCAGCGAAGACGCCAGGCATGTCGAGAAGAAATAAAGCGCCTCCAGGATTGAGTATTGTCGCACCTTCACATGAGCAATTCGCCCACGAGAGGGTTATTCAGTCCGCACCACTCGGTCAAACATTCACTGGCCGCCATAATCCGCATCCTTTGACTCGACAAGTTGCAAATCACCCTTCAAATTTGTCTAGTACCTCACATATTCACCATGTTCCCGCGAATCAGACAAACAACCGTTTGCCTCCCATCTCGGATGTCTTCGCTAACCAAGGCCTACCTTCCCATGGTGAGCCAAATCGGCCGTTATATCCGGGCTCAAGTCATGCTCCTTTGACCTCTCCAGCCCACCCGCCTCCAGCTCATTCACAAGCGCCCATGTCAGGTCGTCCAAGAGAGTACAAGTCTGCGGAGGAGGCACAGCATGAAATAGCCGGTGGGCGGCCTGAGTTGTTACCAAAGCTTGTACATTATACTGGTCATCAGCCACCTACACCTCCATCTCCGCGGAACGGAATGCCACTTCAGGATGGAAGCCGAAGCGCCAGTAAGCGACGTACCCGGGCTGAATACGAAGAGGGTGGCAGTCCCCCCCTTGGTCATGGGCCCGCAGCCACCCGACGGGGACCCCTCGGTGCCGGGCGTGATAGCCCAGAGACTCAACGACAGAAACGAGAGGAATTCCTTCGCCTATGTGAAAGAGCGTGGGACCTATTCCATTCGTGAACCTTGCTTTGAATCCAAGCGAAATCGATTGCTTTACCTGTGCGATTAATGACACGAAACTACAATTACGGCCCCTTTACTTAAAATGGAATTTGTTTGACACAAAGCACTCACATGATTCGGTAGCCCTCATTGTGGCTCTTAATTGTTTCAGCTGAGGCACTGTGCCAAACATAGGGGTTATTGTATCTCTAGTGCCGCTGAATATACCGCGGGAAACTGGCAAGGAACTGGTGTAATGTCTTGTATTATCTACAACCTCACGGTTTTAGAGCTACGAAATGACGACAAACTCCAACGGATCACGGGCGACAAGAATTATGGAGCACTTTTCTGGAGTCTAGTCTTGGTTTCGAGGAAGTACGGAGTGGAAGGATGGAATGGCAGGGCGCTTTTCCTTTATTCTCCTATGTAGTAAGGAAGGCGAAGGATCTCTTTTCGTGGGGCTTTTATGTGTTTAGGAGTCGACGTTCATGCTACAAGGTGAACAGTTATGATGTGGATGGAGATGATGAGGACACGGCCGCAAAGGATCTTGGGATGGTCGGTGGCCGAATGCCATCTATATGTGGAGTAGGATGAGCAGGCCAAATGGTGCGTGTTTGTGGGAAACCATCGATAGCACAATCTTCACTGTAGGGGAACAGACAAGAAATCTGCAGTTCTTGAGAACTTGCAGACAGATGGGCAGTGGAAGAGTCTGTCCATACCCAGGCTTGGCAGGCCCAGCAAGAGACAAGCAGGTTTCTCGGTGTATATATAATACAAATACTCGGCATACATATATATACCAATTCTCGACCCATTGTCCAGTCTTTGCTACTATAGATGTGGCTACATGCTTTTTATGATAGATGATCTCTATTCCTTGCCGGAGCCCCTAAAAAGTTTATCCCTGGAATAAACTTCTTACCTCGTTGCTATCACCAGTCAGTGTTGCGGAATAGGGGTAATCCACGAGTATTGGTTTCTCTACCCATGGCAAGGAGTATATGTTATATGAATTTTCTGGATATAGAACAGACTAGGTAGCTCGTGGTCTAGGAGTCTCGTCATCTCCGTTTCTCATCCCTTTCTCCTCCTCGTTCTCCGTATATAAAGTCTTGTCCCGTGAAGAATGAAACATGGCTCATAAATGAATTAGCCTCCATGTACCTACCTATACCATCTCAGGGAACTAGCCATTCACTCTAGCTTGGCTATCATCAATGACATGCACTTTGCAGGTGGGGGGTTGAATTACATAGATAGATGTAGAGAAGTGTTCCTACAACTTCCTGGTGACATGCCTGAAGCGTGTCTTACTTACTGACCCCTTGGATCACAAGTTTAGAAGTTTCTGCTAATGGACTTCGTCGTCGTTAGCGCTAACTTGGCATAGAAGTAAGTATAGGATGACGTGATAGCAATAGGACGAGTCTCACGATGTCGGAATTATCATCCGGTACGGAGAGAGAGAGAGGTGATATCAGGGAGGTAAGTAGGCGGTACGGTTCAGGAGTGCGCAAGGTAGGAAATTGTCTCGGATGACGAGACAGCATAGCATGCCAGACTCCCTATTTCCGAAATATTTTGTTTCCATGTAGAAGGATCAAAGGAAGGTTAGTTTTTCAAGTGTGCTTCCCAGCCGTTTTCGTCCTCGCCTTTGCATATATCTAGCCATCCTAATTCCGAGTTCTTTTACCAACGACTGTGACTGGTGCCAACGGAAGCAAATATGAATTTGCGAAATAACCGACTTATTATGGCGCCGGCCGTGCAAGTTGTCGCACACATGCGGTAGCTTGGATCCTCACTACAGGTATAGTGAGAATAGTAATCATATATGCCAGTTGCATCACCCATTTATGGTTGGGAGTCGCATACATTAAAATTTTGTAGACAACCAGGATGGAGTACTACATGACAGGGACTTACCTAACTTAATTCTTTCTTTTTTCTTAAAAAAAAAAAATCAAGTAAGCCACGCGGAGACAAGAGAAGAACAAGATCTTCATGGCCTAGCCACGTGAACCAAGTCAGACAGACATCACGAGTAGTCTACGAGTTTTAGGGGGGCGTTCAATTTGTCCTGCTATGAAAAGCTGTGAAGTCGACTGTGCCCCCGACCTCGCCTCGCGACAAGCTTCTTGAGCTGATCAGACCATTATAAATCCTTGGTTCAAACCATATGAACCACATGTGGCATGAACCAGCTGACCTCTGCTCAAGGCGAGCCTTCACTTCCCTAGCTGCCCGTAATCGTGCCTCGATCAGGTAAGCTCCGCTGTCACCGAACCCTCCCAATTGCCAATTAGAGCCTGGTATTTTGCAAGCAGATAAAAGATGCCATTACACCCTTTATAATGTTGTACAATGATGAAGCCTTCCCGATGATGTCCGCTCGCAGCACGCGTGGTGCATCTAATCCAGTTCCGTTGATGCGGTGCGCCTTGTTATCGTCTTGGTCTCTGATGCATCATTTGGTCATAATTGTTCGTAAAATGGTGGGTTTAGGAAGAGGGGGTAAGCCGAAGATGAAAGACACAACGCCCGACTCCTTGCAGAAAAGATATATTCTAGTCATTCAAATGAAAATTATTCGTCGCCTCGTTCGTTTGCAAACCAGACCATTGCAGTCGTTTCCACGAGTGAGAGCCATAGGAGAACACCCTGGTCACCTAAGGCGCCCAACATAGGCGCGTCATTTTAATGTAGTTGGTGTTTGCGAAAGCTGGCGCATTAAGAGTCAGCTTTATAGACCTTCCTCACCAGCCTTGCACAACTTAATCTCCCGCCCCCATTCAGATTTGAGGACTTGAGAGGCTGTAATACGTCTTGAGGGATTGGGATCTAGTATGGAGTAGATGACGTTGCGACATCGGGCCTGCAGGAACGGCTTTTATCAGTATAATATAGTGTAAAGATAGAGAATGTGTTAGAAAACTCGAGGGAAAAACAACAAGACGTACACGATGTAAAGACTCAATAGGGCCGTAGCCCTCTTCATCGCGACGACCCTCAAGATATCGTTCGTAGAACTCGTCTTCATCTTTCTTCGCGACGCGCCATAAATGCCTGCCGGTACGCATAGCCATGTAGATAACACCACAAGCCCACACATCGACCGCACGGGCATCAAATTCCCTAGCAACATATTCTTCGGGGGCAATGTATGGCGCAGAGCCGCAGAGGCCAGAAACCATGTGGGCGTTGTTCTCCCATGCCATTCTGAAGCATTCTCCATTGCCAAAATCCGTAATTTTCAGGGCACCGTGACAAGTAAGGAGCAGATTTTCTGGTTTCAGGTCGCGATGAGCCACTCCCATCTCGTGCATATACTCGACACCACGCATCATTTGTTTGAAATAACAGTCGGCCTCTAAAACCTCCAATTTGCCGGCAGTGAGAACTAGGGTATAAAGGTCGCCACCTGAGCAATATTCCATGACCTCGCAATAGTCTCCCTTCTGGTCCTGGAGGAGATCCAGCGTGTGGATCACGTTGGGGTGCCGTAGCGACGACGATATGCAAAATTCGGCTGTCAGACGCTTGCTATATTTCTTCTCGCTTTCTTCTGGTCGACGGCGGAATTCCTTCACGGCAAAAAGCTTCTCACCGTTCTCCACTTTCTTGTGTGATATTCTCACTATGCCAAACGCCCCCCGACCAACAACTTCCTGACATTTGCCGTATTTCTCAACAAGCGTCACACTTTGGTTGGGACCACCTTTCTTGTCATTGGCCAACGACTCTTTCTCTTCCCGCAGTGTATCAACCCAGCTGGACACGAGAGACAAATCGGCCTCGGGTGCCTCTTGCTTTCTGCCCAGCAAGGACTTGAACATGTCGGACAGCTTCTCCTGTCGCTTACTCGCTTTGAGATGGTGCTCATGACCACCAGGGGCTTTGGGATTGGAGACATATCTTTGAGCAAGCTGCGACGACTTCGGCGTGGGGGCCACGTCGGTACTAGGAGAGCGAGACGGGACCGTTGGTTTTGCGGGTGCGTTGGGGACAGAGGTGGGAGGAGCAGGGCTGGGTACTACTCGCTTCGATGGCTGCGAGACGTCAACGAGGGCTCCGGTCTTGGGCATGTCGTCTTTGTTGGAGAAGATCCTGGTCAGCCGGTTTTTTATAGACGGCTTCTCTGCCGGTTTCGGGGGACCTTCCGAAATGACGGCGCCGTTGACCGGTGGGCTTCTTCCATTTTGCGCGGGTGTCTTCACACTGGGGGGTCTTGAGGGGGGGTCGACAGATTTGATGGAGGACTGCTTGGAGGCATTGGGTGAAATGGTCTTCTCCGACGTGTTCGACATTTCTGTCACGCGCGGAAGCGGGAGCGGGAGCGAGGGCGAGGGCGCGCAGTGGCCCTGACAGGTCTGATAGGTCGAGCTGGGGGTGTGGGTGGTGTGCTGCGCTTGGCGACAGGAAAACAGCGGGGGTGATGATGCTTGCTTAGGCGCAGGGTGCGAGTGGTGGGCGGCACGAGAGATCCGGGTTCGACGGGCGACGACCAATGTCGCCTTCGGGGGTGGGCTCAGCCCGGGGGATGGAAGACTTGGACGAGTTGCAAAACGGCGATGTAATGGGCTTGGAGAAACCGTAGTGACAGAGGGAGGGAGAAAGGAGAAAGGAGAGGAGGAAGGGGCGAGAGAAAACGGGAGCGCGAGGACAAGCGGGCCTCGGGGCGAATTTGTAGGAGTGGTGATTAGCACACCCGTGTAAGTGGTGAACCTACTGTGGCTGCTGCTAATTACAAGCGGGCGAAAAGCCTGGCCTCGGTCGAGCGCAGGTGGAATGGGTGGAATGTACTGTACTGTACTTTGGCGCAGGGCGCAGGTCAGGGTCGAGAGTACCTGGGAGTGGCTCTGGCCGCTGGCTGGCCTAGCGGTTCCTGTAGTGGTATAGCGGTCCGGCGGTGGGTAATTTGGTGGACTCGGTGGGGGGAGGCGAGATGCAATGGCAAGAGCAAACCTTGGCGGTTGTGGCCGGCGTGAGGTACCGTACTGCGTAAGGTAGTGTAGGTACCTAGGTAGATAGCCCCTAGGTCCTAGGTCTCGTCCAGGGCGCTCCAATAGGCTGTTTCTGCGCTATGATTTTCTTGTAAATAGTGTGACTCTCGCGCCTTTCGGGAGCACACACATAACAAAATTAAAATAAAAAAAGGACAGTGTGAGGGACTTTTCCTGCCCACTTGTTCCCGGCCCTTGTTGGCTCAGGTATTGTTGGGGATAGATGCTAATTCAGTTCGGTACGCGAGAAATGCGAGGTGGTTCGTGGGTTGTCTTACTGTAGGTCGCTAGCCGTTCATGTAGACCCAGGAGCCGGAGGTGGTGGTGGCCACGTAGATAAAGACAGGCACACAGGGAAAAGGCGGTGGTTCAACGCAACAAGCAGGTATTTGACCTCTTCAGGCTTGCCCGGTAGAGTTGGTTGAGGCAAGGTGCGTTGACGGAAACTCGGTATAAGTTGCGGTTGTCAAGTCGCCGAACAGGAACCTCAGAAGGGGTTCCGGCAAATGTTAGAGGCGGGACAGATGACAACTGCTGAGACTTGTATTCGTCACGGTGAAGGAGACGGTCATTGTCAGCAGATGATGTTCGCTTATAGGATCGTCTGATGATTCTAACTTCAGAGGACGACGTGCATACTAGATAGACGAGAGAATAAATAGAGATATGATAGGTAGGACAGGAGAGAAGAGAGGTACTGAGTGAGTGAGCGCGTAAGTGAGTAAGTGAGTAGGCAGATGTTGGTATGCAGCTTGGTAGTAGTGGTGGTTAGGTAAGTTGTGGAATAACCGGGACGTAGCAGAATGGCGAACAGGTAGGACAAACAGCACAAGGCTAGCCGAGGAGCGGAAATGCAGCAGTAGCAGTAGCAGTATCTAGACTACCGAGTAGGTGGCATGTAAGGTCACCTGGGTGGTACGATGGAGCTGCTAATAATAAAGGGTCGCCATCCGTAGGAGCTCAACTCTGAGTAGCAGAACGAACCGCAACGTATGCGTAGAGAAGGGGCACAATTAGCAGAATGGCAGAGTGGCAGAGTTTAGATGATGGAGAGCGGACGGGGAGAGTTTTGGTGTGGATATTTGTAGCTTGGACAATCGAACGCTTGACTGCAGGCGATCGAATAGAACAAAAGAACAAGTAATCCGTCGCTGCAAGTACATCATCCAATGCTCCCTGCTTCTCGTACACACGTTGGATCCCATCTGCAACTTCAAATAAAATACCTGATATCTCCACCGTGACAGGCAAGTCTACATAGCATTGTCTGTGTATATACCTGCTTAATACCTACTTAATATCTACTTACCCACTGGTAAGGTTACCTTCCGGGATATTGACAATGTCTGCACTGAGTAAGTGTGTGAGTAGAACACCTACCCGCGCTTATAGTATACAATCGAAGTTCTGTATCTGAACCACATGCATGGCGCCGACGTTTGGTATGACGGATGGCGATCTCCCCATATAGGTACGGTGCCGTAATCCAGGACGGTGGTTGAGCTGAGCTGACAGAAACTCACATACCGAGGTACCGGTAGTATGAAATGTGTAGGTACCTTATTCTCATTTGGACAATCTATCTTAGCTTACCTCCGTAAGCTAGGCTAGCCTTGACACATCCTATCATAATCTTAAAGAGATGCTGACCAAAAGGCGGAATACTAGAAGTGACTGGAATTATACCGCCATGTGCTAATGACTAGTTGCGGTATTCACAGGGCCCTAGGTATTGCAAATCCAAGTTAAGTTAGAGAGACATCCAACAGCCTACCAAAGGCTACATATATACCGAGGGTACTTATATTCTAGTATACATTGATATATTGTCAGCTTCGCACCTAGCCAATACAAACGCTCTTTGCCACCACAGGTATGGCCCATGGAGGGAGGTCATATTACCGCACTATCTTATACAATGCCAACGTCAGATAGGAATGTCTGGTTCTGCTTTCAGCCCATATCTGCTCTTGGGCTACATAATGCTGAATTTACGATCTTACTGGGATTATGGTTGGTGTATACTGCGTATGTATGTAAAGGTTACAGTAGAGGGTTGTAAGTAGGCTGCTGGATTTAGTAATTATAGCCTGCATTGCATTATATGTGGCCCCCACTCTAGTGGAGTGCCGTAGGGTTTCAAGGCAGAAGGGTGTGCATATGGTCTTGTTCACGAGTTTTAATAGTATACCGTACCGTGTACTATTTAGCCCACGGCCTAGTGTAGTGTTATTATACCACGATGAAGCAACATCATATAAAAACCTGCTACTGTACTTGGGTACCTAGGTTGCCCAGCGAGGCCTGCCCTGTCCATTGTAGTATTTGGACAGATGAGCTGTGTAGCCGAAGTTTGGTTCTTCCTGCAAACAAAGAGCCTCATGCGAAATAGTCTAGGTACACCAAATGGTACACCAAATCGGTAACAATATACAACAACAGCATCTACTACGTAGTATAGACATCAAAGCATACCTACTACAACTACATGTACTGATGGACCAAACGACCATCATCTAGTTTCACATTTGTTTGTTAACTACATGGAGCAAAAGACGACCCAGATCACCCATGTTTGTCTTCATTCGCAGTCTTTCATGTAGGTACTATAGGTTTTCTGGGTTAGTCCAGGACAGTCAGCATCAGCGACGAGTCATTTCTAACCCTTTTTTTTTTCTTCGCCAAAAGGACTGGGTTGCATGCTTTTTTTATTTAAAAAAAAATAGTCACTGTGCCGTTTCCCGTCCGAGGAAGGCATTTCTCTTGTGTGTTTTTATTGCAACTGTCTGGACCCGCCTGTAGTATAAATGATTTGGCTTGGTAGCATCCACTCGCAAGAGCTTGCCCATGACAGCTCTGGCGTTTTCATAAATGCCGGAGGTGGCTAGAAGACGTATCGTCCAACGAGATTGGACACACGTTACATAGCTATATGCATGCATGGGCGAGAAATCCATCCGTGTCCAGTGTCTGCATGTGTGTATGAGGCATTTCTGCAAAATGCTGCTGCCATGTTGGAGTCGACATATGCAGGGCAATCGGCAACCCTCCCGTCAGCCATATCGGACATGCATGACGGACAGGTCGAGCGACGTCTTGTAGCCTTGTTTACGGGCCCCTTCGGCACCATGTACAGGACGTGGAGATCTCCCAGCTTGGGAGGACTTCCCCATCTAACAAACTGTACAGAGCAGAGCACGCCGCCAATGCACCATTTGGCTCACCGCTCGAAACCCGGTCCAGCACGCCAACGGCGGCATCGACTAAAATTCGGGCAAGCTCGGATGTGATCGATACGCTGGTCAGACCGTCGACTGAGTCGCCCCAGGTAGGTATGCAGGCTGCAACACGCCCGAATTTGCTGATGAGCTTCTCCTATTTCGGCCACTTCGCGTTCCCCAATTCGCCCGCCGGGAGAGGTACACCGACAGTGACACCGCCTATCGCCATCTGTTTTGTGTAGAGTGCACAAAGACGGCGGCACGGCAAACAACTTCCTTTCCAGGCGAGTGGCCCCCCGGGACGAAGGACATGGCAGAGACGACAGTGCGGCTGCCGTCGAGTCCTGTGCTTGACAAAGCTTAAGTCGGCCTGCTGCAAGGTTATTATCCGCACATGTCGGCGGACCGCAGACATGCGAAGCTCTGACCTGCAGTGCAGTTCCTGGCCCCTGTGCCAAGCATAGATTTCTGGCCTCACCTTGATGCCATTCGCTTTCAGAGCAGGGAGGCCTCACTCTAGACTCCACCTAACGCCCGCTACCAACGCCCGCTGCTCACTCGCAGCAGTGACCCTGCATACCTAGGTCCCATACTGTACATATACGGCGGCGGGAGAAGAAAAAAGTGGCTTCCTCCATATCAGAATGGCTACATTAGTACTGTCTGTTATTGCTCTGCATTCGCCTGACGTGTATGTAGGCGCTTTCTATTTGATCTAAGTATACTACAGGTTCGGTACATATGTACTTGACATTGCGAGGGGGACCCAGCAGTCTGGGATAGGTACCGCAATACCGCACTGCATGTGTGATGGAAATTGCCGTAGGGGTAGTATTCGGTTCTATTAAGCGTCGAGCAAAACAGAAAACAGATGTTTTCAATAGCCGACCTCGGGCGAGCACTCGGGATCTCAATTTTCAAGGTATAGGCGCAGACGGAGGCCCAAATGGGGATTTCTTCACCATATGCTACTATTCGGAGGATGTAGTATCGCTCTCGGCTGCAACCCAGAGCTTTCACTATGTAGAGGTGCTACTATGGTGATCCTTCACTTATGTAGCCAAGTACAGTACTGTAGCTAGCTCCTATGCTTTACAGAATCGGAAAGGGTTCTTAACGGGAAGGGAAGTAATGACGTCACATAAGCTAGCTTTGGTACAGTACATAGCTACCTGCATAAGTGTAGCTACAATCCCAGGAATAGGTACCGGTCTGTTGGCAAGTTTTCACCCCTTCGCCCCTTCACTCCACCAACACGCCATCCTATTGGGCCGAGCTCAAAACAGCTCCCTGAGGTATCTACCTCCATCAAGTACTGTACTTACGCAGTCTGTAAGTACAGTCCCGGACCTGCCATACCAATCATGCCTTCTTTCATGCCTTAAGTAAGGTGCCCTGGGCAATGGCGCGCAGGCTGTCATCTTATCGGATCCTCTCTGCTCCCTGCTTGACCAAACAAACACATGTGGCTTCAGTGAAACCCTTGCGCAAGACACATGATCGGATCATATCACCATCCAAACCCGTGGCCGAACATCAAAAGATGAGTGGTCGGATAGTGTCCTTCCAACATGCTCAGCTCGATGACACAAGATAGGGGCTGCTTTGGCTGCAGTGAACCTCCACCGCCTCGCATTTCAAACCCCTGATGCTTTTCATTCCCGCTCACCTCTTCTTCTTCTTCGCATACGCGAGATATGGCATGTGTTCGTGAAAGGCAAACAAGCAATGCTCCAAACGCCACTGTAATGCCTTTTTTTGGAGATAGATAAGCGAGTGAGCGCTGTCCATGTTCCCAGGCGAATCGAATGACAGGTATGGAAAATCCCTTTGACCAGCGGTTCGGCGTATCGCCAAACATCCACCGAGCCGCTGAGCTATTATTGGAGAGTCTGCCCTCCATTACAGAATGCAAGTTGGTGATATAACTCACCGTGCACATCAATTCTTTCCGCATTGGCCAGCCAAGAACTGTTCCTGCTCCGTTCTCGACCGCTTCTAGGAACTTCGTCCATTAGGTGAAAGGACCTTGATCTGTATTGTTCTCAATTCGGCATTTCTCTCGGAAATCATGAAGACCTGCATAGTAAATGGAGTAATGGGGTAATGGAGTAACAGCGAGGTTCGACAAAGCGTCATACCAAAGATAACCATTGCTGATCAATACAGGGCTTCTTGGCTACGGCTCTACCTCCGCCGACGTTCACCTATAATTGTCCAACGTGGATTTATGCTGGCTATAGTGCCACATTCTATTGGTCAAGGGCTGTTCTAGTGTACCTGTTCATGCTGTGGCCTTCTGAACTACGTTCTTCGGCTATAGCTACCCAAGAGCGGCGTGATAGTTCCTCCTTGTCTGGGTAAACTTGAATACCAACGAGTGATTTCATTAGGGCTAAAACCTCGCATAGGCCTGCCCATCTTAGACGTTGAACAGATGATGGAAGGAGCCGGGCAGTGAGACCAAAATACCACCACTGGTTAGCAGGTATCGGCTGCTCGTAACCTTGTCTAAATGGTGTATCGGTGCATTAGGACCGAGACTAGATACTCATTGCACGAACGTGTTTTAGTCAAGAGCAGCTAGCGAAGTTTTACCGAATCAGATCGGCTTGGCTGCTTGTCTTGGCCATGTATCTTGGCGGCGAGAGAGAGAACGGTCGTCTTGTTGAAACACAGCAGAAAAAGTACGGGGTATCTGAACCCTGAAAATCTGGGGACAAAACGTGGGGTTGGGCATTTTCTCTTTTCCTCATCGCCGAAATGTGGTAACATCCCGCATAATCCCCTCACCCATCTCCGCACGAATTCTTCCGCGGGGCAGTTTCTTTCGAGACTAGGTAATTTACTTCGGGCACGCCCTAACACAGTCACATGCCTCGTGTCTAACACTGCTGTGGATTCTACCATATACTACGTGCACTAATCTAATAAGCTAAACTACGGCGAACTAGGTGAAACCTCAAGCGACGGGGGACACGTCGGGAAATCACATGAAGACAACTCAACGCATGTCAGACACTGGGCATCACGATGACAATGACAGAACCTTGTACATATAAGCTAACCTCCATCCGAACTCATACAGCAACACTTCAGACTAAAGCCACGTCGGCATGGAGGTGGGGTTACCACAACGTTTTTGCGCTTATGAGCTTGAACTGACAACCATGAGAAATTTACGTATGGCAGATAGTTTAGCCACGACTGGATCACCCTACCTCCAAATCTACCTACTATTGGGCTGGATTGGGCTGGACTGAACTGGAACTGACGCCCTATGTTGAGACGGCTGTCTGACGTGTCGCTACATGCCCTCTCGAGACATTGGCTGGCTAACATTCGCTGGAGTATGTCATGTTCCTGGGTGGCGCTTATAGAGACATGACTAGTACCACACTCCGGTATTTACAAATCCATCGGTTCAAGTTCCTTGATCCGGTGTTTCGTAACGGGCAGATCACTGGCTTACTAGACAAATGCTTATCTTGTCGTTCCTTTGGCAGAGACTACTATGGTGGATGGTTCGTTTTTGTTTTTGTTTTGGAAATTCGTCTCTATTCAATCCTTCTTTTACTCTCCTTACTTTCCGGTATCCACCAGATTTAGTAGTATCTACCCCTCTCAGATATGACGTCATGAGAGGCTGGATTACTGAGAGTGAAAAGTTCATCTCACTCCATATGAAGAGACATTCATGCCCGAGTGAATTCTACTAGCGAACTCAGTATCTAGGTAGCTTCACGATGCCGCATAGAGATGATCTTGGGAAGGGCGTTTGATTTGAACTGACACCCGAGCTTCTATGTATGTGTGCATCTTTTCATAGCCTCCTGTACCTATGTGGGATAGTTGAAGATTCATATTAATGTCCGTATATCATGTAAAATTACTCAGACACAACCAAATATATTTTTTCTCTCTCTGTCTCTTTTCATATAACCAAGTGCCAGCTCTTTTATATGATTCCCCGCGAGCCTCAGTAGTGTCATGATCACTGAGAGTCATGTTTTTATAATCAATGCCGTTGGTATAGCTGACTGGCGTGTATAGTTCAGTATTCGGCAGTGTATCGTGTATCAATCATTTTGCTCCTGGGTTGTTGCTTTGTCCTTCATGTCTTTCGTCAACGATACTACTAGATCTGCAAACCTGGAACCCGTCTCCTTTGCCGCTTCCACGACTCTTTGGGCGCTTTCTTCGCCTTTTGTTGGCAGGAAATCGGGGTGGTCTGTCGGTTCTTCTCCACGATGGCTGCGCTCAGCCTCGCGCACTAGAGAATGTGCTTTCGACATCGCCGATGTTGCTAATGACTTTCCTGCCTCGATAATCATGCAGTCGTCTCCAACATACTTATCCCTCTCTTTCTCACCAAGCATCTTTGTCATATATGTCCAGGACCGGTTCTTCTTTCTGTCTGAGCGGATTCGCCTGATCTCCGTCTCAAAAGCACGATCATAGACGTCGAAATCAATGCCTGAGGGGGATTCCGCGACAATTTCGGTCTTATCATCGGAAGTAGAGAGCTCATCATCCCCACCGGTCCCAATCCCAAGGAACAAGGCACTTTTCTCGGCTAGGCCAGGGGCGTGAGACTCTTCCTTGACTTTTTGTCCCGAACTAATAGCTGTTAAAGGTAGACCCATTCGTAGGTAGGCTTTACGTTGTTCAATGAGCTCAGCAGCTTCTTGAGCAACAGATTTCTGTTGAACCGGTTCAGCTGGCTCGGAAGCTTGATCCGAAGATGACCAAGATGCCAGTGGTTCCATCTTATTTTCCTTTGCCTGTACTCGAGGGGCTTGGGGAATTCGTGGTGTTGTGACCCGACTTTGTGAAATGAGACCCTTGAAGCGTCGTATGGCTTTTAACTAGGACAGATTTTAGCAACGGAAATAACAATACTTTAACGTTAGAACTGCTTACGACACAGATCAGATGATCCATCTTGCGTGTGAAAGCGTGGTTCACCTCAAGCTCATTGGGCGTTTCCACCATGTCAGAGCAATTCTCTTCTTCGGGCAGAAGAGGGTCATCCCCATTTCTTGTCACCCAGGGATGGTTCTAGCAACAGTCAGCATTATCTGCACACCGATTTGTCAAACAGAAGCTTACTCGAATTTCTGGTAGTGTGATTCTCGTGCTGCTATTCTTGTCCAGGATCCGTGTAATCAGGTCTACAAAATCCGCGTCCTCTCCGTCGGGGAGAAAAAATGATTTCTCTCGAATCGCTTCATACATATCTAAGACATGATTGCCGTTAAATGGTAACCTCCCATACTTCAGACAGTAGAGTGTGACGCCCATGGACCAGACATCTGCAGCCTTGCCGGATACGTCTCCATGCCTAGCCTGACAGAGCTCTGGTGGTATAAAGGCTGGGGATCCGGCAGACTTGTTTGTCATCATCAGATTTGACTTCTCAAACATCTCGGAGACTCCGAAGTCAACAATCTTGAGTACATCGTCTTTCGTCAAAAGTAGGTTATCGGGTTTTATGTCACGGTGAATGATGTTTTGAGCATGCACTGTTGGCGTGTTAAAGAGTGCCACGCGGAAGTAACTATGCAATGAAGCCAGACTCACGATATTCAATGCCGAGAATTAGATCACGAAACCAAGTACGGCAAAGTTCGCTTTTGTAGGGAGTAGCCTGTTGATCCAGATCGATCTTCATGACAACGCCCTTTTTACACATTTCTAAGACCATGTATAAAGAGTCATCTTCGGGGTCGTCGAGGACCTCAATCAGGGAAACAAGGTTAGGATGATTCAGTTTCTTCATGATGGCGATCTCAGCACGGATCAAGTATAGGGCGTCTTTGGCTTCGGCATCCTCCTGGCGGCCAAACTGCTTCCTGTAGAAGTTATTCAGTCCCATGCCGGGTGCTTGCTGGCGTGGTGTCCCGGGTCCAGGACGCCTCAGGATATGGGACTGCGCTCGCTTCCGCAGGCGGGACTTGGAAAATTCCTTAATGGCCTACGGTGAAGTGGGTGAGCAACTATCTGCTGCGGCAACTGCTATATAACATGTGCGCTTACATATTCATCCCCAAACTGGTCGGTAGCTATATGGACGGCACCGTAAGAGCCCCGGCCAATCTCTTCCCCGATTGTATATTGATTGACAGTAGATTGCGATATCCCGTCAATCTCGTCGTTCGTGTATTTGGCATCCAGAGTCTCCTAGAAAAAAAAGGACGGCGGGACCTCAAATTAGCCCACTTTGGCGCACACACAGCTGGCACAACAGATGGCATGCTTCCTTACTTTGACTTCGCGGTGCTGCGACGGAGTCCTCTTGTGATGTCTTAAGGGACTTAACGGAGCAAGAGGGAGTGCCGATCTGCCATGTGCATGTCTTAGAAAACCATGTCTGAGCGTCGCACATCGCGGGGCAGCTTTGCGACAGAGAGTAGGTATATTTAGCTACCTAAGCAGTCTAAGCTGCAACTTACAGGTGAGGGGCAGAAGCTGATTCGTTTGCGGCATCAGCAATTTGCTCGATACTGATGCGCGGTCGCGGCGATGGTGGGGTAGGCAGGCTGCGAGGGCTGCTCGCAGTGGCCATATCGACAGCCGCGTTGTCTGGTTCCGCTGATAAGGAAGCAGTTGGTGTTTCTATCATGGTATAGCCGGGTGTTGATCCCGTTGAGCAAGCTGGCCGAGATAACAAAAACAATGGGAACTGGAAGGACTATGCGTGGGCAGACCCTCGGAGGTGAACACGTAGGACACCAACCCAGATTACCAGAAATATATATATGGGGTGTGGACGGCCAAGGAAGGGCAAGGGATAATATGGCATCAAGAGGAACACATCACAGACGGGGGTGAATGACGTGGTTATAAGGAGAGATAGAAAGAGAGAGAGAAGATGAGGCAGATGAGGCAGATGTCACGGTGGCCGGCTGGATGCTGGAGCCTTCTCTCCTTGCTGGCTCGCAAATGAATACCTAGGTAGTGTGATGATAAGTGTTGTGGTCAGGACGACACTATACCTACCTACATATACTACCTACATAATAAGAAGAATGCTGCGTAGCGAAGTAGAGTAGTATATACTAGCACTTGCGTTAGTGCCCATGTGCGGACAAAGCCAGGATGCCAGGAACAAGCATAGAAAATCACTTCTGGCTCGGTTCAGCCCAACAGCAGCTAATTCGGGCATCTAGCAAATCAGCTTTGCCATACCCATCCAGTCACCCCTGCTGCAGCGAGAATGCCCCAGTTTGGGGGCCCTGCACTTCCTAAGTTAGTATAGGCTACCTAATCGACCGGGTGGGTACTTACTTCAGGCATTAGATAGGTGAACTGTAGGGCTGTCAAGGGAGAGCTTCAGAGGTCCAGAACTTCTATACAAACAGCCATCCATCTGTTATCAACACCAAGCACTTCCTACATGCCAAGGAAGCAACCGGCATGCCTGTAATATACTTGTGCAATAATAGTTGTGAATGATAAATAATATGAGTAGATGTTATACTTAGTATAGGCTACCTATTTTGATAGTGCCTCGGGAGTAAGAACCTGAAGTTGTCTTTTCATTTATTTCGCAACCTTGTAAGTTTATATAACATAACTATTTTTAGTAGGGGAGTTGTGAGCCCTTAGTGCATCAATCATACCTTAGGTAGATTCTTAAAGGCTACTGGTCACTATATAGATAGATAGACTAGCATATAAGAAAGATCGATCATTGGTATAAAGTTTGAAATCTGGCAACAACCTTAAACACTAAACAATACCTCCCGAGGTACTTAGTGTGGATATCTTTGAAAAATATTGATACACTGACAGCAAGCCTTATAAGCTTAAAAGAGCATATAAATAAAGGCCGAGTTGTATTCTAGACCGAATGAGAATGCCGTTCAGCCGGTAACAATAGATCCAAGTGCCGTGTTTGCCGTCGGGCATGCCGCTGTAGCCGCTTTTTGAGGCTGGTGAGAAATTCAACATAGGTACCTAGTCTACCTACCCACATGTATGGTTGAACTTGAGTATGCTCTCAAGCTAAGCCTCATCAGGCAAGGAACTTACCTACTTATGTACGGCCTGCAACTGTACTACTGTACGGAGGTACTTACATAAGTCTGTGGGTAATTAAGTCGTACCCGATTAATTAGTCTAGAGCACTTTCGATTACCTGCCCTCATCTCAAGCTTCAAGCAGACCCCAACAACCGCTTCATCGCAAACAAACCCACCCGCCATTATCCACGGGCATGTGAGCTCTCTACCTCTAGTCTTAGCTAGGGAACCCCGCGCCGGCGTCATGCCCGTCCAGGTCTATTCCTTGTACATCTTTGACCGCCACAGTAAGTCGAATCTAGTCGAGTCTGGGCAGGCCGAGCGTAGCGGAGCCTCGTCAACCCAAGTCAGCCGCGTGTTGCGCCTATGGCCATGCCGACCCTCCACCGGCAGGACGGGATGTGATGCGTTGTGATGTGGTTTATACACTTCACGCGTCCAAGCAAGCAGGCAGATAGGCAGTCAGGCAGTCCGCCAGGCGAGGCGAGGAGGGGAAAGCATAAGCACAGCACCACACGAACAACCCAACCGATGCACAAGCAGACAAACAAGAGGCCTCTTTCGCTAACAATCTATCCCACATCTCGCAGCGGAGTGCATCTACTCGAAAAAATGGCTGCAGTCCGGGGCGTCGAATCCCCCAGCGCTCCCTCCCTCGGCCACGTCCGACCAGCACCGACAGCAAGCGAACGGCGGTGACCCAACCGCGACGACAGCGGCAGCAACAACAGACCAACCGCCTCCTTCTAAGCCGCGGCGGAACAAGAATGCCGACGACGCCAAGCTGATCTTCGGCACCGTCTTCAGCCTGCGGAACATGGTGCGCAAGCTGGGCGGCGACGACGACGCCTTCATCTCCTTCCGCACCGCCCAGTACAAGTTGCACTACTACGAAACGCCCACGAACCTGCGCTTCGCCCTGCTGACCGAGCCCGGCGCCCTCAGCATGCGCAACGTCTTACACCAGATTTACATTAATCTCTGGGTTGAGTATGGTGAGTTTTAGGCGAACCCCTTATCATATTTCCTTTCTCTATGTCATGTTACTCTACTGCTTGCTTGCTCTTCCATCGAACGCCGGTGTTGGGGTTCATATACTAGTGATTATCATGTAATCAATCAGACTAATATCTGCCTCGCTTACAGTGGTCAAGAACCCCTTGTCGCCTGTGGAACATAAAGGTGGCGAGGGCGTGCGGAACGAGATGTTCGAGCTCGGCCTGGACAAGTTCATCCGTGGGCTAATGTGAGAGAAGATCAAGATAGAGATGGCTCTTGGTGAGTCTCAGTCAAACAAGAGACAAGTCCATACGTCAGGCTCCCCTGACAACGCAGCGCTGTAGAAGAGGAGGGTATCCCGTCAGCGCGGGCGATATAAATGCCAGCAAGCCAACGAAGGTGGCTTTTGGTTGCATCTCGGGGATACTAGTAACGGGAAACTTATTACTGGGATACCACATCTAGATTCTGAAGGAGAGAGCCAGCTTGGCATCACCTTATCATCTGCGTCAGTCTGGTACCGTACCTTTTAGAGATTGTGTCCTGGGAGCTATTGGTTCCCTTATCTTCCTAGCGGGACTTGCAAGCAAGCGATCAACTTTGCATGAGAGAAGGGCAATTGTGGCATTTTGTTGCCAGCCCGTGATATGCTATGATATAGATTACACGTCCACCCTATTTATGGACGATAGGGCGAAACCTCAGCAGCCCAAAAATACAATAATAATAATATACACATCAGCTAACGCGTGTTGTCGTTCATACCTAGTATCCAGTTGTATGTAGTCTAGTTATCCACCCGTTTATCCCTTATTAGTCTCGATGAAAAACTATCACAACGCCCATTGTTTAGTGCATGCATGCCTTTCCACCACTATGCCTACGCCGTTCTTGCAGAATATACCCCAATTATTCGCTGTGTTCTGTCTGTCCTCTTGCTTATATCGGCCTTTGAAAGGGGGATTTCGACTCAGGTGACGCAATAGTCGTAGTTCAGTCGTAGAGACCGCACGATATCACCTTTCTCCAAGCCCACGCAATTTCCCAAGATACGTCTTTCTCAGCTAGTTATGGTGATCCTATATGTGGCGGTACCAGTAATAGCTAATTTCCGAGCTATAAAGGTATATGAGAACTAGCTGTCGGTCATGACTGCGATTGTGACTGTGACACTGCCGTCTGGGAAGACTCGAGGGCCTTTTCCCACGCACTCTCAAACGAGCTTTGCGAGGGATCTACTACGACAACGCTCTCGTCGCCTGTCATCGCCTGAGATGACCTCACCCCAGTGACGTGGTCCCGCCGAAACGTGCCTTGATCACCATACCCAGCGCCAACGGCAGCGTCGTTGAGGCCAGCTGCGGCAGCGACGAGCTCTTCGTCCTGGTGGATCTCGTTTTCCCAGTTACTTGAATACACAACGGCGGCAAAGGCTCCAAGGTCTTGGACATATTCCATTTCCTGCAGGTACTCGTTTGGCATGCCACTTCCAATGACGTGCGCCTGTCGCGTCAGGACGGACAGGATTTTCGGTAGTAGAACCGCGCGGGTCGTGGGGTCGGTAGCAGCTTGTTCTAGAGGCTCGGGAGTGGAACTCGTGGCTGGGGCGCTTGAGCCAAAAGCGCCGGTCAGCAGTTTCTTATTTAGCAGGACAGAGAAGCCGGCATCGAGGAGGAGAGTTAGCACGTGACAGAAGGCTGGGGATTCGACCAGGTCAGACGTCTCGTCAAGCAGACGGCGAAGGGCCGGTGTTATGGTTGATGTGGGTGAAGAGGTCGACGAGCTACCGGATTGGTTTGCAGTAGCCGTGGCGCTGTCACCCAAGACGCCAGATTCCTTCAGGACAAAGTCCTCTAACGGTGTGGGTGGAAGGAGGCAAGATAGCCACTGAGCGCCTGGTCTCTCGGAGCTTGACTTCATTTCGACCTTTTTGCGAACTTCGAGTGTGAGTTGCGAGAAAGTGTCGAAACTCAATAGATCACGCGGGCTCAGATGCCCAAACACCTCGCGGACGGCGGTCTCAACCCTTTCCATCACGTCTGTCCATCCCCGGTTCAGTAACCACCAACTGAAGGTCAAGTATTTCCGGTTGGTTTCAAAATCACTGCCGTACGCCTGCTCCGGGTTATCATCATCATTGTTCTCGAGGTTTATCGTGGATTGCGCTGCACCAGTTGCTAGTGAAATCACGCTGGATAGGTAGCTCCTCCGACCGAGAAGGTTCAGTTGGATCCTGGTAAGCATTGTCAAAAGTGCTAGTGTGTATACAAGCGTGAAGGCTCGCGTGATCGCTAGAAGTCATGGTTAGTAGGGAGGGCTTTCGTGTGACGTGCTCTATTCTTTAAAGCGAAGGGTGCTCACAGCTTATTGTCAAATCATCCCAAAGCTGCCTCTTCGTCTTTCGGGGCTTTTGCACCGCTTGTTCAGCGTCTTGGGCGGCATCTCCAGTGCTGGAAACAGAGGGCAAAGCCACTTGACTGGCGTGGACGCCACTTTCACTCTGCAGACTCGCTATACTCTTGCCCTCTTCCTCTGTCATGGTGGTGTCCGCAATGCTCGGCGCTGGCGTTGACGACTCGCCACTACGCACGCTCCTAGCGGTGCCCTTCATCTGCTGGATCTCCAGTGTAATGTTCTCCGTGTTCATCGTTTCGAGAATACTCGTAGTAGCTGAGGGAAGTAGGGCTAGGACCGTGAAGGTGCAGTCTTCCTGATTTTGTTCGAACCGGCGGCGGAGGCTGTGTGATGGTTAGTCTTCGGAGGTTGTGTATCCAATTCGTCTTGTAGCTCACTTCTCTTTTGCGATACGATCACTACTCATGCGCTCGCGCGCGTTGTTGATCTTGCTCATGACATATTGGGTGGCCAGGTAGCCGGCGCCCACGATGCCAACGCCAATGGCTATGGGGGTGCGGTTGCGGCGAAACCATCGCCGCGTAGTTGATAGCATGATGAAGGGTGAGAGGGAGCGGGTCGGGGACACGATTGTTTCCCTCGGACTGATTGGGGCCGATGGGAGATTACTGGTCGTGCGACATGAAGCTCACCACCAGTATCGAAGAGGAATAAAATGGATAATCGTTGCCGTTGTCGTTGTTTGTTCTGCTGGTTGTAGGGGATGAGGTTAATCCACCCCTACATATCTGCCCCAGACTGAGTGGGAGCACAGTGGAATAAGGTAGAGATATCTGTACGACGCTGGAGTCGGGTCGAGAAGCTATCTGACCGCTGATGATGAGTGGTACCAACTCTCAATCTAGCCTGGGCAACTCTTTGACGTGTGCCTCGGCATCGCGTGATGACAAGCTTCCCGTGTGGACCCGGTCAGTTACCTAAAGGTAAAAAGTTAGATCGATTGATTACAGGTACATACAGAGATACATGTAGTACCGTAGTACCTAGGTAAGTATGTACGTATCCCCCGGAACACAGCCACACAGAAGGTGTGGCTTAAATGACGCATCTGCCCCGTTCCAGAACCCCGCCATTCTCCATCAATTCTTTACATGCCGCAGTCTGCCAAGCCCAGCCGAGAGCTGTCCTGTGACAGCCTCTCACCACAGCAGCGGCCTCATCGAGGTCGTACGTCACAAAACCATCCCACGTGTGCGCCCGTCAATCCACCGCCAGAATCAAGCATGGCGCAACAGAGACCTCAGGAATTCATATTAGAAGCGTTTGCCGACTCAGCGTCAGTCCGAGATGTCGTCCGAGGTAAGGCGCGCCACCATCCGTCTTCTCTGTCCTTGAAATGCCCCGCATCTCGTCGCCATTCGAGATGATCGAGAGAGAGACAGAGAAATACGCCGCCCATATATCGCGACCCGGCGATCCCGCGCCCCGGACTCTGCAGCGCATTTTTCTGACTTCCCGAAAATAGGAATACTACATACCATATTCTTCCACCGGTTCTTTCCCTCCCTCGCACCGGGCTCGCGCGAGGTCCTCGATATCACGCTCCCCTTCGTCGACGACGCCGAGCTCGACACCATGATCGAGAAGCGGGCAGCCGAGCTGGCGCGCGAACTAGATGCTGAGCGGACACACTCGCATTCTTCGGGGCCGAGCGCGCCACCCCATCACCACCTATCACAGCAACGCGGCGGAGCCGCCGCAGCAGTAGCTAGCAACGGCGGCCGCGGCAACATTTCTGTCCAGTTCTTCGAGAAGAAGCGCCGCAAGGCGTGGTACATGCGCACGACCTTTGGCGGCGGCGGCGACGAAGAAGTGTGTTGGGAATGCTGGACCGTCAAGGTCACGGTGGCCGAGCCGAGGACGGACAGCGGTAAGGGGTATATTCCTTTTCCCGGGTTCCGGACCTGTTCTCTCCCTGAATAAATAGATCAAATACCGACGACTGGCTCCCCCTACACGTCAGCAGTGGTTCATAGAGGGCAATGGCTCATCTGCTGAGAAGTTCCCGCTGACCTATTTCTCAAACTCTTTAGAGCGAGCCAAAGTTCGCAAAGCCATGGAGCAGACGCTCCTTACGACGGCCATGAAGATCGTGACCTGCGTAAACTCATACAAGGACCACATCCCGCCTATTACGACTAGCGAGACTAACCCCTTTCCTTACCAAATAAATGTCAACCAGAAGGATGCGGGATGGATTACACAGATGGGTATCTACTAGGGATTACTGCGACGAAACAATCCAAGGAGACAGTCCGCTTGCTTATAAACCCACCACCACTACTACTACCACCACCACCCCCTGACGCCTCCGTTCACTATTGAGGCTGCATCCTGCGAATATGCTGTAAATACACGCCCTCTCACTGGTCTGACTTACTACTGGTTCCTGGGCACTGGGACCTGGTACTCTGGCGTTTCATGGAGTTTTATAAAGAGGGAACGATAGACATGGCTTTCTTCACGGACTCATTATGTTAGACCCTCATGCCCGAAGGGCTCGATAGTTATTCAATATCAAGATACCCATCGCAGACCTATTGCAGTCTAAAGCCGGTGTCAAGTTTCAGCTCCTGAAAGCGACCGAAAGCGATATGAAAAATAGTTAAGTGGGCGCAAGATAGCGACAGTGTATTGCTAGTCAATTGCTAGCGAGAATATAGAGTCCTGGAAACCCCTACTGATCCGTTTCCAACGCCAAGCCATTTACCAACATAGTTTAGCCGTCAGTTTCCCTACTCAAGTTCCATAGAGGAGACGGGGCTCCTATTCAGATGTTCGTCTGTCGCATGAGCATTGCCTTTCATGCGTCTCATACACCACAAAACCCTGACACAAAACTCCGATTCTTTTCTGATTACAAGACGCCACGCAAGTAAACTGGGATTTCTCCCTTGCCGCACAGACATCCTCGGAGCAGCCGTCCTTTTCCAAACGCCAATGAGTACTCACATCTGATCCAGGGGCAGTAGCCAGCAGCGGCCAACTTGTAATAAAACCGTCCCCATAAAACAAAAACGCCCCAAAACGAAAACCCGGATGCAAAGTTTCTCGTGCGGGATAAAAAGGTGTCCGTCCCAAAGCGTGACTTCATTACAACTGTATGAAAAACAATAGACATAAGAGCCGTGAGGCGAAGAGGGGCACGGGGCGCAATCTAGAGTGCAGATAGGAGAGCAAAAGTGTCCGAGAGCGAATATGTCCATGCCTTAGGAGTCGTCAACTTCGTAAATGCCACCAATTCAGATGACGGTGGGCGCCATTATGAGTATAGGATAGGTGTTATTCATTGTGTTGTGTAGCTTCGTCCCAAGCTGGGTTTGGATCCTTTCCAAGACCCAACGGCACTGCGACCCCCTCCGATCTTTTCAAACCCCTGCGCAATGTCCAGCAGATTTTCCGTTTCCTCTTGGAAAAGAGGCGGATTAAAACTATTCTCAAAGTTAGGCCAGTCATTCTCCTTCGCAGCAAGTTGTAGGCTTGCCCGATTAGCAGCCAAAGGTGACTGTAAGAAGATCTTGCTCGGCGATGACATGCCCTCGAAAGCTTTGCTAGGAGACTCATAGCCTAAGCCAGGTGTTGGGCTAGGAGCTCCTAAAAAGGGAGCCGAGGTGATAGATTTACGAGGTGCAGAATTGGCAATGTCGCCTAACGCACTTGTAGACTGTGACCGATCTAGTCGTGGTCTTCTCACCGACCTCTTAATAGGTGAAAGTTCTGAGGGCGTTTCAAGATCCAGCGCCACGTCTTCGAAAAAGCTGAAATCAGTCACCCCGAAGCCAGCGTAAGGATCGAGTCCGTAAATCGAAGTTTCGTTCGTAGAGTCTCCAAGGAATGAAGGACTCCACGGAGGCATGTTAGCGATATTGTCCGAAATATTGCTCACACGGCGCAAAGGTGATTCAAACATCGAGGTGACATGATCACGATGTGCTTGGAGGTTGGTGTTGGGTGAGACCGACGCGATGGGCATCGGTGGAGGCTTTATCTTGACCACGGGAGTCAAGGGAGGTGGCATTTGCCTGGACTCTCGGGAAGGTGAAGAAGATACCGGCATAGATCCGTTCGAACGGCTCTTGGTCGGACTGTCATAAGATGAATGACGAAGACGCCTGATTTCATCTTCAGCTCGCCCTCGACCGCTCTTCACACGAGGGTGTCTCGTCCCGGAACTATAAAAGGGATTGGGCTGTTGGCGGAGCGCCGATGATTCCAATGATGAGATATAACCACTATCATCTACCGCGGCAGAAGCATCCATTGAGGCATGTTTACGCTTCTGAGAACGTTTTCGAGAGCCCCAAAGTGTCGTTCGAGCTGGTGGTGGAGTATTGCTTTCTGGCTTGGCAAAGCGAGGCATAGGAGGGGATGAGAGTATCGCCGCGGGAAGAGGGGAAGGAAGAGAAGTCGACTCAGGGCCATCAGGTTCTCGAGTCTTGTCACCCAGCTCTTCAGCGCAGGCATTATCAGAAAGGGGGATGGTAGCATCTGATGATGGCTCAGGGGCAATAATGACTGGAGCTTGCGCCATCGCCTGGAGATATGGAGTAGCTTGAGTTTGAGAAACCATAGGGAGCGACGGTAGCCCATCGTGGAGATAGGGCGGCTCGAATTGAGAATAGTCGACACGCGGAGGCACCATTGACATGATGTGTACGTTTTCTGATACCACGGAAGCCTTTCGACTTGGTTTCTCTTTCATAAATTGTTGCTCCATGCCTAGTTCAATAGCCCAGTAATTCCCTTTTCCCGGATCATCTTTCGGGCGTTCTTGTTTGATAAAAGCTTTGTTGAGACTCAGATTGTGCCGAATACTGTTTTGCCAGCCTGCATCATTTGCGTTGTAGAATTTGTATGTATCGGAGATCCACTTGTAGATTTGAGACAGAGTGAGCTTCTTCTGAGGAGAGCGAAGAATGGCCATTCCGATTAGTTGCGCGTAACTGTGGCCAGGTTTCGTACCATCATCATAAATAGGAGGAAAGGCGGTCGGATCTGAAAGGAACGGCTCCTCAATCTTAGGCTTTTTTGATGGTCTTGATTCTGTTATAGGCGCAGCTTCCAGGAGGGCACGTTTCCCTGACTGAGTTGGATAATACTCTTCGACGCTAAGAGTAAACGATGGAGGCGCGGGACACAAGGTAGGATGCAAGTTTTCCTTATCAGCGCCTACTTGTCTCGAGTTGGCTGTCTTAAAGGTCGACATCAAGGGTTTTTTGGGCATCGAGTCAGTGGTTTGCGCATTTAATGTGGGCGGACATATATTTATCGTGTTCAGCTTGCGGTTTTGCGACGAGCCCAATGGAGTAGTTGAAGGTTGGCCAAAGGTCTTATAGGGCGAATGATGCTTCCTGCGGCCATTTGGAGGATTGAAAACTAGATTACCGGTCGAGTTCCCTAAAGGACGCCGTGGAGACGGTTGTCTTCCCACTGTCGGCATTGGAGCTCGGCTTATTGATGGTGCTGATGGTCCGCAATTTTCATCCTGAAACTCGTCCTGAAATATCTGTAGCGGTTCATTCGAGGCCGGAAAACGCGTCGGTCTGGCCATACTGGCCATAGGTGATAGGAGCTAGGCGGCAATTCGTCGACGTCAGGTATAGTCTTGTATCAAAGTCAGCGATGTCGTCGTGGAAGACATAAGTAGTCATTCGATATTAGGTCATAAGGCAGTCTCTAGCATCCCATGACGACATATAATTTGATGACAAGGAGAAGACTCACCTGTGTCAAAAATGGTGCTGAGATGAGCAGTGGAGACGTGAAGCCAGGGTGACCGTCGTGCGCCGTGGGTATCGCTAGAAAAGATTCTCTACGAGTGAGTTTGTGTAATTACGAATCCAAAATCGCTATGGAGTGCAGTATATTGCAAAATGGTCGAGGAGGATGACTCGTGGTCGGTGTAGTAACACATGTAGGTGGTAATGGTCAAGGTGGATAGCAGGCAAATTAGATGAGAGGAGATGAAGGACGAAAGGGAGGGGGGAGCTAGATCGTCGAGATCTGGGGGAAGACTGAGTGACAGCCGGGTATGCAAATGCGAATGCAAGAGAGAGAAAGAGAGAGTCAAGGTACAGAAGACCTGGGCAGAGGGGAGTCACGGTACGTACAGATAGGTAGGAAAGTAGGCGAGAGAGCGAGTCTACCTGGAGTACACCTACTAAAAAGCAAGTTTAGGTAGAATGGGCAGTGGGAGACGGGTGGGTATGCCCTGTCTTGCAAGGAGGTATTCTATTGAAAGCCGAGAGGCAGGAAGAATGGAACTGAACAAGCTGAGCGTGTACGAAATGGACGGCCGAGCAGGGCTTAGTGCGCCAACTCAGCAGTGGAACTCCAGCGGGGCGCAGCACCAAGTGGGGCGGTGTGGAGTCGGATCCACGGCAGAAGAAGCTCAATGTAAGAGAGGATTGGTCCAGAGCTGCTCTGGGCTGACACGATGATGGTAAGCAAGAGATACTCCACCAGGTAGAGTGCTGTGGATTCCGGACATCAATGGACAAGGACCCGGTGCAAGCAGTGGAGCCGATTAGAGTCGGCAGAGACAATGTGGTTGGATGGTGTCTCTGCGTGCTTGTAACAGTCCAGTCCAGCCCAGCTCGTCCCAGCTGCGGAGAGTTGGGAAGTGCAAGTCCTCTAGGTATCCTCAATTCTAGGTGAGATGATGCGGGCTGTCAACACAAGTCTCCGTCCGTCGATCACAGAGATCGTGCTAACCAATTCATGGAGCGAGGTAAGGACGTGCAGGTGAGTGTGTATGAGGCGCCGAGATGTTTGGGCTCTCGGGAGCCGAAGTGAGACGAACGACGAATAGTGTGTGCTGAGAGGCCACAACCGAATCGATAGAACTATGCCGGTTGATTCAGTACGCGCGGGAAGGCCGATCCTGTTTGAGCCGAGAAGAGAAGAGGTAAGTAAAAACGGCGGTCGCTCCAAATTTCAATTGACGACTTTTACTTTTACTTTTCCCTCTCTTGTTTGTTTGTTGGCTGGCTGAGTCTATCGCATCTTCCACATCCCTTCTTCGCGTGCACTCGTCCTTTTCTTAGCTCATCCCAGCAGTACTGTTATCTTCACAGAGGCCTGGCGTGGTAACGGCTCGTGGTGTGATGCAATGTGCAACCCAAAGGATCAGCTCGTACGAGAGTGCAAAAACCGTCTGGGATTAATGAGGTGGGTGCAAGCGATTGGACGAGAGGAGGCGGCGCGTAGATTGATTCCGGATTGGTGGAACAGGGGGATGCGAGGAGGGGTGTCGATTGACTTGGACGCGTCGTGTTGTTTTCCCTCTAAATGGCTAGCGACGCGTCTGGCCAATCAGGACACCGTAGATAGCCCACTGGCACGCCTCTGCATGCACTTTGCTCTCCCCCAGCTGCTATCCAAATACGGCTAGTGGGGACCCGCGATGTGCTACACTACCGCTGCCTCACATAATTTGGGTTATCCTTCTCTCGAATTAGCTCGCTACTTTCCTGATCAAGCGGCCATTTACTCGATCATCTACCAGTATGCCGTACCGGTAGCTCATCATCTAGCGTCATCTATGTATATACCGGTAGTACTTAATATTACTTCACACTAGGCACACTACACTACACGACTCCAACAACTCGCTAACCTTATTTCTCCTCCCCATTACTTTGTACTCAATTATTCGCAGTACGCCTCAATGACGATTACATACCACCAGAATAAGTATAGGTACGTCGGTGGGTACTGATAAGTTATTCCGGTCCGGAAACACGAACCCGTGTCATCCGTAACCGTCATGTGATTTCGATAATATGGGTAGCAACGACACGGAACATCTCTCGGCACTCATTTCTTACAACAAACGTCGTCGTCCTCTACCCTACCATGTTGTCGTCGATGTTAATATCTAAGTAAACGCTACCACAACGCTAGAAAAGCATATCATTGTATATGCATTGTAGTGCTGTAGAATAACATTGTTGCAGAGAGACTCTGTAAGTACCAAACGCTCGTACGAACATGATCATCAGGGATCGAGACGACCATAAGGTCCAACCTTTGAGGGCCTCACCTCACTGATGGCATGTATAGTATGACCGGACTTGATGTGAACCAACAGAGCAAGCCATCCTTGATACCCTTATCGGCCATTCCGTCTGGTCCAATCATCTTTCACCATTGGATATAGAGCAGCATCAAAGCGGCGCCCTCATTTCCCACGTCTGGTCTTTCAATGCACCATGACTGCCAACTCATCATGACTCGGACTCTCACCGAAGAGCAGGATCGGGCCTTCGTGGTTAAGGCCCCATGCTCAACGAATCATAACTCAAACGCACAAAGTATGTGATCTTCTTAGCCGGCCGGCTGGGCTGCGACCTCAGTGGCCGTTCCTGCTCAAGGACTATGTATGGCCCGCTACAGTCACGGTTTCAAAGACTCTTAAAACACAGGTTCTAGGCAGACTCGGCCACCATTTATTACATTATATAGAAATATCAACACATGTAGCTAAAAGAATTCGATTGATTGTCTAAGGCAGAGCTCTAGGCACCCTAGCAAATCCGGGTGAGGTCTATCGGTTCATATCAACCTAGTACTACTGAACTTGACCATACATAACAGCCAGGCAGGCATTGAACTGTTAACTGGGGCGTCAATTGTGGTCGTCATTATTTGCATGAATGATAGGAGGGATACGTTCACCGGAAGGCTCGCAGTTGGCCCTTTTCACAGGTGATATCACAAAATGCAAGCCGAATAAGCTTTTTACTAGCTCCCAATATTACAAAGACATCACAAGACAGAATTAGATACAGAAATACACATGGAATTAACTTATATCCACAACTATTCTTTTTATAAGTACCATGTAAGAAGACATTCATTTCCTTGCTTTTCTTAAATATAGTTGTAATTTTTCTAGACTTAAAAAATCTAGTCGAAATCAAAGTAATAAAACCATGAGAAACGAAACGCCACCGCATTAATATTTAAATCTATGTAACATACCCGGTGAATCAATAGGACCGAGCAAAGGGAGGTGCCAATGAAAGCAAACAATAGCTCTACCAAACCTTATAGTTTCAACATATGCTATTAAAGCCCGGGCACTAATAGAAGTAGTGGTTCTAGGACCATCTTGATCTCCCTGAAATCGTGCAAAGAATTTTCAAAATATAACTTTAACCTACTGGAGTACCTTGTTGAATACCTAGATCATTCCTTAGGTTACTGCACTTCCATTGAAATATATAGTAGTACTGTAGCACTCTCCCATGTGTAGGTATAATTGCCTAAACATGCGAACCTAACCTGCTCCTGTATTACTAGCAAAGTTCTTGCTATTCTAGCATAATTTTTTCCCCCCTTTTTTCAGATGTTCATAGATATGAAGAATGTCAGGATATAAACAGTACAAGCAGGCGAAACACCTAACTGTCAACAAGCAGCCATAGCTACGTAGCCGAGGCTTCCTTATCAGTTCAATATAGGCAACCAACCACTTTTCTTCGCTTTTGCGGGTTTGAATTAAGTGACATAAGTAAATAACAAAACACAACACCCCCTGGGGGTCGAACTTCTGCTAGGTCGACCGGCAATGTGGATGAGGTTACTTGTGCTCATCACTGTTCTACAAAAAGCGTTCACCAGAACCGCGGTGATGGTTGACGTGTCACTAATCATATAAACTAAGTTTCCCGGTGAAGCTAATATGAGATGTGGTCAAAACTTCTAGTTTTACATTTTTCTTCCCTTCTCTAAATTTGTACTATGGCTCTAACCCTTACATCGCGTAGCTATTTAGGTGAGAACATTGTGGAACACCAAATGATACAAGCACATTTCGGCCATAGGAGTTTCACGGTGAAAACAGATGTTACATCGACCAGTACGTGGTGAATTTTTGACTGTCAGAGGCAAGCACTTGCTGGAGAATCGCTTACGTACATATTAACTTTATATTGTCACAGATACTTGCATAGCACCTGCATTCTCCAATCTAAATTTACCTTAGTACTGTAGGTACTATGTAATAGGTAACCCCGCTATCTCTTCGGACCCCAACTAAATAGATACGTACTTACGTAGGTAGTACCTGGGTAGCTGAGGGCATCATCCTAGCTGCCCCTCCATTCCATCTCACAAACCGTAGGCTGCTCGGTACCTCCCCTCCTTCGCACGACACGCTCTACGTATGCTCATCAGCTCGAGGCCTCGCCCTGCTATGTAGAGAGCTGATTGAAAACAACACTACCACCTTGTAAAGCTATCAACATGCCCCATTGGCGGGACGATTATCTGGCCTCGTTGCAAGAGGCGGAGCTCAACAACCCGGTGAACAAGGAACTAGTCGAAGCTTGTAAGCGCGGAAAACTTACTCATATCCCGTTGCATGGGCAAACGGACAACTTTAACAGCAGCGCCAACACCCCAAGCCCATCATCAACTCAAACCGCCCCTCCACACACAAACAACCCATCAGTCCATCCATCCGTAGCCGTGCAAAGCTGACGATGATGCTCCTTCGCCCGCTCTCTAGGCTCCCAGCTCGCAGACCGTGTCGCAGCACTCGAGGCCGAAAAGGCGGCCTGGGCCGCTAGCTCGCCTGCTGTTGGCAACAAAGCAGCATCGTCGAAACCCCCATCGACCAGCGAGGCTGATTCCACGGCCTCACCCGAAGGCACAGCCCAGCTCCGTCTCGACCTCGCTGAGGCCCTACGTGGACGCGGCCAAGCGCAGACACGTCTCAAGGCTGCCGAGGCCGAGCTCACGACGCTGCGATCCAAGAATAGAGTCGACACCAAGCGCATCGGCGATCTGACGTCGGAGCGCAACGCGCTGATGGCAAGGGTGCGGGATCTGAACGAGGAGCTGGACAAGAAGAAGAAGTTCCTGAAGGTATGTGAAACGCGCGAGCGCCCTCTGGTTGTTTGCTTGTGGCTGTGCCGTTCATATGTTTGGGATTTCGACCGTGGTTAGGGCCGAACTCGACGCAAGGAGTCGCGTCTAGGGAAAGCAGCTGGGGGGCAAGAGGGTAGAATTAGGCACAGCCTTCGTTCACCTGTTCGAGGGAATATCCTTCCGTGCTGACTGCTTTGTTGTTCTCTAGGATGTCCAAGATGACAATCTGACGCTAAACATGGAACTTAATATGACCTTACAGAAGTCGGCTAAGGTGCAAGCCGAGAACAAGGAGCTTGTGGATCGTTGGATGAAGAGGATGGGCCGTGAGGCTGATGCCTTGAACCTCCAGAACGAATCACCAAAGAACCACAAATGATGGCAAACAGGCCAACCGAAAGGAAACGTCCATCGTCATTGTTATGCCTGGTATCATTTACAATTGTGTCATCTATACAGTAAGCGTCTACAACCCTGTGTCTCTAAATTCTAGCCAATCCTTTGGTATCCTATGCGTCGCTGTTCCAACCACCCTACTCTACACGATGCATAAGCAACAGCTGACGCGATAAGTAATGTCGAAAATCACTATACAGTACGACTTTATTTCCTAGTGGAGATGTAGTACTCTCCATCGGATCCGGTCCAGCTCACCCAATTTTCGTGATATCGGAAATGCTCGAAGTCGAGGATACTTGTGGCAACATCATTGATTGCTGTTTTGTTGTCGTATACGAACGACTTGAGAGATATGATCTTGCAGCCCTTCTTCAGGTCGAGGAACATGTTGATGAGAGCATCGTTGAGCGTCGATGTGAAGGCCTTATTGTTGACGAGAATGACGTCTGCTTCCTTGAGTTTTTCGAGGATCTTCGCGTTTGTACGGAAATCGCCCCGCTCGAGATGAACCCTTCCTGGTGCGATACCCCAGAGCATACATCGAGATCTGAACTCTTTTTCTTGCGCCTCCGCTAAGTTGCAGGCGTTTTCCATCATCTCGCACCCATAACTGCGACAACCAATTTCAAGCGCGGCCTGAAGGACAACGTTCCCAACTCCGGATCCGAGATCCATGAAGACTTGGTCTGATGTCATTTTTGTCTGCTCTACCAGAATTTTGGTAACGAACGGATGTAACAGCTCTCCGTAAACATTATCGCTTCCAGCGTCGTACTTTGTGAGCATTTCAACTTTCGGCGCGACTGTGCGATCGTAGACTTGAGTGAGAATCAAGGAGACGAGACTGGACGGCAGGTGATGAATTTGGTCGAGAGTCTTGGCGACGGTACCATTTTCTACCAGCTCAAGGAGTTTTGTGTTGTAGCTGTCAAGTGCTGCCCGGAAGGCTGAGACATCTCGGTATTTCTCGCTTACGGCGCGTTCCATCTGCCTTCTAAAACTCATGTTGTGATCGATGAACGCCTTGGAATCGGCATCGGAGAGGTATGTCTCGGCTACGGTCTCGATGATTGCGAGGATGTCTTTGACCGCATCGATCTTATCTTTCTGCCACACAAGCTCATATCTCAAATGCGAAGTTAGCACCACAGTTGGAGTCTGATCAAGGCAGAGGATTTACCTCTCCCGCGCGCAGCGTGAAGGATATTGCACCTCAATAGCTACTTCGTCATCTTTTGCACCGGGGATCGGAGGGCACTTTGTTGCTCTTGAGGCGATGTCGGCTGCATGGATAATATTGGGTTTCCTAACATCGTCGCCAAATGCCTTCTTGTGGCGCAACTTGCGGTTCTCGTCGACTACTGGCCTGCTGTCACTCTGTCGCATGCGCTTTCGGAAGGGATCGGCGTCATCGTCTTCCGAGTCGGTGTCGTTGCCAAAAGCGGGTGAATCGCGGGGCGTGCTCGACATAGCCTTGCGCTTTCGCTCGATCCGCCGCTCATCAGAGGAGGAGGGGTACGGAGATGCGCTCTTCGGTCGCGATGTGCCGGGATTGGGGGATAACTTTGTCAATGGTGACGGACGGACGGACGACGCGCGCACGCTGTTGCTGGGTACCAGACTTGGCCGAGATTTACCAGGGACAAGTACCCTTTCAACGCGCATGGCAGCTGGTGCCTTCTTGAGCTTTGACTTCTGGCCAAAGAGCCCCATGGCTACGGTTGCGAAGCACGGCGCTGGGGATTCCTGGACGTATATACTACTGGATTCATGAGAAACGAGGGGGCTATATCATTTTACATGACTTAACAAAGGAGGGCCGAGTCGGTGGATTGGCGGGTTCGCGGGTCTGGGTAGCGCGGGGAGGGAGGGATGTTGTGTAAAAGACAAGGCTCCTGTTAGCGAAAAGAGAGTGGTGCGCCTCAAGGCGTGCTGTGGGCCAGAGAGGGGCAGGCGAGCGAAGGGATGTTATAGAAAGAAAACCAGGCGGCCAATGATAGAAACACAACAAATGACAAATGCTGGTAGCGACAAGAAAAAAGAATGCAGTGCACAGGATGTTGTGTGTACAGTGGTGTAAGTAGTGTAGGACTCAGAGGTCCTTGTCGTACCAGGCAAACTGGAGGGATTGCGAGGCGAAAATAGTGGACGAGCCCAGATTTGGAAGCCTTTCCCTGTCGGGGAGGCAGGTTCCACTGGTTACCGCACTGGCCCACACTACTACCATGATAGGTATATGTAGGTACTGTACTATCACCTAAGGATTCAGTTTCTTATAAACCACACTTTCCCTCTTTAGGACGGGGGAGTGGAAATAAGCGAGATAGACAGCAGATACAAAGCAGGTAAGTAGGTGTGTAGACGCCACAGAACCATGTCATCATACATGATCGCCTGTATGACTTTCACACTTTCTAACTAAAGGGCTATTAGCGTTAGTTAAAAGCACTCCTTTCACCAGCCGTTTATGGGTGGACTCGAGTTCGGACGTTCCCAGATCAGGCAGGATCCTGTGCTTCAAATGATAAGCGGTACCGGAAAACTTACAAGTGAGACGACCCAGCACGTCATGACATTGAGATCTCTTGAAACTTTGGGGGTTTATTCTTATACTCCATGTACCGTACTCGAACCAGGGGGGCCTTTCATTACCGACCACCAACATGGGCTGGAACAGGCGAGTGAGTTCCGGCCGCCGAGATTACCGGGAGAGAACAGCAATGCCGATTGCTACCTGCGGCTTGGCATTGCGAGGGTCTATCAAAGCTTCTGTCAATCTGATATCCTTTGTTGCTATACCTATGCCAAGGGACAGCATTCGAATAGCCATATTGATATACTACTGAAAAGCTTATTATTATCTATTAATACAAGTGTAATTGTATTTATCTATCTCGCTGTATTTATACCAAATCTTCATGCAACCTACCATGCTGTCTCCAAGGTTAGCTGCAATTTGCGGTTGAGCAGTCTTCTTTATGAGACAACATGGCTACTTAGTATCACCGAATGGTTAAAACAAATACTCGGAATGTACGGGATGTGTTGCATACAGCACTGACGGCGCTACACATTAAAATCTCGTAGTTGGGTTACCCACTTAGCCTGTAGGTCCCTACTCCTTACTCTACCTACTCTACTCACTCATACATAGTCTCCGATGAAATGTGCTTCTTCCATGTACGACCATACCCTCTGGAAAACTCGGGATCCCGTCTGCTCTCCCATAGATAAGCCGGAGAGGGCCAAATCAGTAGTCGGGTCGGTGACGACCGGCGAATCCTTGGTGTTGTACATATATATTTTTCTTCTTTTTTTCTTCTTTTTTTCTTCTTTTTTTCGGTTCCGTTTACCGTTTGGTTTGTTTTCTGTATTTGTTAGTTTAGGTGGTATAGGTAGGAGACGGGATGAAGGTCTATTTTGGCAATAAGTAGCTATGAAAGCGCCAGTATTGCTATCCCGATTGCGCTTACAGTCTTCGGTCTCGTCTACGATTAGCAGCGGTATCGCCGGCTACGCAAGCGGGGTCCTATGCTGCTTATGGGGTGCATCATATACCTAGGGCATCGGCTGTGGTAGCATCTTCGTTTTGTTGGACGTCTCGTACATGACTTAGTTGCCCTTCACGAGCAGGGTGAGCATATACGCCTGATCCCTGATATCAGTAGTCTGGGATCTGACCTTATCCGTCTGCCCAGCGTGGCCCTGATATTAACGATGAGCTAGCGCTAAGGTCCTTAAAGCACAATACCTTTTTATAGCTTATTCTTACCACCCTTGTCATAAAGATGTATCATATTATGAATAGATTTCGGAAGTAAAGTCTTATTTGTTTTTACGTGCCTAAACATGCCTAGAAATACTCTCCCCATAGTGTCTATCAACTTCTTCATGGTGTAGGGAGCTAGCTATTTCTCAAGTTATTCTCTAACCGAATTTCGGTTGTCGGATTCACACTCAGCTTGTCAGACACACTCAAGAAATAACCTGCCTCCTCTCCCTACCCTTAGACTTACAAAGTCCAAAGAAATCCAACACCTCTCACCCCCTTACGCCATGAATACCATCTCCTCCAACGTTTTTCTCATCTTGACCGTAAGATTAGAGGGATTCTAACGATTAAGATAGGAATTTACCGGCCACTTTACGGGGCAGCATATACCTTATTAGACATAGATCTACGGTTACATTGACTCTTAACATAACATCATCCAAGGCCTAGTAGGCGATTTCTGAATCATGGTTGCTCTAAGTCTTAGTTGTATATTTGTTGAGAGGGTTTCAATGGTATTACGTCCTTAGGAACCCATCAATACACTATATTTTCCCCGCAGGACTAGAGAGGCGGGAATACGAACTTCAGATACCTTATATATACTCGATAGTTTTTAGGTAATATGTCATAGACATCCCACTCTTGTACATGAAACGCGGTGCTAACTTAAAGGAAGGCGGATATCCTGAGTTCATTGAATAGCGCCATTCGATTATAACAGATAGTGTCATTAGCTAGTCCTTATGGGTCAGATGAGTCTGGCATACGCATAGAGAAGAATTATATGGTTTTGACAACTGTAGGTAAATATATATGGGTATGGAGGCGAAGGCCCGCGCTAGTATATGTTACGTCTTTGTCTAGGTAAGAATTTATCTTATCCAAGTTGCTCACTTAGAAGTAACGTTGCCTGCAGGCTACTAATGACCACAGCCTCCCTCATCTCTTAATCCCACAGCGGGTCACCAAAGGAATAGCTGTTGTGGAAATCGCCAAATGTTGGTCTTGGTTGTGAGTAATAAAGAAAGTTTGAAGAATTCTTAGACTCTTTGCCACTACTATCTGCTCTATGAAGTCACTATGGAATATGATTGTGAGAGGACAAGCGTCCTTCTTAGTATTGCTGAAGAAAAGGCATTGGAAGTTATACGAGAGGGCACTCTTAGCCGCGTTAATATAAGAAGCCCAGCATTGATATCGACCGGATTGGGAACTAGGCTCACGATCTCTTTCATGTTTGCTTTGACATTGTTGTCAATCACTCTTGGATACGCCGACACAATGACTCTTTATTACAAGACATATTGATATGGGCAGGTAAAATGCTACATGACTATGCATTCGCTTTAGAAGCTACTATTTCTAACAACAAATCTAATTAGAAAATTGTTACAGACCCTTACGTAAGATCATCAACATGCCGAAAAGAAAATTGATTGGCTTGATTAGCATATTGGGGCTCGCAGCCCGGTTCGCAAATGGGCAGCTCGAACCCGACTGTAACCCTCTTCACGTGGATTGCCCAGCGAAGAGGGCCTGGCCAGAGGAAAACTACTACGTAGACTTCACGAAACAGACTGGGCCGCCAGAAAACTGGATCATTGCCAACGATGAGGTGGTCAATTTCACTCCTCAGGGTGCTGAATTTACATATGGAAAGAAAGGGGATGCTCCGAACATGTGGACTGATTTCTACATTCTCGGTGGTAGATATGATGTTGAATTACAGATCGCGCCCGGCCAGGGAATCATCAGCAGTGCAGTCTTATGGTCGGACATCCAAGATGAAATTGATTGGGAATTTTCCGGTAACCAACATGGCGAGAAGCCGTTTCCACCCCCGGACGGGAAGTGGACTGTCGAGACGAACATCTTCGCCCAGGGAAAGATGTGGGATGGCGCAGCTACCTACCAGAAAGATGTGTATAACCCGACTACCCAATTTCACACCTATTCAGTCGAATGGGACGAAAACCACATGGATTGGTACGTTGACAATCAAGTTGTTCGAAGCGTTCAAGCTTCGAATACTCCGTCGGGATTCATCTTCCCACAGTCACCTATGAAGTTGCAGCTAGGTGTCTGGGGAGGAGGAGATCCTGCTAACAACTACTGGACAATTCAGTGGGCTGGTGGTGAGATTGATATGAAGGGAGTCCCTTATACGATGTACGTGCGGAGCGTCAATATCACCAACAAATATCCGGCCTGCCAATACAAATACACAGATAGAGTATGTATTTCTGATGTTTAACGAACTATACTAATGGAAATTAGAGCGGGAAGATCGCCGGTATTGATAAAATCTCCGACGGCTGCAGTTCGACTAGTTCGCCAAACATAGTTAAGGATAGCCTCAGTGCTGATACTCCTACTCCTATAAAATCCATGGGCATATATCCTACATTAGCGATATCAGCTGCTGATAATGGCAACGCATCGTCATCTAGCCCTTCGGGCTCCTCATCAGTTTCTCCTGCTAGCTACATCGCCACGAGCCAGCCGGCGTCTGCCTCATCAACTACTTCATCCGACCTTACGCCTTCAGTTGTTGCCAGTGGCTATCCAGTCGCTTCATCAGCTAAATCTTCCGAACCTGCGTCTTCAGCTGCCACTAGCAGCTATCCAGTCTCTTCATCGGCTGCCTCCTCTAAAACTCCACCTTCAGTTACTACTAGTGGTTACCCAGTAGCTTCATCAGCTAACTCCTCCAAACTTACTTCCTCAGTTGGCGTTAGCAGCTATCCAGTTGTTTCATCGTCTAGCTCCGGAGGTATCTTGAGCAGTCTGAGCTCCCTGTTCTTGGGGACTAGCTCTGCAGCGCGATCTAGTAGTGCATCACCGACGCCTGGTAGCAATGGCACGTACCCCGTCACATCCATCAATACCTCAGTCTCTACCTCAGGAATATCGGGATCGTCAAGTATTGGGGTTACGACTCCTACTGTAGTCGCCTCTGCAACTCGGAGCTTAACGGTGGGTAATAGCAGCAGCAGTATTGGTGGTATAACCATGAGTACCATCTCGACTGTCTATTCCACTAACATCTATACCGTTACGTCTTGTCCCCCAACTGTAAAGAACTGCCCTGTGGGACAAGTTACCACCGAGCTAGTATCTTTGACGACCACGCTTTGTCCTGTAACTGGTGTTAGTGGTTCGGGTTCTGTGACTACTTCAGACCTCAAGTCCAGTTCTACTTTGATAGGGACCGCATCTACATCGTCGGCGCTATCATCTTCTTCAGAGACTGGGAGCTCGTCTCTTGCTGGCTTCACATCATTCCCAAGTTCGGCAATTTTCTCAAACACTTCGTCAGAAAAATTGCCAACTACATACACTTTCAGTTCTGAGATTACTACCTCCTTTTTGTCAACAGTTTATTCAACAAATGTCATCACCATCACATCATGCCCGCCAACCGTTAAAGACTGTCCAGTAGGCAAGGTAACTACTGAAACTGTGTCAATGTACACCACCATTTGTCCAGTTACCAATACTATTATAGATGGAAAGACATTCAGTGGACAGGCGAGCCGAGTGGACAGTACTACAGAGTCGATATCTTCCACCCCGACATACATCTCTCAAACGAACATTCCTTCCCAATCGTTCGCCTCATCGCTATCGAGTAACTCCCCGGCGACAAGTCGGGCGCCTTCACTGGGTACTTCTTCGTCGGTCTTTAGGTCGAGCGTTATCTATCCAAACACCACTGTGATTTCCAGTAAAAGCCTCCCGACTGTGACCCAAAGCCCAACTACCCAATTATCCAGCACCCCAGTTCAATTAACGACGTCTACTGTCTATTCAACTAATATCTATACGATTACTTCCTGCGCCCCCACGGTTACCAACTGTCCTGCTCGCCTAGGCCAAGTAACTACAGAGCTTGTATCGCTATACACCACTATTTGTCCTGTCGAACAGGGAGTAACAACCAGTCTCGGCGAGTCGTCAAATATCCCTATTCCCACTGGCGCTCCTTTAGTTCCGCCATACTCTTCATCCGTGCCATTGAGTAGCTCGATGTCATCGGCCCCAGTCCTCACTACATCTACAGTTTACACTAGTAGTGTGTATACCGTTAGCTCTTGTGCACCTGGGGCTATCGAGTGTTCTTCAAAAATTGGCTCAGTTACAACAGAACTGGTACCAATATATACCACGGTCTGTCCTGTTAAAGACCAACCAACCACCTCATCCTCCCTTGCCAGCACTGAAGTTTCTGTAACTAACATTGAGTCGGTCCCCTCGGCCGTAAATGGGGCATCATCCACTTTAGCGGAGCTTTCTCCTTCGCTATCATTGACTCCTCCAAGTTCTGCCCTAGTATACACGACATCTACAGTGTACTCTACAACAGTTTACGGTACTCCTGTTCATTGCTCCTTCGGCACACGAGACTGTAGCCATGTATTCACTACAGAGATCATTGCTATATCAACTACGGTATGTCCTGTATCTGACAAGACCGCACCCGCGGACGTGCCAAGCTACACGATGACCGAGATTGGAAGCACCGTAGAAATGAGCTTTTCCAGGTTAGTATCCATCTCTTTTCTTTTCCCAAAGCTTCCTCCTGTGTTCCTTATCGAAGCCCTCTGGGCGTGAAGATAAACATGCTAACAGTAAATCTCGTCATTAGTACGATTGTGGCTCCTACATCCGTAGCCACTACTCGGCCCCGGGAGATACAGACTCCCGCACCTTATGTCACGACTATCACTTCATCTGTTACGCAAGTAGATACGGTGCATGAGACACCGTCCTCGGCCTCTCAGGGACACCAGGGAGAGGGTGGCCAGTGCATCTGCGAACCCGCAACCTCGACTGTCTATGCTACGGTGACAGTTGCCGAGACTACAATCACGAGCACCAAGACTATAGAGCCGCCGTTTCCGAGCACGTACGGCACGGGCACGGGTACGGGGGCGGTGCCACTTGGAACGGGTCAGCCCACAGGTACCGGAACGGCCAAGCGTAGGTGGTTTAGACGTCCTCAAGCTGGACATAAGCATGGGCATGGTCACCATTGATGATAGATGAATCCATTCAGCAAGCATAATTGCTGTAGGAACGCGCACACGATCTCTTATCACGCAAACGATTTCATTTGTACAGGGTATAGATTCTCTTTATATTATTTGTGTATTTTGGTTTATTCTATAGACTCTTTTCAATACAGGCAGTCATTATTGAGCACTCTATGTATTTCGTCTTTGTTGTGATGGGACCGTGTTATATTGTGGGAAAGTAGCTTACACAGTAGGCGTGTTAGGAATGTAGCCAATCGAAGAGCATGCTACGGTACTCCACTTTCCTGATTAAGTATATGCTTGACAGCGATAGGTAGCGATAGGTTTTGTTCGTACGTCACCAAGTTGATCTTATGAGGATTCAGGACCTGTCTAGGACTGATAATTTTTGGCGTATTTTTACTAGTGAATTGATCACAATAATGAAATCACAATATCTACTTATATATAGGATAGATCTATCAAAATATGACAGCTGCTAATGGGACTAGAGTAGGTGAGCGTCTTGGCTGCTTCCTCTACTCGCCTGAGACCTGCGTTACACTAAGAGATATAAGCAAGCCAAAGATATTTATTTATATAGGTATACTAAAAATAGGCCTACTGTCAAAAGAGAAGCGCCAATAATATCACATCAAATCAAGCCTCCTGCACGCTCCGAGAATGAAACTAGCAGCCCCCAATGGCTGAGGTTTTGGGTACAACATATACCCCGTGGCCCCTTTGCTGTAAAAATCTGCTTCGTTTCGTAGAAACTATTCCATTACATAGATCGGATGTCTGATACAGTTACAGTACGATGTTCTCCTTACTGGTAACCCTTTCCTTGGCAATCGCGCAGAGCCATGCGGCATGTTACGACACCGATGGAACCAAGCAGGATAAATTCGTGCCCTGCAATGCTTCAGCAGAAGTGAGTGTCTGCTGCGGCGCCAGTGACTACTGCCTGGATAACGGGCTCTGTCTCGATGCTGCCGGGGATAACATCTTCACCGTCCAGGGCTGCACATCGGAGTCGTGGGAAGCACCATGCAAACAGTACTGTCCGGGCCTCCCGCGTGAGTTTAAACTGAATAGCCAACACATTCCAAGCACCCCAAATATTAATCCGAGATATGATCTGACTGGTGTGTTCTGGTAGCAACAACCAACTGGTATCAGGACCTGACCCTATGCAAGACGAATGACCGCGAATCTGGGGAGTATTGCTGCGGGCAGGACGCTTCGTGCTGCAATGACACCACTTCCTATATCACGATACCCCTTTTTACTCGCGTTTATAAAGGTATCGATGCGAAAGCGGCATCGACTACCTCGGCGACTACGTCTTCTTCTCTATCATCTTCTTCGAGCACTTCCTTAGAGAATATAATTGATAATTCACGGACGCTTGGGCTAGGTTTGGGGCTGGGACTTGGCCTGGGACTCCTTCGTAAGTAAACTACAGAACCATTTCCTTGTTTTTCTATACGATGCTCAGGGTAGAATGATCCTTTCAGGTGAAAATTATATGTTGCAAGCTTCCCACGATTTCGCAACTCCTAACTGTCATTCTCGAAATTGTAGCGACTGACTTTCAATGTTGTAGTGACGTCCGCATTGGTCTTTGTGGGTTGGGAGTTGCGCAAGAGGAATGCAGTCCTCAAGATGAAACTGTTGAAACTGTCTCCCGAGATCTCGCAACACCAGGCATGGCCATATCAGAACCATGGATTACCGGCACAGGAACTTCATACTGACTTAATAGAGCGTGAACTCCCAGGAGATCCAGGGTTTCCACAACGGCCATAGTATGGTGGTTTTAGGGGACGGCGACCACGCATCGCTTGAAACTAGACGTAGCTACGAGCTAGTCTATTGAATAGAGATATAGACGTAATTTTTAAAGCCGATATAATTGATTTCTAGACGACCCGACCCGATATAAACACCCAATATACACCATGCGCTTAGCGTTAAACACCCCGTCTTCTCAACGAATCTCACGAACCTGACTCAAACCTCGCTCTAAGCTTGGGAGGGGATGCCCGCAGCCTTCGTAGCATCTGTGGTACCAAACTCGTCGCGGCCGCCAGCGAAGACGCGCTCGAAGTCATATTCGGACCACCGAATCTCGGGGTTCAGGCCGGCGAACTTCCAGACACCGTCTATCTTCTTGTACCAGTGCGTGTTGGTGGAGTGGGCGTGGCCCTTGACGGCGACCTGGGAGCGCGAGGCGTCCGTGTAGCGCTGATGGGGCACGCGCAGCTGGTGGATGCCGATGACCTCGTCGTCCGAGATCTTCTCCCACCTGGTGCCGCCGATGAAGTGCTGCGTCATCAGCAGCGGGTCGCCGAGGACGGCCGGGTTCGAGACCATCACAACGAACTCCTCCGCAGGCATCGCCTCCCAGAGCTTGTCTAAGAACGAACGGTAATCGATCTGGTTGGGTCAATGTGTCAGCCCAGGAAACATCTGAATGGGCAGCGGAATTTCTTACTCGTAGGGTTGGGGCAATGCACTTCCGCAGCCTCTCCCAGTCCTTGGTATCGTAGCTGTCCGCCCACTCGACGAGACAGGTCATCAGACCGAGATAGTCATTGAATGAGATATCATTGGGGATTTTCTCGCTGGTAACCATTTTGAGTGACACGAATGTGCTGTCTGATTCTGGCTCAGGGGGTTGAGTTTTGGTGACGCGCTGGTGTTACTGCTCCGTGGGCGTAGTGTGACGGATGTATTGGTCACATAACTTCAAATACTAGTGCTCATCGAGGTCAGTAAGTCATTCTTATAAATCGTTGGTAGCTACGGCCTAGCCCATACTATGTATATATATGGGCTAGGTTGTAGCAGCTACGGCGTAGCTGCCAACATAAATATCATGATGGGGAACTCCGAGATGAGCTAACTAGCGAATAACAATAACCATATAGCGCTGGCTGTTAGGAATTGAACCTAACTCCTAGGTAATTAGTAGACCCCTACTAGGCGTGCACCCATCACCTCTCCGTTCAGGTCCGTGATGTCGGCTAGAGCGTGTCTACGGAGTTCCCCACGGACACAGGACACACGGCTTTTCACGTTACCTCAATACTTCAACCCATTTTCTGCCGAATCCAGCCAGAGTTTTTGCAGGGGGCTCTAGCAGGCTTACCAAAAATCCCTTGAAAAAGTGACCTGATTCCCCTGCAAATTTTGGTTAGCTTTTCAGTATCCCTGGTCATACCCTAGTCGAACCCCGGTATTGTCCTAGTCGCGACCCTCGTTAAACCCTTGTGTTTTTGTATTGAGCTAACGTTGAAGGAGTTCCCCCACGGACACACGGCTTTTCGGACCACCACGCGCAGAGCAGCCACATTCAACAATAGCGCCTTCACTAGGTATGATGAGACTTACTGCCGTCGGTTGCCTGCAGAATTTAATCATTCGGGCAGGTCTGTATGTATGCGCTTCTGTTCCCGCATAACCCCGAAGGCGTTCAGGAATAGGGTGACGGATGCTTACCGGAATCCAGCAGTCAAGAAAGCGCATCGCCATTTGCACCTCATCAGTCATAAATAACGATGAGAAATTTGAACTTTGAAGATAAAGCTTTCTATATAATGTGTTCTACGTCTTATGAGCTGATGACGCCAATCGAGAAGCTCTAAAGTTCTCGCGTCAACACATATTCATATGACACCTGCCTATGCCTTCGGTCATATGCAACGAACTCATGTAATTGGGCATTGCACGACTGATTCTGGCGTAGAACATGAAACTTGGGTTAGAAATATTAATCACCCATGGTAGCGAGAAAATGCTCTTAAAGCGTCATGAACGTCTCTATGAGCTACTATACCACTGCCATTATACTAATACCATCTAACTATCTAGCTGCTAGTAATCGCAAGAGGTACTATCAATATTTATTGGGCACTGGTAATTGTCAGTGTAGCTAGTAGTTGTAGTAGTAGTGATTTCTCCTTTCTTGTGATAGTCCAGTATGGTTATAACCACTTCGCTGGAGTAAAATATCTAGTTACCCAAATTACCCCTCGTAATATACAGACAGTTAGGCTTGGTATCGCTTGCGTAGGACAATCTGTGGCTTGGTTTGTTGTTGACGTTAGTCCCCATTGGACCACTGATAGCGTAGGGGACTGCGTCTATACCCGAGTCTCTAACTACTGTATGCAATATTCTCAACAACACATACTGATAGCTTAAGCTTTCAGTATTCTGAACACACTAGATTCCTTATGAGACATTCCTATTATGACCCGTTACTTTGCTTTGACACATCGTAGCCAGATCTCGATCGACAGAACTCCTTCATGCACACCGGACAAGCACATACACCGCATTCTGGGCAGCACAACGCCCCTTTCTTGCGGGACACCCCACAGAAAGTGCAGCTGGCTGGCCCCCTTTTCTTTGGCCACCTGAATGGAGGGTGAGCACATATGGTAGATGGAGTCGAAGAGGGTCGGCGTGGTCGCGCTTTGTGTGAGGAGGATTCACATGCTTCTCGCATATCCTTCCATCTGCGACGAGCTGTATTCAATTTCTCTTCCACCTGGGCCATCTTGAGCCGCTCCGATGCTTCCTTCTCTTGCTCCGCTCGCCTTCTCGCAGCTGCTTCTTCCGATCTTCTTTCTGCCTCTGCTACCTTCTCTTGGAACATCCTTTTCCGCGCTGCGTATTGTCTCTCTTCCCACGCTCGACGCGCCGCGTCGCGAGATCGTTCTTCTGCTTGTCTCACCTTTTGTTCTCGTAACTTCTCGAGGCGTGCCCTCTCTTCATCGGCTTGTCTCTGCTCTTCGCGTTTCCGAATCTGTTCTGCTTCGGCTGCCCTTCGCTCGCTCTCAGCTTGCTCTTCGGCTGCGCGCCGCTCTTCACGTGTACGTCGTTCGTTCTGCTTCTGCCTATATAGATTCCAGGCATCTTGGACATCAAAATATATTTCATCGTAGTTGGCACGCTTAGTCGGGTCTCGTAGACACTCCCATGCTTCTTGAACCTATAAGCGTTGAGTCAAATCAGTCTGGTTCGTGTTCACGTCTGTCCACGGGCGATCTGACATATTGTGATAGCTTACTTTACGAAAGTCTGCGGCATCAGTAGACTTGTCCGACTTCTTGTCGGGGTGAGTAATAATGACTAGATTTCGGTACGCCTTCCGAATCTGCTGTTTGCTGGCAGTCTGACAAACGCCCAGATCTGCATAGTAGTCTGCTATTTTCGGAGGCTTATTGATATAATCCATAGTATCTGTGTCCGAGGATTATGGGGAACTTATTAGTTATCGTGAGAGTATGATGCTAAATGAGAACCCATATTTGAGATTCGTAAATGTTTATATCTCCTGTTACACTAGATAATACACGAGCAAACGGAAAACAACAAAAGGAAGATCTAGAATCTGGCTGAGCACTGGCCACTTTTCGTTTGCTTGATCATGGTAGAATCTTCTGTACGTTCCAAATCCGCCGGTTTCTTGGTACTGCTACCCATCGGTAGTACCAGCCACTCATTGGCGAGCTCGAAGAAAAACAAAAGAAACGGCTTGGCTAGGCATATACCCTAAATGTGCTAGATAAAACGGGATATGTGATAAACTTATTTCCACTGACTGGCTTGCCGAACGTTGCTGACACCAGCCCAGTAGGATTTGGCCATCAGCCTGCTGTTTATGAGTCCCAACTTTGGTTTTATGTGTATGCCTTGAATGTGCAACCGTTCCTCTCATCTACGAATTCCTAGCCATAAATTCGAGCATAGTCTCTCCTTCGCCTCCGTCATCAGTATCGAAGATTGCACCACTTTCCTTAGAGGGTTGTTTTATAGGCTCGGGTTTAACGTCCAATCCATGGTCCAATATTACAGCCGGCGAATTCTGCGATGGTCGTGCCGCATCAAAAACTCTCCCTTGAGGCCCATAGCTCAGTCTATCGACTGTATGGCGGAAGGTTCTCCAAGACGAATCTAATTCAAAGACGATATCGAATGATAGTCTTAGGAAATGACCCGTCGTTTGACTTAAGCGGTACAGGCTTTCGTAATCAAGATACTCCATAATGGAAATCAGGACCTCCTCTGGTAGTTTCTCAATTGCGCTCAAGGGGTGGGGTTGAGCGGAGCTTGCTTCTGGTTGCTCATTGGCCTTTGTCTCGACGGTTTTAAGTCGTTTGGCTGCTTTTTCGATCTGATTACGATGTTCTCGGACGCTTCCCCATGCCTGGAAGGCTTCCAAGCTCTCTTCTTTCGGCTCGTGGGAGTATGTACTCATTTTAGACGGTTGTCTGCCCATCTTTAGTGTTGCGGAACACGGTACGTAGTATGAGGGTTTGCCTGAATATGAGAATCTCATGGAGTCCTATTAGGGCGATCCCAGCAATTTATCAATCCCGCCGGATTAAGACGCCGTTGCCTTTGTTTCACTCTTTGTTTAGAATGTTTCACAAATCAGATGTGAAAACTTTAATACATTATCCTCTTTTAACCGTTGTCTCGAGACGAAGCTTAACCGAATGGTCCAGAAGTAAGTTGTGCGTCTAGTTGGGGGCCTGCACAGCCACACTCCCATTAGCAATCAATTGCGATCGCTTCATCTTAGTAAGTTGGACATCACGAAAATTAGATATATGTTTATCAGGGGATTCTGATGCACGATTGCTAGCTTTTTCATAGAACTTCCGTTGTTCCTCCTCTGTGAAATAGGTAGTTATACTTCGAATTTCTTTTTTTTCCCTCCTTTTTTTCAATGATTAACTGTTTGGGAGTTATCCACATTACACTTGAACGCTTCGGAACGAGTATTGTTGTTAAACATATTTCTTTGCTATACGTGGAAGGAGGGAGGCATTTTCAAAGATTAGGTCCAAGATAAAAATACCATATCTTCACGCGGATGAGGCTATGTAAAAGTGAGAACTCACTGGAATATAAAAGATCGCACTGTTTAGAAGCTTGAGTAGGCCACCCGACTCCCATTGATAGTATGATCTCTTAATAATCCTATCCTTGATTTAGGATGTCCGCTAATGACCATTATACACGCTGGAAAAAGCGGCTCAGTCTATAATCTACTGGAAATCTGTTCTAATAAGAGTCTCTCCTCTGGCGTCAACTGTATATGTTCCGGCACGATAATCGTGTCTCCAATAACAATCTCGAAACGTCCAGATTTACCTTTCTCTTCATCGTTGAGCGACAGCTCACTCAGTTCCTCCTTTGGGGGCGCTCTAAGGTCACTTGCGGTCCACCAATAGAGAGGGAACCTGCTGAAGATGTTGTTCAGAATCAGGGCCACTGCCAGCATGATAGCGCAGCTGAGGAGTGCGAGTGGTATCAGCTTCCAGCCAACCTTCACAGCCCTGTCGTCTATCACGGCTATCAACGCAGTGGCCCCGGCAGGCGGGTGCACTGTCTTGGTGAGACCCATCAAAGACGTTGTGGTGGCGCAGGCGAGGGCGCCTGCGAGCCAGCGAATCCAATCCTCATTGGAACTCAGCTGGAATAGCTTACAAAGCGACACCCCGACAACGGTAGCTAGGACCTGACTGATGACGAAGTTCCGCGGCTGCGCAAACGGCGATTCGAAAGCGTAGAACTCGAGTACGGCAGCCGCCCCCTACAGGATCATATGGTTAGGAGATGCCACGGGAAGTATTGTGGTATGTAGGCTGCGATGACATACAAAGCTCGCTACGATAGGCGGGCCATCTGCAGCCACCCAGGGGATTTGGTGGCTTATAAGCTGGATAAGAAAGATGCCGACGAAGGCGCCCAGCAGCGCCCGCGCGGTAAAGAGCAGGTTTCCATATGTCTTGTCCGGGGTGTATTTTCTGTGGCCGAGCAAATAGGACACAGGATATGGAATAGCTTGCCAAGGCGGTGCTGGTACGATGCGATTCAGATATTGGTCGATGTCGAAGTTCAGTTGCCAGAGCGGAGCCATGACTCGTTTGTCGGGAAATCGGAGTTTACGGAGAAAGGGTGGATGTGGGGGGATGATGCTCGGTAACGAATCAGAATCAGTAGATCTCAGACCTCAGAATCGGGACATCTCTAACTTTCACCTCTTCCAGTCCCTCCTCCCCGGAGCTTCCTCCCCCAGATATATATTTTCTCAAAAAGGATAAAGAGAGAGTCCTCATTTGAGTGTATTTCCGCGGAAGAGAATCCTCAATGTAAGTTGTAAGTAATGGTCATTGTCCAGGATTTAGGTCGAAGGGCTTAGGTACAGTATGTATGTGTGCTTGAACACTATACCTGCCTGCATACGGACATGCCTGTCACGGTGTCCGAGATCGCCTCGGTTTTTGGGGCACGAAGAATTGATATCGGGGCACGAACCTAAACCTATTATGGCGATTCCCCCCACATCCTGTGGGTTGCTCTGGCCGCATCTCAATTACACTAAAACTAGGCCTGTTTAGGTGAGCTGCGGAGCAAGTTCCAGTTTTTCCCAGGGTAATCCACAAAAACAACAGGTATATTCTAATTTATAGCGTTCTTTAGGTACTAAGTCTGCTATAATTGTAGCTTATGCTTACTAATTGAATTGGGTATTGCAACGCTTGTAGGTACTTTTTATTTCATAGATTTTATAGCTAAATCTTTGTACCTAGCTATGTTTACCGGTTGCGCCTTTACGGCAAGAGGAGTAAGCCTGACCGTCGTTTTTATCAGTGTCCACAAGGTGTCCAAAGCTATTCCCATTTTGTACAGGAAACAAGGGTGTGTGGAGACATTCTATGGACATAGACCAAAACGGGTTTAGGTTCGTGCCCCGATATCAATTCTTCGTGCCCCAAAAACCGAGGCGGTCCGAGATACCTAAACTCTGCTAAACTACGCCATCCTGCCACCGTGCTGTACAGTAGACTTGGTTGTTCTGATACTGTATATTTCGTAACAGAAACTCGCGCTATAGGTGATAGCCGCTAAGTGCATGCCAACCGCCATTAAATGTTTGCTAATATTTACGTTTAGTTCTTGTGAAACTTGATGACGCCTTCTTCAGGTAGAGACTGTAATACCCAGGTACTTAGGGCCAAGCTTCAACGCCTTCAGCTACTAGAGCATCCTATACTACCTCGGTAGGTCATGATTCTCTAAATAAGAATCAATGGATCAATCAATCAATCAACTGCCACACCATCCCCCTGCGAATGCATCCCACTTTCGCGGGTCATCTCCCAGCCACGACCCCGATACTGCTTGGGCCAGATGCCACATCGACCGGGCGCCAGGATGCCATTGGGGTCGAGGGCGTCTTTGAGCTTCTCGTTAAACTTCATCAGTGCCCCGTCGTTCCAGTTGTAAGTGCCTGCGATCTGGTCCATGAGCACGAGATGTGTGCGGTATTCGCCATATCCACATGCCGCCGCGTCATCGATCATGGCGCGGAGACAGTCCAATGCGGCTTTCCGACGTGCCGCGTCCGCCTTGTCAAACACGATCTCGACGATGAGGTGCATTTCGCGCAAGCCGACGATGAAGGCCGGCAGCAGGTCGATACCGAACTCGTCATGACGTCGCCTCGCCATCTCAATCAGTCGTGTCGCGTCAGTCCCGCGGATCGGACTCACGGGCGAGAAGGCAACTGCAGTACTTGAGGTTAGTAATCGTCCTGCTGGGCACGGAGCTCAAACAGGACGCCATTTGCTTGAAATAGACCACAACGATAAGAAGACGATCCCGAGAATTACTCACTGTGCGCCCCGTTGGGTACCCATTGAACCCATTGCAGTTCTTCAACATCCGGAGTCCCAGACGCGATGCGATCACGCGCCCAGAAATATTCAGTGGGCGGCAATGTCGCGGGGTCAATCCGCCGCGCGCCAGGCACCTTGTTAAACTCAGCGTCGATGATATCTAGCTTGTATTTTCGGATGTGCGGTGGGCCATACGACATCCCGTAGTAAACCCACGTGTGATCACCTAACGGGGTTTTCGACACCGCATCATGGATAATGTCTATCGGTATGGAGCCGTCACCCGTGTAATATGTGCTACGAGGCTTCCCCAGCACCGCGATGCTCTGAATTACGTGGCGCAATTGCGCGACATTTTCGAGGATATTGCTGATCCTCAGTGGGCGGATTATTTCGATCTGGACTGTGTTAGATTGGCCAAGTCTTCCACTTCAACTCCCAGAATAGAACGATAAGTACCAGTTGGGTGAGGTCTTCCTCTTTGGGGAACGTATACACCTGGCTGTGAAGTCAGCCTGTGCCATGGAACCTGGCCTGGTGTTCTTACGAAACTTTCATATCCGCCCGGGTTCGGCATCAATGCCATTCCCATCTTGGTCACAATCCCATAGTTTGACTGTGAGAAGATGCCGCTAATTTATGTCCAAGTTAGCAGCGGCCACAGTATTTATCATGGGGTGCTAGATTGACTAACTCGGAATATGGACCAAAGCCGTAGGGAAACGTCTGCCACTGCAACATTCAAAGTTAGTAATCGCCATTTCCAGCATTATTAGTGAGCTTTTGATATAAGGAGGGCATCTGAGACATGGTTCTGGCCTTAGATGGAGCCAATATCTTACAATTCGCCAAAACAGACGAGATGACACTACGAACCGCTTACCGTATTGTTACCTGGCAGTGCCCCCATACCAGTTCTAATGACTTCCCCCGTCGGAAGTACGACCTCGAGACCAGAATGAACAGCCCAGTGATCACCGTAAGGTGTATAGCCTGCATGTTGGAGACGTGTTTATTAGTCACTGTCTATAAGTCCAGCATCATAGGTTGTTAGATTATGTGAGACCAGGAGATTAGGGGACCAGGCACGAGAATTTAATACGCACCGACACCTCTATCAACTGTGTTTCCAATCACCGAGCCACCACCCACATCTGGAGTATCTATCCACAGGTGATCGTACCCCCTCTGTTTAATCTCGTCATGAAGGGCAAAAAAGGAGACGCCGGGCTCGACTAGACACGTATAGTCATCGGGATTGATATCCAGGATCTTGTTCATCCGCTTGCCAAGATCGATCAAGACCGAGCCTCGGACTCGAGGTGCCGCTCCGCCATAGCCAACTGAGAAGCCACGTCATCAGTCTAGGCTGACTCCGAGTTGAGAGAATATCATTGTCTTACAGTTTCGGCCTATCGAGATGGGGAAGAGTGGGATGCGGTATTTATTCGCCCATCTTACGACCTGCTGCACCTCTTCTGTGCTACCCGGATACACTACCGCTGACGGGACCAACTCCTCCTGGTCGAGCACATACATCATGTCATGGCTATTGGGGTCTAATAATTGCTGCTTAGCTTTCGAAACAGCATGTAATACAGCATGGTGAGCTCACGCTCCATATACCTATTTGGCCTATCAGCATGGCGTGCACAGTACTCCTGGCTAGCGAATCATATAGCGTAAATTAGATGATCAACTGAAAACTCACCATCCATCTTCGAGGGGTTGGTCATTGAGAACCACCTGGTCCGTCCCTAGTTGCTCGCGAAGTTCGCCCACTGCCTTGTCGAAGACACTCTCCTCTACACCTGGGGGATACACTGGAGCCCGTCGCTTTGTATCTTGAGTCTTTGTTCTGACGGATAAGACGTGTGCTTTTGCTTGCTGGGCCTTTTCAAGGAGGAACTCTGGAATCCCAGAATGTGTCTCCGAGAGGAGAGGTACATATTTGCTATCGTCCTTATTGTCGGCCATGGTATACAATATTTTAAGTGATTAATTTTTCAAAAACATATTGATCTTTCGAATTTAATTCATCACATATGTGTTATTACATGTATGTTCATCGTCACCACTTCCTACCCCGCAGGGCTCTCGCGGGAGATTATTTGCCGGGTTGGAGATTCTGGCAGTCCCGCACCGAATCTTCGGCAATGGTACCGGTACCGTATATATCATAAATCGTGCATGTGCCGGGTGAACGGAGAGCGGTGACATTGAGGAGGGATGCGCGGAGCTTAGCGATCTACAAGTGTTTTGCGTAGTCGCTCAAGATGTAGAACCTGAACCCTGAACCATGGCCGCCTCATGGTGGCAACACATGGAGATAGGTCGCCCATTGAGCTTCATATTTAGGAAACTGATTGATAAAATAAGGAGTAAATTGAAAAGACAGTATGGGCAAGAATCTTCGAAAACGTCTGACATAGCTAGCTATGTAGTTATGTATAGCCGCATGTGTCCATATTCTCGTACCTGCGTCAATTGATAATGATATAAGTCGATATAGAGAATGCAGAACGAGAACGGAAATTCATAAGACATAAATATATTGAGGAGTCAAGAAAATCTTACACTCACATCAGTTAGCATGCCCTATTCTCATCCGTGACGTAAGGTTCAGAAATCTAAGGCATAAAATGGACGCTTGGATAAAACAATTACATATATGCCCGATATGCTGAAGCTTGGTAAGCAACCCCGGCGTGAGTAGCCGCGGCTCATCGATAGGTAACCTCAGTAGTCATTCGATATGAACTAGCAATTACATTCACTGTAGAGAGAACTTGGATAGAGGTGGGATGGTCTGGGCCTAGCAAGGACTAAGGGAATGAGTACGTTCCAAGGATCGGGGTAGCGGCTCACTGGGACAGACACTGCGATTGAAGAGACAGGATGGCCGCGCTCATAGTAACCTTGGCGCTGTATCGAGCAGGTTCCGGTTGAGGAGACATTCCTGAATCGGCAGAGTCGTTGCGCGATCGCGGAGAGCTGTAGCCTATGATCTGATCCCTCGGGGATCGTCAAGCCCGCTATGCATCGAGCTTTCCCCGGCGCGTTAGCGGTCGTGTGTCCCGCAGCCTTTCCCAGGTCCTAGATCTTTGAGAAGAACCGACCGACTAGATCAGATCAGTTGATGGTATCGCCATAGGTGAGTTGGGTGATACGGTTACGTTTGAGGTGATGATTAGCCGATGTCTCCCTGTATCCCGCGACCTTGTGGGAATAAAAGTTGATGCTGAGCCTGGCTGCTGGTAACATGAACTGTGTCAAAACCGTGTCCTGTAGAGAAAGAAAAGAAGGATTCCTAATCCAGGTGTTTTAGTACTGTAGAGCCGGCATCATCCTTCGAGCTTAATAAGTGGAGGATCTTTACTCAGTCCAATCACATGGTTATGTAGTTATGCGGTTCCGGATTCCCGGGTACATCGTCGATAGCTCTCCAGCTAGTTGGTTGAGCTCCGAGACGGCTACTACATGGATTGGTAGGCCAGGACGGCTACCACATGGACTGGCGATGTGGCGTATGTGGGTTTTTGTCTTCCGGTATGTGGGATGGGTTCTCGTCGATGTCTTCCGAGGCGATACTTTCTTGTCAATGTCTTCTTGAAGGTGGCTTCCGGGATGATGTTTTCTCTGAGATGATATTTTGTGGTTGATGCCTTGTTGACGTCTTCCGTGGGAAGGCTTCTTGAGGATCATGGAAGTCTTCTTGAAGATGACATCCTGGTGGAATTGTCCGTGAGATGGTATTCTGGAATTGTGACGTTGTATTGTATGATCTTTCCCCAAAGGGGACTATCGTCTACCAAGACGTTAACATGAGCTCCGAGACGGCACCAACGAGGACGTTGGTTTTTGTTAGAAGGGGGCAGATGGAAGGCTTCCCATGGAAGTCTTCCGTGGGAAGGCTTCTCCAAGACGTCTTCTCCAAGACGCCTTCCTCAAGACGCCTTCGCTAGTAAAGTAGCTAGCATAGTATAGTTACGGTCTGATAGACTTCGTCTTGAAGACTTAGTTTAACAATACAACAACTTTCAGACTTCACTTAGCCAGCCTACCAGTTGGTAGCTAGCGACTTGTTCCTACCCCGTATCATCCTCATCGAACCGATCAGCCCTTCGGTAGATCAGTTATTTTTCAGACACCTATAGACGAATTAGCAACGCTAGCCAGCCTACCAGTTGGTAGCTAGCGATAGTGGTGAGACTATCTGCAAGGTTTGCAGTAGTGTTGTCAACAGAAAGCTTCTAGTCGACTTTAGTTGCCAGTATGGCATCTGCTTCCTTGTCGTCAGCAGCGTCTTTGCGCAAGTAACTTTATACGAGGTTAAGCCACCATCAGCTAGGAAAATTTGGGTTCACTTCGAACGCGCAGATCTGTTAAAGAAGCTATCAAGTAATATGGCTATACTATAAATAAAGAAAGTATAATACTTAATAAACGGTAACTGGGTATAATAACAGAGTATCACAGTAGGATACAGTATGAACAAGTGAAATATACACAACACAGCAGCAGCTCAAATGGTAAGAGCTTCGATCACATCCTCAACCCCAGCAAACGACAGCTCACTCATCGTCTCCTTCCATAATCTCTGCGCCATCTGCCTACCTTCAGCCGTATATACAACTGGGGCTAGTCTAATCACTCGGAACATTAGAAGTGCGATCAGTACGTTTACAAGGACAGCAAAGAACCTACTCTGCAGGGTTTCCGCAGTCCAGATACTGACCGTGGACCTCCTCGCCATGCGCCACAGCACCGTCTACTATGACTTGGGCGCCCCTAGCGCACGAGCGGCCGAAGATGCGGAAGATGATCCCAGCGATAAAACCCGTAAACGTACCGGCGCCGTCGCGGGCAAGACCTGATCCATAGCAAAGACCAGGGTGGACATAGTTGACGGTGGCGACCGAGGATGGCACACGTCGCGTCAGCTCAACAAGGAACAGCTGCCCGAGGAGCTTGGAAGTGCAATACTGCTGGTGGTGGTCGAAGGCCGCCGTTCCCATTGGCTCGTCCAGAGAGGTCAGCAAGGGACGCCCATCCTGTGGCAGCTTGAACCGGGACCAGGCCGCGACGCTAGAGCTCACCACCGTCAGACGGCCAGGCTTGGCCCCGGGACGCCTCTTCTTCGCCTCGAGAATGGGGAGCAGTAAGATGGTCAGGAAAGCCGTCGACAAGTAGTTGACCTGGATATCCTCCTCGTGACCGGTTGGGAGGATCACGCGCGGAATGCGATAGATGCCGGCGCCGAGCACCACGATGTCGAGCGTCTCGAGGCCTCTGGCGCGCTTCGCGAAGCTCGTTATGGAATCGTACGAGCTGTAATCCAGATGCCACACCTCGATGGTGTCGGGCTTGAGATCTCGGCCAGATGCTAGGTCTTCGCTAGCGAGTGCTCCTTTTCTCTCATCTCGGATAGCCAGGATGAGTTTGCTCAGACCTCTGTCGAGAAGTTGACGAGCGCATTCGAGACCGATGCCACTGCTGGACCCTGTCACGATTGCTGTCTTACCCACGAGGTCGCCGGCCACTGCTGGGCCAGAGAAGTGAGACGCTGCCTTCTCCACGTGGGAAATATCAGTCATTGTCTACCGCGGAGCAGAGGTAATAAGAGTTGAGACAAGCTCGATGCGCCAAGCGCAATGCTACTCCCCATATATACCCATAAAAGCAGGTCAAGATAGCCAGCCAGGTTAACTAGGGACTGAATGTTGAGATCAGAAACCAACTGTGTGGGTGCCTAGAAGCGCCCATAACCGAACTCCAAGAGTCCTGCCACAACTTGTCATGTGCGAAAAAAATCGACATCGGTAATATGACATCTCGTGTATACTGCGTACATGTAGGTATGCCAACCCTGGCCAAGCCACGTACTACCCCGTTTTATTGGCCGATAGGCGATGGCGCCCTATAGATAGATCTTGAGGGATGCCTGCTTGGTTGGCTGGATGGATGGATGTACATAGGTAGTATAAAAAACCCCCTTGCTGGATTTCGCTTATTGCGTCGTTCTGGTTGGCAGGGCTGCAAGGGCTGTTCGACAATCACCTATCAAGATGCTACGATCTGCCAGGGGCTTGTCCGTGCTAATGGATTCTGCAGCTCACAGCTGTAGTGTATTATTCACTACCTATCTACGTAGTAGTTGTGTGCCTACATGTACGCACAGATAGTAGATGATAGGTCTATGATAAGAGACAGCTGGAGATGTAGGTATTAGGAAGAATACTATGCTTGATTCTCCAATGTCGAAGCTCATTTGAAATAGTTATCGTCATGCAAGTTATAATTAGGTCCTCCACCGTCGTAGAGACGACCTTGTATGCGTAAGAGTACCGTTACTTCGATGCTGCACATATCTGGGATTGTACGCATGGATCGGGCATAATAGATTAATGCTAATAATGCAATGTCCTTGCGAGACGTGAAATCCCGGGACTGGAGGTGCTCAGTGCCACCACGCCCCTAACCCTCTATCTATTCTTGACTTCACTTCATTTCCTCAATAGGTGACTCGGCCCGGGCATTGCGACTTCATGAGTCGCAGTCGAGGTAGAAGCATTCTGGAATGGTGCCCCCAAAATACATCAATGCTACTTACCCCTAGAATTCCTCCTGCATAACGAGAATTGTTCAGTGCAAGCGAAGGTGGTGGCTCCGTCGACATTCAGGTACGAGGGTTGCCGACAAACCGGAGCTCCCGTTGTTGTAGAAACCAACCTGCAAGTGTGTCATCTTTAACCGAAGGGAAATATTTCATTAAGGAATGTCGAGTCTATTTTATCGTCAAAAAGCTTCTTTGCTCTTATCTTCGATGTCCTATATACGTCGGGCTTTTCCGGATTCTTGATCAGCAATGACGCCTTGGGGTCATCTGGCATCCAGGAAACCTCTGCCAAGACTTCAATTCGGGAGGATTTGGGGGTTGCGAACGTTACATGACGCGCTTGATTGGGGTACCGTACCTCTATCTACCGGCGCCGTGGTTTGAAAGGACCCGGGACACCCGGATATGATGACATATCTAGGAGCAAACCACCGCCATACATTTGTATCTATTTCGCCCGATCAATCATTTCAAATGGAATCAGGTTAGCGTCACAGAATTCCCAGCATTGCATCTGTCGTACGACCCGAGAAGCACCCCGTCTCCCGATTATAGTGTCGCGAGCTGGCTCCTCAAGGCATACCGCGGCTGGCTCGTATTATCATATATCACTAACCCAAGCTGATTACTGTAGGTATGCCCTACGAAACATCGTGTGCCCGAATTTCTATCAAACCAGGAGTCTGTATTACCTTTTGATTAGTAGGTTCTGCTGCGATGATATTATTTCTAGCTCTGCTTACGTTCCCTTGCTGAGTATCGCCTTGTCACATCCTGAGCGGTGAGCTTCGACCTCGGAACCCAAACCGCCCGCTTCCTCACTTCGACACAACACCTTAAAGACAGTTCGCACCCACAATCTACTTGTGATAACTTATATTTCCATCTAGTATGATGCAAAGGTGCCCAATATCTAGTTAACGCAGCGCCTCGCAGGTTCGTCAGCTATCGGGACTGGGACATGTTGATATACTAACCATAGAAAATAGCATAGGTAGACCCCCACGTGAAATAGCCAACTGACTGTTTTGTAGGTTTCAATCTGAGCCAAGTAGTAATTCTGCAGACAAGAATCACCTGCAGAATGCAGCAGTCTTCCCCGTACTTACCCGTGATACCAGACTCTGGGTCCAGACGGGTTCGAGGCAGTCATCTCATCTCACTGTGAACTTCCTCAGCTAACTGCGGCAAAGAGTATTTCTGGACTTTGGCGATACGTTTCGCCTTCTATCTCACGACGAGCTGCAGCCTTTTTCCTGGTCTATCGTTTTCTATCATCCACGTCTCAACTTATCAAGAAACGCCTATCGAATACGATGCTTCAACTACTCTACTGATGACATCAAGCATTGATCTTCGCTGAGAAGAGTCCCCCCACGGGAACCCGTTGTGTCGGACTACTCCAACAGATTGCGTGTTGCCGTTATCACCGTACCATTAATCTAAAGTGCGTGAAGAGATGAACGCAATTTACTTTACTGGTTGGTTTTATATCCGCCGAATCCACCAAGCCGATACAGACGCACCGTTATGTCTCGTGTCGTGAGCTATGATGTCCGTTCCGGATCCAAGCCCAGAGGGTATTTGTGATGAATGCCTCGAAATTTGCTACGCTACACAATGCACGCTAATCTGAGTGACTATGACGCTAGCCGGGTGACTGGCCCTGACTTTGCAGCCATGCGAGATTGGGTACCTGCAGTGCAGCTAGAGGCTCAGTTATACGGTATTGATGAAGGTCTACGATATCAAAGTACGCCACGGGCGGTGCCGAGCTGGGTTGGGCAGCGCGCACCAAAACTAATATTTACGTGAAAGAGCAACGTTCTTGTGACCCGTGTGTCAACCCAGTCAGAATGGTACGGCTCGGCCCGCCGGTGACCCATTGGTACGGTTATTTGCGACGGAAGGTACTCTTTCTCTCCCTGTTCAGGAACCTGTTCGGAATTGGGGAAGTTCAGTTCGGGAGGATATTGGGCAATTGGAGTAAGAAAACCAATAGGAGTAGGCATGTGCCGCACGGGGGATAGATCCATTACATGCCATAGGACCATACGATGCCATCAGTGTCTTCCGGAGGTGCCATCGATGGTTGTGCTATCACCACCACGCGCCGCATATGTGATACAGCAACCCAATGACACGGAACACAACGACTGATATAGAATAAGATCATCCCATACAAGGTACCTTATTTCGAGTCTATTGGAGGCAATATCATGCTGTTACTACGCTGATGTTCTGAGCCGATAGGCCTTCGCGCGTTCTGGGAGAGCCTACACTGCCATGCTGATATCAACTGCCGACACGCATTTGGCGTAAATCAACCCATTTCCGATGAAGATACTGTGCTGGAAAGTATTTTAAGCAAGGCACCTCGTCCAGGCTCTCATTTTCACTGCGGAAGGTGGGATTGAAGATACAAATGTTTAGCTTTTCTTTGTTTTGCCCCAATGCAACTGGCTAGCAGAATCATAAAAACATATATCGAAATCCATAATTCGACATGATAATGCTTTCATGTGAATCATACGCTCGCAGGTTTTATGTCTGGTGGTCTTCGCTTAGGGGGGTATATTTGGATTCTACCTTGAGGGCTTAGCAACGCTGCGCCTCAGATCAAAACGCCTACTCCGATGTTCCCGAAGTATCTAGAAGAGTTGGCTATGCCAAAATATAGTATTTGCATTAGAGGTGCGATAGCGTCCAAGAGTGGATCCGCAATCATTGACATAACAACGTGTATTCTTCTCGTCCTGCCCTTCTGGGCGGTGTTGATTTCTAGTTGTATTTGTCGCATAACGGCGCCCTAACTTTATGAGATGGGCACGTCATGGCAGTAGACGAATACTTGATAATGACCGACAAGGTGTTTCTAAGGAGGTATACCACGGAGTGACTTTGTCGGCGAGATAGGCTTCCGAAGAGGTCACGAACCATGTCGCTAGCTGGATACGCACTATTCTTGTTATTTCAACGCGACAAGGGAGTAAACTCGCTTTCATGTCATCTCCTATGGCTAAGGCAGGCGCGATAGGCGTCGGCCCTGATGCTTTCCGAAGAGGGCACGCTAGGCGGTAGCTTTATTCTGGGCCCATTGGCCAGATGTGTTCTGGATCTGGAGGAACGCTTTCGAATTGTAAGTAGTTGAGAATCAACAGATACTGATGTGACCGTGATGCTAAAATGTCTCAGCCTCTCCCGATTCTTAGGGAAGATGTAGGTGATATCGGGCGCCATTATGATCCTATCGTAGCTACACATGTAGAGTAAAGGCCTTCCATTGCTTATCCCACAGCCCTGTACAATCCCATCTAGATGGAAGATGATTGACGCTCGATGCTAAATCTCTTTGTTTCTTCTCCTCGACACCAAATCGCTTCGTGGGGAGCAAACTTGTGTGTTTCGAGTGAAAGCTTGACGGAGCAATTCAGACGTTTCGAGAAAATGCGAGTTCTGGGTCTGACTGAGGATTGGGTCATTGTACGCGCATGTGGCGATAACCATCTGCTCTTGATCCGATCCATAGCCGGAAAGAAGGCCAAAATTGGACGAGGAGCGCTTCTAATGTCTTCGATTGGCTGGCTCCGCCTTTGCCACCTTTGTATCAGAACGACATTAGGATCAAAGGAGCCCAGTCTTTAGGCAGCAAGACTAGGCGGATTGGAAAAGATGAAGATGACGATATTGTTGACATTAGAGCAGCAAGAATGATTGCTTTACATAGCTTCGGGCAAAGCAGAAGAGACCCGTGACAATTCGTCGTGATGGCTTCGTCTAAAACTGTTCAAAACAACTTCATGCAGTTCATTAACGATGGAGATGATGTGGCCATCGATGCGTATACAGAATATGGGAGCGTGTAAGGTTCAATCCCATTACGATAATCTTGATTAGTTACTGCAACCGGGCATGTAGTCGGGGGAAGCGCGTTGTTTGCAATTGTAAATCTGCATGCCGCCATCGGCGGCATAGCGCTGCTTGTCTGGGTTGGGTAGGTTAGTCAGGTGAGTACATGGGGTGGTTGGGCTTCACAGCATGTGCCAAAACCCAATTCAGATCGCAAGGATAATCCAATTTTTCACAGAAGACTGCAGTCAGCAGTAATCATGGGCCGTCGCGGGGTTGATCCGGGGCCGTGGCGTGCATACTGCAGAGGGTGCCAGACGTCCAACGGACCTCGTGACCTCGATAAGCCTAGATTGTGCTTGTGTGTTTGTGCGCTCGTCATGCGTCGACGTGAAACCTCATGGAAGTACCCCCACGTGAGCCGCGGTGAAACACGCCGGAGCCGGCGCGCGAGTCGGTAAGCGGTGAGGTCTAAGGGGCGGCGCGTCGGCCTCTCTGAAAGCCCCTAGCGGTAGTTGAAGATCGGGCGGGCTCTAGTGTCCCGACTCGTATCGACATACGTGTGTGCAACGCCGCCACGAAGAAACTGCTGGTGTATTGGCGAAAGGAGGTCGAAGCTCTCCCACCCATCCTTCGTCTGACTATCCGAGCTCCATTGGTCGACTCCGCTCTCCCGTGGAAAACGCCATGAATAGCAATTCTTGACCAATGACAGGGCTCAGCTGAGAAGAATTTCTCGGCGCCAGCTATCCGGCCAGGGGATAGGATACCGGGAGAACAGGCAGGCGATAACGCAAGGAGACAACGCCACGCCACTGTAGGTACGGAGTACGTGGTAGTGCTTCTGGTGTGTGTACTACCTACATAGTGGACGCAGTAGGTACTGTATCTGTACGCTACCCAACCCGCTGGCGAAGTAAATTGACGTAATGTGATGGGTGCGTGGGAAGAGCCGCCAAGCCTCTCGAGACCCTGGTCTGGTCCTCGCTAACGTAGACCAGAGCTAAGACGAGACAGCCCGCGGTTCTCCATCTTGCCGGTTTGCCGTTCTCGCGAGAAACCGTTGGCGATTCCGACTGCCACCCTCCCGAGATACCTCCCGAGATAACTACCATCACCGTCGTGGGAGGTGCAATGGAGAGGCAGGCATAACATAGCGCCGCGACGATAATAATGTGGGATGTCTGTGGTTTGGTCTCCAATGTCAATTAACCAATTAATCAATTGTGAGATGAGAAGATGGGGTAGGCGTGCTGGACAGACGTCGTATACACATGGCAACCGCACCGGGACGAATCCAGGTACCCCCGAGGTAGACGGCTCTTGAGCGCGACGGATTAGGTCTAGTCGTGTCGCCGCTTTTGTTCCTCAGTCTTGGATGTAGTCATAAGTCAGTGCAGGTGTTCATTCGACGACATCCCCTCTGTCCGTGGGTATCGTATCAATATCTCCATCTGGCCACACGATGCGACAGAATTCAAATAACGAGGAGAAATAGGAATAATAGAGTGAATAGGCGGCGAGAATGTCCCTGGGACCGTAAAGAGCCTGACTAAGTACCTTACCTACCAACTTGAGTAGGTAGTATATCGTAAAAGAACCTACATAATCTACCTAATTGACTTCGGACATGTAGCTCCTAAACTCTACACCCGTACTCTGTACTACTTACGACCTTGTGCTCATCGATTGTTTTAGGGGAATAACATATAAATAATTCGCATAGAAAATCTCGTATTCCATTTGCACATGTAAATTCAAGGGCTACATTGTCCGTTATCTACGTCTAGTATAATATGGTTGGTCAATTATAGCTTAAATATCAAGGATGTGGTACCTATACTTACTTGTTTATTTTACTAGTGTTGGCTTTATCATGCAGTACAATTTCCAAGGTTGTCGGCTTACTTTCTCTCTTCTATAGAGTAATTTGAGGTTCTGTGCCAGTTGAATATGAATGGTCGGTGAAATGGATGCGGTCAATTTGGAGGCTCTATCCAACTTTGAAAAATAATGGCTGGCTGTATTGAGTCGGGAGTGTAAGTTGCTTGTGTTATTGGTCAATTGCTGCTGAGAAAGGGATTCAACTCTCCAACGATCCCCTAGAGCGGCGCGGCGTTGCGGTAGGGATCAGAGACTTCGGGGGTACACGCAATGATTTGCGCCTACCGGAGCACCGCCTATAATGTGTAATGTACAGGTTGACAGCCAAGGCCCCCACCACTACGTACAGAAGGCCCCTCCAAGGCTCCACCGCAATGCAGCTGAAGGTGCCCTGAAGAGTCGAGATCCCCGGCCATTATGCCCAGCATAGGCCTGCCTACAGTACCTACAGTAGCATCTTGCATCGCAAGAAGCCGCAAGCAAGAGAACTATGCAGGCAAGACCCTGTCCTATCCACTGATGGTCCGCCGGTTTTGTTGCCAAATGCAAGCTAATATACTTTGCTGCGCTGACTACTCGCCCATGGCTCATCTATCTAGTCACCAAGATGATATTGGCTGAGCATCCTTCGTACCTTGCCTTATCATTGTTTCCAACTACATATCAAGACCTATTCTCCATTTTTTCCTTCGTCCTTCTACCTTCTTTCTACGCTCACCATCGTCTTTCCTGTTGTGCCTCTCCCTCCCCCCCGGCTGGTTCACGGATAATAAGATCATCTCTACCAAGTGATCTCGTATATTTCCTCAATGACGCAACAGAGGTCGTCCTCGTGGATCAGCACTATCTCTTAGCTTATGCACTCGTATATCGGTTGAACCCAACAATTACATATCACTCATTTTCTACAGTCTGCACAGTACATCTTCCCCAGCGCCTACCGGTAGTCCTTATTTGCTTGCTAGTATTTTCCAGCATGCCGCCGAGTCCCTGAATGCATCACGATCGTCGCTCTCCGTCAAGCGTGTCTGTAGACTGGGGGGCCGCGAACTGTGCCTGTCCACAGCATTTGCTTTCGCCAGCAAGAAAAAAAAAAACTCGCTATTGGCCTCAATCCCAACCAGGCGTTCCCAATCTACCTCTTCTTGTCTCGGCATCAAGATCCAAAATCCACTAGTCACTTGAATCCTTAGCGCTCGAGATGGCGTGGGATCACTTGTCTATTACGAAGCCGCACTTGGTGTACATCATCTTGGGCGGCTTCACCTCGCTTTTCATGCTCTGCTCGTCAGTCATTAAAGAACGTCTCTATATTGGTGAGGCGACGGTGGCCACGTTAGTTGGTGTGATCTTTGGACCTCATGCCGCCAACCTTATCGATCCTAATAGTTGGGGCAACACTGACGAAATCACTCTGGAGTTCTCGCGTATTGTGCTGGTCGTGCAATGCTTTGCTGTCGGTGTCGAATTACCTAAGTATTATATGGAGAGGCACTGGAAATCCGTCGTCTTCTTGCTCTTGCCAGTCATGACGTTTGGCTGGCTCATTACCAGCCTTTTTGTATTCTGGTTATTTCCCCTCAATTACGTGGAGAGCCTTGCCGTGGCCGCGTGTGTGACAGCCACCGATCCCGTTCTCGCCTCCTCCGTTGTTGGTAAGGGCAAATTCGCAAAGCGAGTACCCAAGCATCTGAGAGATCTACTCTCCGCCGAGTCCGGTTGTAACGATGGTATGGCCTTCCCTTTCGTATACCTGGCCCTCTATCTGATTCAAGACAACTTGGATGCCCGAGACACCACATTCCACTGGTTCGTTTATACCATCATTTATGAGTGTATCTTTGGCGCTATCTACGGGTTTCTCGTCGGATACATTGCCCGACATGGTATCAAATATGCCGAGAGGCATGATCTCATCGACCGTGAAAGCTTCCTAGTGTTTTACTTCGTGTTAGCCCTGTTCTGTGCTGGCTCGGGTAGTATATTAGGTGTCGATGATCTACTTGTTGGGTTTGCCGCCGGTGTTGGATTTTCTAATGATGGTTGGTTCCATGAGAAAACGGAGGAGTCGCATGTCTCCAACGTTATTGACCTGTTGATTAACTTGGCTTATTTCGTCTATCTGGGAACAATTATCCCCTGGGAGATGTATAATGATTTTAGCATAGGCTTGTCCGCCTGGAGGCTCACGGTCATGTCCATCTTCGTCATCCTTTTCCGCCGAATCCCCGTTATGCTACTGTTCAAGCCCTTCATTCCAGATGTAAAGACTTGGCGCGAGGCCCTCTTCGCCGGTCACTTTGGCCCCATCGGCGTCGGCGCCATCTTTGTGGCGATACTCGTTCGCGCAGAACTTGAATCGGAACACACAATACCTCTCGCAATGATCCCACCAAAGGATTCAGAACACTATCAAACCATTCTGCTGGTCTGGCCCATCGTTACATTCATGGTCATCTCTTCCATTCTCGTCCACGGCTCGTCGATAGCGGTTTTTACCCTTGGAAAGCGTATCAACACCCTATCCCTGACCATGTCGTATACTACTGCCCCCGAAGATGGACCTGCTTGGATGAGTCGCCTGCCCAGAATCTCTTCACAATCTCGGTCGCAAGCGCGAACTATGTCTGATACTGACTATGATGATCTGAAGTCTCCAACATTTCCGCCAGGAACACTCCCGCCAACGGGAATAACAGGACAATTCTTACGACGCCAACGCGAGGAAGAGAACCCGAGTCGCGCTGGAAGTCGCGCTGGAAGTCGCGCATCGTCCCTGGTCAGCCGGCGGCGTAGAAAGAAGTGGGATGATGGGATTGGTCCAGGTGGCCCGGTCACTCAGTCTGCTATTTTCCCCCAGAGGCGAAGTGCAAGCGATCAGGCCGAACCGTTGTCACCTACGGATACTGAGAAAGTTACTCCCCTTTCCCCACGCCGAGATAGCTCTCCTAGCTTGCCTGAGGGAGTCGCTCAGGAAATTGACATTGAAAAGTCGACAGGATCTACACCTGAACAGCCACAAAAGGATGGGGAACAACAACAGTTTGAGGTATATGATGAAGGAAATCATATCGTAATCGAAGATGGGGAAGGGGAAGTTGTGGCTGTCGAAAGGACAGCACATCACACAGAACTACCTAATGTGGAACCTTTGATTGAGAAAGCGAAAGAAGAAGTACAGAAACCAAGCTGGACGTACGACTCGTTAAAGAAGAGTCTTGCTAAGTGGCGTGAGGAAGAAGCCCAAAAACGAAAAGAAAAAACAAAAGAGGAGCGCAAGCATGCGCCGGCACGGGCTTATCAATTTGGCAACACGGTAAGTAACATATATCTCACTAATTCGCAGCACATATTGACTCACTCTTTCTGTAGATTATTGTCGAAGACGAAGACGGTGAAGTTGTTAAGAAGTATGACCTCCCTGCTCAGAGGGACTATGTCGCTTCAGGCTTGAAGTATATGGGCATGAGTGGACTGGTGAAGCCGGGAGACAAGGAAATCCAGCCTGCGGAATCGTCACAAGCTGGAACAGGGGCTGCAACACGATCGAAACCTGGACCAAGTAAGCGGCCGACTGTCGTTGGATGGGCTGGGTTTAGCCGCTCTGGAAACGCCGAACAGAGGAAGAGGGGTGGTAACACAGAAGCCGTTCGTGATCAAAACGACGATGACCGTGGAATTCGGTTTACTATTAGTGGCGCTGATAAGAGGATGAACAAAGATGACTTTCTTAAAGAAGTTCAGAAACTTGAACGGTCAAATCGAGAAGTGCCAGGCGCTTCTCAGGCTCAAGCCCCAACAGCATCCGGACAGACCAGCAGCCCAGACTTTTCCAATCCACACATCAATGTGACGCAAGCCAGCGACAGTACTCGTGCTGCGAGTATGTCTCCTTCTCGGCTGACTGCCCCTGCTGCCCCTACTCGCGGACGAAGTGGGACGAGAGGTGAAGAGGACGCGCCGGGCACTGATGCCCCGGAGACTGCTGCTGAACGCCGGCGTCGACTGGCGGCATTTGCAGGTGTGCAAGAAGATGACAATAACGAGACCCCGGCGGAGAGACGAAGGAGAGAGGCGGCATTGGGAGTCACCGGCCCTTCTTCCGAGGAGAGTGACAGCGATGATGACGACACGCCAAGAGTCCCGCCAGAAAGACGAGGCATCAGATTTGCCGAGGGTCCAGCGAAAAGAGGTTAAACTATTGTTCACACATATAGATACCATATCATGTTTTTTCCTTTCTTTAACACAAAAAAGCGACCTTGGGTTTGGTTGACTTACATAGGTAGCTATAGCGATGACAATTTATGAGTTTGGACTGTTCAAACTATGTGTATTCTAACACTTGGGTTCTGTTACATGAACGAGACTAATTCTACCTTGAAGGAAAAGTAAAGACTGATTATAAACAACACGACATTTGCAGTTGTGTTTTAGACGCTTAGGTACATAGGTATATACTTGAATACTTGGGTATCGGAGATATTCAATTAGTAGATCTAATCAGCGCACAAGCCACATTAAGGTACTTAGTAAGTACCTAGGTACCTAACCTAACAGATAAGGCATGTATGTACCTGTGCAGTGCGCTTGCTACTGGGATTATGGGGCCTGATGATGAATTTTCTGGTTTTTGGCGACATCTGATAATTCCAAGCAAGCGCACCATCTTCGCAGCATATCTTATTACCGCCCCCAGAACGAGTACACCTTGTTCGTGCAAGCCATCATAACCCAACAGACAAAATGGTTCAACTTCAAGAAATCGTCGATGAGCATTTCCAAGAGGGCCAGGTAGGTCCTGAGGAAGACGACGCCGACTTTACAGACACTGGTACGTCATGCCGCCTTTCTTCCTGATGTTGGGCCTCGACATGGATCCCCGCCTCCAGATATCTAATCCGGGTTGTTTCTTCTAGACTCCGAGATCTCTGAAGAGTCCGAGTACGATCCCAGGGACGAGACACTAGGCGAGCGCTTGTATGCCTTGCGCGACATAGTCCCCCCGCAGACACGCGGTTACATAACCAACACAGTCGCTACGGCCAGCAATGCCGTGAGATCAGTCCTTTCGTTCGGTGGCAAGTCATTATGGATCATCAGCAGCTCGGCGCTCCTGCTGGGTATTCCGTGGGCGCTGGCCTGGGCGGAGGAGCAGCAGGTGCTCGAAATGGAAAAAGAGATGAAAATGCGCGAGATGGGCGGAGATGTGAGTCATGCCGTTGCGACTGGGGAGGTTCTGCTTGCAAGCCGCTGACGACATGTTTATAGCTTCTTACTGCCGGCTCCGGGCCTCACGAGGGCTCTTCAACAGCGCAGCAGGTTGGCGCAGCGCTCAGCCGAGAGACTAAAGCAGCTCTATAAACCTAGCTCTCCTCTAACTATTCCGTTCCACACCGTCGATGCACCGGTCTTGCATACGACTCTCCGAGAAAATCCCACGTCACCCGCCTTGTACCATCACAACCCTCGCCCTAATACTTGCTCAATGCAACATCATCCTCGACGTGCCCAGCACAGTCTTAGCCGTGGACTTGTCTGCGCAATAGCAGACACACTCCCCATATTTACTCGTCGTGTATAGTTATATTTACACGGCTGCGGCGGCGGCTAGTGGCAAGGACGTCTCATCTCATCAACCGGACAGAATGCTTGCAGTCCCTGTACCATATTTGTTGACGATATGAATCTGTGTGCCTATGATAGAGGGGCTTTGGTAGCATACACAAATGGACTGGTATCGTCCATCACGAATTGAGACTCATTCTAATGACCTAACCCTTACTCTTTTTTCTATCTAAACTCTCGTTTTAGATGTTAGGAGACGACTACTAATGACACGTCCAAAGGTAGCTCTTACCAACCGTTATAGAGCACAAGATATGTTTCAATATGAAAATTCAATCTCCCATTGGCCCGGGTTAACAAGGTGTAAATTTTCCTAATGTGCGGTACGTGAAGATTACTTCCTCGTGTCAAGATAATGGCAGCCAAGCCAGGACCCTTATACGACAATTAAGAGTCAAATTGCGTAAACCCCGAGGCATTCAAATTGAAGCCCAAGCCCACGACTGAGTGGCGGCTATTATTCAATCTGTATATCCCATATACCTACATCGATTACGAACTTGACCTTGGCCCTCTTACTCATTTTTCATTTTCAAGAAACGCAGTGGTGATGATGCGCTTCTTCTACGTCAAAGTTTCTCAATAGAACATTGTCGACCCTTTTATGGTGTAAGCCCTTTCGTTAAATGTGCAGTCTAGATTGAGTACGACAGATTGATTAACTATTTGTGCTTGTTAGCTCTTTTATCTTTCGTTTGATGAAATAGGAAGGCTTTACTTTACGGTTTCATGACCTAAGAGACGTGCCTGAGCAGTAAGACTCCTTTTCGTTCCATACGCCAGCGGAGAAGCGAAGCAAAATATCTAGTACCAGGTTCGGAAGACGAGATAGGAGACGTGAATCCGCTCACCGTAATATTCCGCCGTCTTCTGATTATGTAGATTATACAGGCCGTAGTCGCGATCTGAGTAGATCACTGAATAGACATCAAGTCAGCCGAGATATCCCTCAAGATAAAGCAGTAATTTTGTTCGAGTTTCTCCTCCAATTATCCCCCTACTATTTCACAATATCCTCCTCTGATTGCATATAGTGATAAGAGGCGTATTACTCTGACGGCCTGCCTAGAACTTCTTTGTGTTGAACTCGACGACTTCGAGCGGATCGCGGTACAGCGGGAACCTAACGTCGCGGCTAGGATCGCAGCGCATTCTGAGCCTGTCGCCGCTCACGTCGTCCCGGTTAGGCCAGATACCCGCGTCATACGTCGCCTCGTCACAGTGCCAGGTGTCCGTTTTATTAAGAGGCCTGATCATCAGCTATGTAGGCAAATGGAAACCCCTTGTATATGCACTAGGTTAAGTTCCTATCGTTTGTATACTAGGCAGAATCAGTTATGAATTGAACCTTGGATTTCTTTGCCCCTATTCTCCATTTCTCTAGCTAACATCCTAACTCCCGTCTCAAGGATGCCTTTGAGAGGGGCGCAGTATGTTGCGCGAAGATCGAGAACCTACCCACCTTCTTAGAGGGCACAGAGATCATGTCGTATTTGTGTATGGTGAATACCCTTCGATTCAATAACTTCGGACGTATCACTCAGATCTGCGCTACTGACCACGTCATGGTCTCAAGGATTACCTAGCCAAAGACGAAAAGATGTATCCTATCACTTTCTCAATTATATGATGGGTACTATTATCTCAATACTATTATTACTTGCCAAAATAACCGCCTCTATCTAAGGGGCTAGAATGACAAGTTCATCCCTTAGGCTAGATCTCTTCTGAGTCGTCTATATATCTTGATATGGTCTATTGCGGGATTTTAATCTCGTCCAGGCATTATTACACTCAAATCCAGTTTACGAGCCGATTTAATAAACCAAACCCCTGGTAGCGTATAAGTTTGTCCTGTGCCTCCCAAGACGTTATACGCTTCCAGCGTGGCGCTATTGGGAATGCTCGTAAGACTCTGTATAGCTTCAGACAGCACGCCCGCTCCTTCTCGAAGTCGAAATCACAGAGAACAGAGTCGCATTGGAGAATGACTGCACCGCTAATTTCGATGAAGTTGCGAAGCTTCTCGACTTCCTTAGGACCGAACGGCCTTATTTCCTTGAGTAACCTGGGCCACTTGTTGCGAGTGATTTCCCAGACGTCTTCGACTGTGGCACCAGCGAGATGTAGTGTGAGCCAAATGTGATTCCAGTAGTCCTGCGACTTGCGTGTCCACGCTAATTCGTAAAACTTGTCTATTATCCTACTCAAATTCGCATAAATCACTTCCAGCTCTTTCAACTTTTCGCGCACTTCTCTCTCTGTGGGCGCATATTTAGGGATTCCAATTTTCCATTGCTCGCCGAATCTTCGAAGTTCTACTTCACTATAAGGCTTGTAATCCTCTCGCGTCTTGTTTAGTCTCCATTCTGTGATGAGCCTGTGAAATTCCGGATCGATCAGTGGGCTGAGCTGTTCCTCTTCATCGTTTTCTCGCTCTGGCTCAGGCTCTTTGCCTTTGATGCCGTTCTTTGCTGGTGAGCCAGAAGTTGTCAAGATAGAGCAGCTTTGCTCTTGGGTGACTCTCCACTGGCTGCCGAATCGATGAAGATTCTCGTCATCTATATCAGCTGCTGCTCCAGCTACGCCGGGGTCCATATCTGGTGTATAACTTTAGCCTTATTGATAGGAATTCATACACGCGCGGAAAACCTTCTCGTTCCGGAACTCCCTCGGCTTTCTTTGTCTTGGTTGTTGTCGCCCCATCCTCTTTGTTGACTCTGCACTTTCGCAGCCGCACTTAGTAGAAAAGCTAGCTAGCTAGACTATATGTTAGAATTCATTTATAAGACTTTTTAAGAGATGTGCCTGGTGCGCTATTTGACGTGTCTAAAGTCCTGGTTATTACAACATTCCCACCCTACTACCCGCCAACGTCAGCAAATCAAAGATGGCTGCAAGGCAAAGGAATATATAGTGATAGTACAAGGCGAGTGTCACGATAGTTCAGAACACGCCTATTGATTTCGCTCCTACCTACCTAGTTTTGAAGACCTGTTTGGATACCTCTAACGAAGGTCATAGTGGGGTTGAGAGGAGAGGATGTAGGTACCTACTAAAGATATATACATGTGGAATACATGGCCAGCATAGTTAGATTGGTGATAATAATATAATAGTTATTAAAGTATGTACGTTAATGTGTACACATATAACCCGTGTCACTGTGTACCTGATCCTTACATGTACCTGTTCCGACAGTTTGGCTCACTACTGTAGGTGGTAACGGCGCCACGCGGGACAGGCCGGGTTAGCTAACCTACCTACCTAGGTACCTGTCAGAGCAGGTCCCTATCGCCAGGGCCCTTGTCACAGTGACACCGATGGTAGAGCCATTGCCAAATAGTGAGGGGGTCCCTGACACACAGCTTGCGACGCAAATTGATACCCAAACCACAGGCGTATTTAACAATGCAGTTCCTCGACTGAACAACTTCGTCAACCAAGAGAACCTAAAACATATATAGATCTCTCTATCACCGTCTCTTATAAGCCCGCCAATCACGTCGCCATGCCTCGCAAGAAGGCCCTCCTCATTGGCGTCAACTATTATAACACTGACCACGAGCTTCAAGGGTGCATCAACGATTCCATCAATGTCCGGGAGTTCCTGATCAACGACCGAGGCTTCTCGCCTAGCGGACATGATATGGTCATCATGTCCGACGACCCTGAAAATGAAGGAACGCCCTTCTACCCAACCGGTGCCAATATTCTCGCTGCTATCAACTGGCTGGTGACGCGTAACCAGCCTGGCGACATTCTCTGGCTGAGTTATTCTGGACACGGGAGTCTGTCTTCTCCTAGCCATGCGTTACCACACTTCTCATTCTAACACACTCGCTCAGGTCAAGTGCGGAATGATGATGGCGATAGGCCCTCTGGGTTGGTGATAAGCGTAGATAGACGGTTCGTCTGTGAGCAGCTCGCGACTAACATACCACCACAGATTTGATGATACTATTTGCCCTGTCGACTTTCTTCAAAACGGGCAGATTACAAGTGAGAATGTAAGAGCAACTAAGACCGTCCCTCTCTCTGTTCTAGCTACAGTATAAGCCTCGCTCATCACGGCGCTCTTTGATATTAGTTACACAGGGCTATCGTTTCACCGATGAATCCAGCGTGCCGTCTGACCATCTTGTTTGACTGTTGCCATTCAGGTTCAGCCTGTGAACTACCTTACGTGTACCGTCCTGATGCCGAAGGCAACGTGAACATGGTGGACACGATCAAGCAGGGGATTCATCTCATTCGATCAGCCGAGGAGCTCATCGAAGGCGGCTTTTCGATGTCCAAACTCGACGACGCCAAAATGTTACTCGGCGGTGCTACCGACTTCTTCCACGGTCTGCATCACCGTCGAAACCAGGACGATGACGGGCTGGAGGCAGAAAACTTCGAGGAACACTGGGAAACCGAGGGAAAGGACGTCTGGATGTTCTCGGGATGTGCTGATGATCAGACTTCGGCCGATACATCTATCGCCGGGGCGGCTACGGGAGCCATGTCTTGGGCACTCGTAAGAACGCTAAGAGAAAATCCTGAGCAATCATATATAGAGGTATGCGTGACACACCGCACACCGCCGCACGTGAGTAATTTTTCCTAACCACATTCCCTTTAGGTTCTCCAGAACACACGGGAAGAGCTAGCGCAGAATTACTCGCAGATCCCCCAACTTAGCTGCAGCGGTAGATTTGACCTAGACCAAGTTCTAGTGGTAGGTTGCCAACTTGATTCTATTTCTGGCTGGTATTAGCTGACTTCGGAATATAGTTATAATTTGTTCTGGCTATGTTGCTGCCAGGACAGCCTGCTTGTAATAATGAGATGGGCGTGCAGCTATCAAGAGCCTGAAAGTAACAATAAATCTAGTTACCAGGTAGCCTGTATGCAAGACGAGAAGGGTAATATCAAGAATGTTATGCCAAGCTCCAATCGTAGTTGATATTCGTTCGTGGGTATCCCGTTGGGTTGCTAGAGCGTGAGCTATAATGGGGCTATGAGCTATGTAACCTCCCTGAAGAGTGAAGTAGGGGCGTACCTATTTTGAAATACTCTAGTGAATGATTCAGCCCGGAGGCGTCAGCTGAGCAATGATAGGTATTGTAAGTGTACCAGTAGTCCGCTAGGCCGGGCTAATACAAGTGAACGGCGTGGGAGATCAGATGATAGCTAAAACGGGGATAGGTTTGCTTATCATGACTTCTGAAATATATCATTAACTCGCTGCCTAGATAAGCTATGGCGCTTTCTAGGGCTTTGGTAGACCCTTACAGAATCCGGCTGTACGGGCGGTTATCATTGCAACTGGTAACCTTGAGTAAAGGTCTACTGTGCCGCTCGGTTACTATGCTGACCGCATCATCATAGATCACATACAGAGTCGTTATCGCTGGCCTCACCTTTCAGCCCAAAGGTCTTTGCTGCCCGTTCCTACGCTCTGCGCTGGCAAGGCAACTGGAGGTAGCCCCATAAAAACCCGAAAGGGATGATTGTGACTCTGAAAAATGGAAAATGTCGTAACCCAGAGGCCGTCCCTTGATTTTGTTGCTCGGGCGCAATAACTTGTAGGCAGTTGTATAGGCAGGCGGCGATGCAGATAGCTGTCTCAAACCTTTATAGGGATCCTTGGCGCGCACACCCTTGCGTCCACAAAGGTGGTTCAGCTGAAGGATCACTCACCAAGTCTGTTGCCCGCGTCTTAGTATCGCCTTATTTCGCCGCAGGCACCTTAGATCTCGATGAATATATGTGGCGTTCCCTCCATCAATGAGTTAAATAACTCTTTCCGTATCAAACTTCGACCGCCAGCCCCAGATTGAGTCTTAAAGTACCGAACTCACAACCAGGAATTTCGCCAAGTATTGCATTTTATCGAAAAAGTAACTTTGAAAAGTGTCGATGGATGCGCTCATCAGAAAATTCACGGCTTTTGAAGATAATCAGAGTTGGAAGGGGCAGTGCGTCACAAAGATTAAAGACGTGGTTGAGGCCAACAATTCCGCCGACGTCTTCAATGGGTTTGTCGATCGGGTGGGAAAGGTTCTCCAGAATCCTCTCGCCGTGCCTGATATCGTGGCCGGCATCGATTACCAAAAATGCACACAATACTGTGGATATGACCAACTATCAACCGTTTTCAGTTTCAAGGTTTTCTCCTCCGGTGCGACCAACTATTTACTCCCTTGGCTTGCCCTGACGGCCCAGCTGCCATTCGAGACGGGTGAAAATGAAATTATCGCCAATGTGATGAGCTTCTGCTACGCTGTAGGTAGCCCCATGCTCATCGCATACTCCTTAGCGACGACTATTCTCAACCAGCACTGGCTGCGGGAAAAGTTTCAAAAACTGGAAGCCTCAGATCAGCCACTTCGCCTGACAAGTAAAAATATTCGGATTTTTCTCCAAGAAAGCCAGCAGCTTCCATTACGTCTTTCCCAGGAGGATGGCAGTCTGGCTAGTCTCATTATCTTGCCCGATAATGCCGACTGGTGGGAGAAGCTGAAAAATAGCATCCTCCTCACCCGGCGAGGCGTGACATTATCCCTTGTCGCGCAGATTGTAGTCGCAGTTCTATCTTGGATCCTAACCATTATCTCAGCCTTCGTATCTTCATTGGGCAGTGCATCTGAAGCTCTGGCTTTATCATCAGGATCCCTCTGGGTTTGGCTTGTAAGTAGCTTGAAACAGTGTTGTCTATCATTAATCCGAAGTGATAACATGGTGTGACCTTCACTCCGAGGCACGTAACTGATGCTGACAGTATACCACAGATTCCGATTATATACGGTTGGATCGTTGTTGGAACACAAAGGGAATACGGAACCATTACCAAGGCCTTGAAAAGAGATATGACGAATATCGTGGATCGCCGTCCCTCAAGTCAGGGTAGCCCTGACCCGTCCTATGATAGGAATCGCCGGGGCACTGTAGCAGAGGGATTTGTTGATGCGCCCGCTCAACTATTTCCAGTAGGACAGGGGAATGACCCAAGACAAGCCAACAATGAGATAAATGGCAGTTCTAGGCCTGTCACCCCGCATCATCCTCGTTCACAGATGGCTAGCACTGTTCAAATCACCACAGAGCGCCAAAAGGCATTCAAGGTTGCACATGAACGGAAGCTAATGAAACCACTCACGAGATCACCATCGGCATACGGCTTCTTGCACCTCGAACCATCTTCGAGCGGCCTGGAGATTCCAAACTGTCTTGGTTTCAGTGTAGCTGGTGATGAGAAGCAAGAGGGCCCAGCGTTTAACTACGCGCGCATCTTCACTTGGTGGAACTTGGCTAATCGCCTCCATCAAGCCCTCGAAACAACAGACGAGAACATCATTCAGCGTTTGGATTTGGATCTTAAGCCAGTCCCTCGAGACCAGAAGTTCAAGCAACGTATTCTCGTGGGTGACGTTCTGGCCGTATCTCGATACTGTGGCCTGGCTCGTGACGTGGATGGTCCGGCTATCGAACCCGAGCAGATCAATGAGTATCCACGTTGGAACCAACTCGACTCGGCGTTCTACCAGCGCATCATCATCGCCATAGTCATCGCTATATATGTGCAATGGGGCATCACTACCGCTGCCATCATCATCGCATATTTAACCGAGGTGACTGGCCTAGGCTGCCGATCGGGCGGCTACCTCTTGTACGGCGTGATCGCCAGTTTGGCATTCTTTTTCCTATTTGTATCATCAATCTTCTCCCATGCTGCCATGTTGCGCCACGAAGTCTCACACGTTGACGGCGTGGAAAACTTATACGAGAGGAGGAAAAAAGTAGAACAGGACCAGCCTGACGGGCAGAGCTCTACCTCTTCTGGGAGGGGAGACCTCAGTAGCCGCGGTACTCCTACCCAGAAGCTCACCTTTGGCCATAATATTCTGCGTTTTTGCGCTGTTGTTACCCGGATACTCGGTCGGATTCTCGCGGTCGTCAATACTGTTTGGATTGTTCTCTCTACATTGTGGGAGCTCGTCGGCTTCTACAACAACTGCTGGTGTGACAGCGTATATCTCAGTAAAGGCGCTGGGGGTTGGGTCCTTTTATTTATCGACCCAAGTGAGACGGCATACGCTGCTGCTGCACCGTGGGCAGGCAGTGTTTTCCTCAGCGTCTTCGTTGGCGCAACTAGCTGTGGCTTGTTCTGGCTTTACTGTCGCGGGAATCGAACGTGAAATGATGAATGTCCTGTTTTCTTTCCTTCGAGTTGTTAATGTGCGGAAACAACTAACTATACCCATGTACATGACCTGAATACATACTTGTTATTACCACACTCCTAGAATCTATGAGCTGCAATTGAATTAAAAATAATGCATCGCTGTTGCACAATACGGGTTTACAACAAGATTTGACTGTTTTAGAGTTCTCTCTGGCATATATCACGTTTATTTCTCTAGCCTTGGAGGACAAATATGGCTATGAGGGAACAAGAGAGAAGTGCTAAGGGTGAAGGCGGTTTGGGATAAAGGTGATATATATGAAAATTATGGCTGTTCAAGGAGACAACTGACAATGCACATGTGTTTTATTCTAAGTATTTTTAATCTATTATGTACTTAAGTACTTAGGTGCCTCTACGTACCTAGGTAGGTAGGTAGGTACGTAGGTACCCATGCCTTGTCTACACAGGTACTTACAGTACCTAAGTACCTAGGTACATTGAGTAGAGTCTAGCGGCTGATCTGTGCGCTCTACGCAGTACGAAGGTACAAACATCAGCAACCATTCACTATTTTTAATACTCCTACAAAGTTGTTATTGGGGACAGCACAATATGGTGATGAAAGCGTGAGACTTTTCAGAATTTCTATAAGATGGGGTTCATTTGTTATAATCATCAATTTAAAGTGATAAGGTTCACTAAAATATTAAGCTTCTCTAGATTACCAAATCACGTGACTTGTGAGACACTTGAGGGAAGCAATAGTGCATTCCCATCAAGCTTCAACTCAGATAGTTAAATCTTGCACGTTGAGATCGACTGCTTGTCTAACCATCCCCGGTTCCAAAAATGAAGGACAATATATAATTCTGTTCAATATAGTTGTTATCGAACTTGTTCAAAATGAATAGAAAGGAGCAGAACACTCTCATGGGTAAGTCAACCTACTCTTTACCACCCGGCCTGTGTACCCGTTCATCTTGAGTTGGGGATTTTGATTTTCCAAGGAGATGAGACTTCACAAAATGAAAGATTCTCGAATGCTGCCACCGTAATATCAAGTCCGTGAGGACTTCTGATTTTGCGGGTCTCTGCGGGTTGCAGCCATGTTGTCCCCGGCGATGAACAAGACCTGTTCACTTGCAGAGTTCATTTCGGCGACTGGAAAATCCCATATAATCCCCCACGGCTGCTTAAATCATGACTTCTCTTTTATTTAAAATCAAACCTGCATCGTCATTACAAACCAGGCCAGCGAGAAAGCGTCATCTGAATACATACCACACCCTCCACGATGGCTACCCAGGGAGGTGATGATAAGATTCTCAGCGGCAGTAGCCAAGAGAACACTCTTATTGCTGGAAGTGGTAATGAGGAATTGAAGGCTTCTATCTCATCTGCCGAGGCCTCAACTACTCAGGCAATGGACGACAGCAAAATTGAGCATATTTCCGATGGCGAAGAGGCAGATGACGAAGCATCTCGGGATGGGGGAAGCAACAGTGATGCTCAGCAAGCTTCTGGTACCGGCAATGCAATTCTAGCTGGGCCCAGTGGCAATGACCAGAATTGTTTGTCTAACTCCACTTCCGAGAACGGGAACCAGGAGGAGCTGGTGGAATTTCTTCTCGGACTGGACTTCAATGCAATGTACAACGATATGAAGGGCAACACCAAACCCACCATTCTCTCGACTGGCTACGTCCGTCCTCATCCTTCCTCCGCGGAAATCTGGAACCCACTCGAGCGCATGAACGAAACCCTTGCACATTCTAGTAAGATGCCTCCCGCTGACAAGCCTAATCTACTAGACCGGCACAATAAAATTATGGCCGCGATCCTCACCCGTTTCCGTAACATGGTGCTTGCCGCCACTGAACCACTTCCCACTGCGGGGGCGATTCCGCAGGCATCTCTCAACGCTATGACCATGAACAACGAAGTTTCTGCCTTGGTATGTACATTTTCCACAATGTCCCTACTCTACCAGCTCGTCATCACCTCTAAATTTGCTTCTCTCTCTTTCTATCTTGACATGCTCTCCTCCTCTTCCCTCATTACCTAAAAACACATATACCCTCAAGGCACAACCCTCTTCTTTAGTTCCCACTCACATCCGAATACCCATGTGGACGACTAACGGACCTCCGGGCATAGATCAAAGAAGTTGAGAATCTCCTCGCTCTAAGCCGTGAAATCAAGCAGCTATGGATTGCCGGTCCACTGCGCAAGCCAGGCGACGCCGATGAGAAGCACCGTGAGAAGGAGCTCGATGAGAACGCAGCACAGGTCTCCAAGCTTTACAACACCCTCGTGGAGCTGCAGACCGAGACCGCCAAGAAGAGCGCTGCTCAGCAGGCCCTGGCTGCTGCTGATGACGCCGACGTGAAGAAAGAGGGCGGCAACATCAACGTTAAGCGTGAGGACTAGAGGAATTTGTAAGACAGAGAATGGCAATATCAACCCTCCCAGTCTGGAGAAAGTTAATACCGATGTGAAAGTGGAGGATGATGTCATTGCCTAGGGGCTTACGAGATGGGTGTTTGGGACTCTGGAAGCTAGACTACAGTTCTATGCTTGACCGCGTAAATATCTCAGTAATGCAGGTTAGGGGACGGAGATAGCTACACACGCAGAGTAGAGAACACCCAGGCAAACAGAGATCTGTAACGCATAGAGTTTGTGCGTTTTCACGTCAACATTATCGCGTTATGTACGCACACCCAGAGGTAGTGTGAAAAACTGTTCTATCACCTAAGCATCTAGGCCTAATAAACGACATGCTGTGTCTAGTACTTTAGCCGTTCTATTTTGTGCTCTCGGGGAAGACATAAAGGTCTCTACTTATACACTGAAGCACCTTACTCATTGGTTATACGGTATTCGCGTGGGCCCTCTCTTTGCTGAGCGGCTTCTAGACCTCCAGCCGTAACCCAGAGGAAGTAATCGCTCTTGAAGGTATCTATTTGATTGAAGAACATATGGAATCTATCCGTCTTGTCAGCAGACTCGTTCTAATAGGCCTCAAGGCGGAAGCAGCAATAATATTGAAAGAGGAACTTACGAATTTTCCTGCTCTTCAGATTCAAATATCCGGCGGTATATATGCTCTTGCTTAAACGCCTGTATCTCTTTCTCATAAATGGAAAAATCTAGCTCTTCTAAATTGAGGTTCTCGGTGGCACGTCGGTTGTAGGTGTCAAAAACAGGTCGCTCCAGAAGCAATCCTAAGCTAGGTGCTTTGGGGATGCTGATGCGTGCAGGCGAATAGCTCTCTTGGAAGCGTGACCATGGCGTCGCGCACCTCACGGTCAAAACGGCCATGCCAACCATCTTTCGGATTTGGTGCATCATAAAAGACTGGCCGTGGACTTTCAGAGAGAGCCACTGGGTATCGTTGATCTGGATGGGCTCCTTATTTACAACAAATGACTTGATTGTCCTCTTCGACGCGGGGTCTTTATGCGACATATGTACCGTGTAGTTGTGATAATTCTTCGTACCGACGTAGTTATTCAAGGCTTCCTGGAGCTGCTCTAAGCGGTCTGGTGTCACTCGATACCGTCGTTTAGCGGCAACATATGCGGCTTTGACTTCCTTCAAAGCCTTCTCGACCGGACTCAGTTCCTTCGTCTTTGGCTGCTCGTTAGATTGAGGGCCAGGTTCATCTTCCGTAGTCAACTCAGCTGTGACCTCGACATCATCCACATCCATAGTCGTAGTCGTCCCTGCATCAGCAGCTGGTGCATCCTGGACTTGAATAATGGCCGTTTCCGCTTCTATGGCAATGGCCCCGTCCGTGGTATTGTCGTCTATCTCGCCAATCTCCTCAATCGTGTCAACTTTAGAGGCAGAGGCTTCTTCCATATCTTTATCAGGCGAATGTATACGCTGTTTCACCGCTTCTCGGACTTTGGGTTCCAATCTGTCCAATATCGGCTGGATATGATTCTTGTCGACTTCATCCCAGTAGTCTTTGGCATCTCCCATGCGCTTTACATAGTCATCCTCAAGACATTTTTCTTTGATTGATTGTGCAACTTTTCTTCCTAGGAAGCTCTCCGGGTGAGGAGGCAGTAAACAGTAACTCGGTATAAGATACTCGTACCATCTCGAATCGCATGACGCGTAGCAGCTGAAAGAGTTGGTCGCACGATGGATGCCCCAGACTCGGATTTGTGGGGGGAGATTTTCGTTGATCCTCTGAACGATATCTGGGTCTTCGATGATTAACTTGAGCGAAATCATATTTCCGGCGGCATGTACGCCCTTGTCAGTTCTTGCGCATCGCAGGAAGCTCAATTTTCTCGGGTCATCAGCATTGATTTTGGATACGGTCTTAGCAGCAACAAAGGCAGCGAAGAGGTCTCCCTCGATCGTTTTCAGGTCGTGGTTGATCTGAAGTCCGTGGTAGCCAGTGCCAGCATAGCCGATCAATACAGCAACTTTGCGCTTCGGACGTCGCTCTTCAGCTGTGATCTCGGCTTCGGAAAACTGGAAGTTCGTGTAGCTTCGGTTACCGCCGAGCTGCCTGCGCTTCTTCTCCGGCTTATTAGATAGTGAGTCTTTCTCGGAATCTCTGGTGTCAGGACCTGATTAGATATTGGCCTCGGCTTCTGGAACGAGCAGGAATTGCAGATTAAAGCTTACATGTTTTCATCGCGCCCGAAATTCCTGGTGCGTTTGCCTCCTTTGCCGCGGTTTCCTTTCCCACGATCTTCTTTCCAGCGATCCCCTTTTTCATTTCGCCTTTGCCCATTGAAATTTTCTGGATTGTTAGCATCCGAATCCTTTGCTGCTGTAGCGGCTGCTGTAGAAGTTGGCTCGGCGGAAGACGTCGCGGTAGAAGGGAGCCCGTCGCGGCTTGGCCGGTCAATCGTATCATTTTGTGTTGCCATTCTGCCGTACAGGGGAAGGGGCGGAAACAATTTCGCATCATCAATTTGCAAATTGGATTGAGAATTAAATAGTGAACTGCATTGCTTTACTTCCACAGAAAGAGTTTGTCGCAAGACGGTCGAGAAGTTTTTATTGATAACGGTCGCTATAACCCCACCTCGATATGGCCGGAGTACCTACCTAAGGTACCCACTACCTGCTAAGGTAGACACCCGTTAAGGTACGGTAGTAGCTGAGGTATCTACGTACTATCTGAGTAGCATAATACTCTTAAGTTTACAAGAGGAAAGAATGGAAAGTTAAAGAGTAATTGTGGTAATATTAATATAAAAATTTAAACCGATTTTACAAGATAAAACTAATTGATTATCTAATCTGTGGTTGTTGTTAAAGCTTTACAACATTTTCCCTTGTAACATATTTTTCTTGGTACATACTACTAGGTACTGTTAGTAGGCAGCTGAGAAGTAACTTTGTAAATAGCTAAGCTTTCTATATAAAGCTCAGGTATTCTGCTATCAATCTTTTAATACCTTGCCTTTTTTGTACATGTAACTCTACTTAGCTGCATACAAAGCCTTTCTGCAACAACCTTAGGGAGCCGCTATTACTTTTAGATATCATACAATTCAACTAGATTCGTTGATTGAATCTAAGATACTAGAAGCGAAGCCTCTGGCTTCGGCAGGTGAGAACAATGCTTGCGAATGAAAAATATGGTGAGTAATCGGCGACCATATAGGAAGCTTATAGGTATTTGACGACCCGGATAGCTTGGATATGTAGACATAGGTAGGCTATTATTTGTGGCTATGTCAGATATGGGCTCGATGACGCCAAAATTTTGTGAGGAGTCATCTCTTGCTGGCACATACTTGTTTCCTAAGACTAAATCTACGTAGAAACAAACTACAAAGCGAGCAACAACTAGGATGCAGCTCTGGTCATAGACGAACATGATGACCCATGGGTTTGTTGTTTCTGACCAACGCCACCACCTCACCTAGCCTTGCTAAGTAGAAGCATTGAGTCACACAACCCCGGGGACACTAAAATCTAACTCCCGAAATCACAAGCTTTTTATTCCAGTCTAGATAGACGACTTTCTATTCAAAGACATGCCTAGTTACTCATAGGCTGCCATGGTTGCCTTGCCTAGGCTAAGCGCGGATTATCAAGTGACTCGCCCGCAAGGGTATTGGCCAATCAACTTACACGCTGAAAGCCCTGTATGCCTTCGGTTTGCCTCGCCACAATAATGATAGTTCAGCTCGCCGGAGAGCGAGCCGAGCCAACGACATCTACACAGCTGGGCATACAAAATGAGAGGGTGTTCTCTGGCTTCTAGAAACCCCTCCTTCACTTTCTTGTTCACCGATACACTCATCACATCTCGCTACTCCGGCGTACTGCCTGACTGCGGCAACTCCTACGTCCTTGTTGACGACACATCGATAATTCAGTTCTCATCTGTAAAATATTCATTCTTGGACTATAACTATAAATACCAAATTTCAATAATGATTTTATCTCCTCGCCCTACCCACAAACCGCGGCGCTTGGCGCTTGGCCCGAGTCCGGCTATAGCCGGCCATAGATTTCGCAAAGACCTCAAGACTGAGCATTTGCAAGCCTCTTCATACACCCCCAAAACAAACGTGAGTTCCCTGAGGAGACCCTAGGAGAGTTTATTTCACAATGGTTTACATCTCTATAAGGACGACCACTTACAAAAACTCCGTTCATAGCAGCCAAAGCTTAGGCAAAATACACGCTACCGCAAAGCCCGCACACTTCGTATAGGGTGGGATCGCGACGAGTGGGAAGACGGGCGCCGTCTATCCTCCGATCCTACCGTCGCGCTACCCGGAGAGTTACGGCGCCCTACACCGCGTCTTGAGCGACAAGAGGCCTTCCGCGCCCCTCAATACAGGGATAATGACGTGGTCGTCGACGACGCTGCGCTTTATCGCCTAGGCATACTCTACGATAGCAACGACGACAATGCGCACGTGCGCGGGTCGGGCTTCTGCCTTGACGCTATCGTGCACACAGAACCCATCTACTCGCTTCGTCCCGCGAAGCGGAGAAAGAGAAACCAGGACCCCCGGCTAAAAGGAGAGGACTTACATCTCTCTGTTAATTTACTATCTACGTACCTTACCGAGGACGCAGCTATCGCGCGCTTCCTGGCGCCTATCTACGAGGGGGAGCCTGCTTGGTTTCACGGTGCCGACTCAAATGGACGGCACGAAGGCTCGACCGTAAGAGAGATCTTGGCCGAGTCCCTCGCTACTATTCATGAGCTTGTTGAGAGCTCGACACACTCGCTTGCACCGATACCCGCGGCGAGTGATTTTCCCGATTTAGTTTCTGATACGGAGGAGGAAGGATACGAAGAGCACGAGGATGGTGGCGACTGGGCGTTGGTGTCGGGTCCCAACACCGATACTGCTTCAATCGACGCCGATGTAGATGTCGTTACTGATGATGGAGAGGCCGCCAACCCCGTCGACGGCGTCTGGGTCTTTATTGCTGGGGACGACTCGTAGCAAGTCCGCATATGAGATGATATTCTTATCCTCTGCCCCGAAAGCCTCGGATCTCGACCCTAGATATGCAGTCGCCGTATGGCACCTGCAACGGACTGGTCCCTTATACCCAGCACCAGACGCATGTCAAGACGGGGCATTTTTATGGGAGGGGAGGAAGGGGGAAAGGACCATGAAAATGGCAGAACGTAAGAGGCTGTGTGCTCGTCGTCCGAGACTGCTTGAGCTCGCTACTTACGGCTGCGTGTATACATTGAATTAGGCCCTTTACGGCGGATATTGTCTCTTCAGCATCAGCGACACTAGGTAGCATCAGGGTTATCATTAGGCATTTTTAGCGCGTTGGGGTACCCGGCTGGTGTTATATTTCCCTTGCTGTTTTATTACGATTTGTGGATTGTCTTCTAATTTCCGGGCATCTGCTAGATAATTCTTTATAATGATTTACAATTTTGCTACTACTTCAGATCGATCCTTGAAGTCCTGCTGAGAAAGGCTAATCCAAGAAATAATAACATATGCGCACCTATCATCAAATTCAAATTACCATAGTCTGACGTACTTGTTTTTGGGCATCTTCGTAATTACCTTGCCGTTCTGGGGGAATGAGATGTTTTTCAAACCCCTTATGAGTTCTTATCCTGTCACAATACATGTACTTCATCGTAGAAAATTATTTAGGCCAGTGAGTGTCCTCTGCGATATCTTGATAGCTGCTCTGAGCAGAGCATTGATGATGATTGAAGATTATACTCGCTTCAAGAATGATGCGATTACAAACTTGAAACGGTGACGTTTTTGGCTAGTGCCTCAAGCGACGGCCAAGCAGCTTGGACCTTCTCCTTTATTTCTGCTTCTGGAATACTCACACCCGCCATTATCTGCTGATAGGTATTCTGAGCTACTTTCCCAAAGGGAGTGTCGGGGCCGAACATCCGAGGTGTATGCTCATGTAAGTAGAAGAGAAAGCCAAAGTAAAGGATCCTAAGCTGTAGGCCACCCTGAGCAAGCTCTTGATAGAGATCTTCGTGCGAGGGGCCACACAATACATTGATCAAGGTTGATACAGCCCACGCGTTGACTAGGCGATCTGGGTGAAACTCCTGCGAATACATCACAGGAAGTATTTCGATATGCAACTTGACGCCTAACCTGAAGCCCTTGTAGACGGATCCAGACTCAAGATACTGAGTGCTAAGGCGGCGGCATAGTTGTGGCACAGGTTGGCGCTATAAAAATCCAGGTGTTAGAAAGTTCTGGCCACGGAAAATATTTGACTCATTCTTGCGAATTTTGAGAGTAAGTGGAAGCAGAGACTTTCCCGAAAAGGGAAATAAAAGACTGCGGAATTCGTACCGTCCAGTGCCACATTCTAGACCCTATGCACATTTGAATTGCCTTCTTCGTATCATCAATTTGAGCTTTCTCGTTCCGCAGCACCGCAAACGATTCAGCCTCCATAGCAGCTACTCGTCTCTGAGCTTCGTCATCGCTGTCAGGCGCCAAATATCTCCATAGTTCCGATTCGTGTTGACCGACTAGCTCATCTGCTAGTTTGCAGTATTCACTTCCTAGGTCCTCTGGCTGCTCAAGGAACTTATCTGCTTCTAGGTTAACGCCTTTCTTACATTTGGTGCATTGACAAGTGAAGAAATAACCCTCTTTCAGCTCCGCCTGTCTTACGCTGAAGGGATTTGTGATTTCTATGTAATTGATGAAGATTTCTTCCCCAGCTTCGATCCTCCTGAGAGCTCGAATCTCGTGCCGCGGCTGATTGAAGACCAACGACGCATTTGGGTCACAAGAATGATTTGCACTGGATATCAGTGGATCGAAGGCAATACCGACGGGAATACCATCAAATACAGATGACAGAGGGATGGCATTGCTCATAATCTAGGCCGGTTAGTAAATGTTGATTCTGCAAACTAAGTGGGACACACATTGGACACTATTTGTCTTGATAAAGACTTGAGGTCTAGTCCATCAATGTTTGGTTTTCCACTGTAAAGCCAAGCGGCATGCCCAAGGACTTGATAGTCGTCGTATTTCTTCTGGTTTTGTATTCTGATTTCGCTCAAGCCGTTTGGATCCCTAGCAGGCCAGAAACCTGAGATCTTGCGCACATTCGCAAACTCATTATCGGGGTCCGTTTTCAAGCGACCTAGGATCTTAATGGCGGCACGGGCGTCAGGTGGTAGAGGAGGAACATCATCTGCACTAATGACCTTGCACTCATGCTTATGTTCGCGCTTCCAGGCCTTAGACTGACACGCTCTAGAACAATACCCAACACGGCGGCAGCCGGTGCAGCTTTTGATCTCAGTAAAACCGTGAGGTAGGCCCATCGACGCCGCCATTTTCTTTTCTATAGGATCCACCGCTCGGCGCTGGCAGCACCAAGCACATGTATCAAGCATCCAGTCAATTTCAATTTCGGTGACATGTGGTCTGTCCACAGCTGCGACCGTATCGCCCGGAGAGAAGGGGATCTGGGCAAACAGCCCCTTACCAGCACCCGGTATCTGGGACTGTTTTACCTCAACACCTTTGTCTACCGGCATCTTGGTGTTTGTCGGATCCCCGACGGTATGAGATGACAGTTATGATCCGCAATTTTTGGGTGTGTCCGTGCCTAATGAAAATGTGGTGAAATTGATTGGTAGCAGGTAAGTACCTAAGTTAGGTAAGCGAGTAATCTAGACACCCGGTACAAGGATATCGTGATGACATAAATGAATAACAACACAGCAGAAGCCCAGAAGCCCTAAATCTACTCGATCTTAAACTGTTCCTTTCCATTTCGTCTTCAAATAAAATTGACACGCACCGAATATCTGGGTACGCCATCGCGAGCTTTACACTATACATCTGCACGCCTTTGCAACTACATGTAGTCCCCTAGTTTTCTACCTGGTAGATGCATAGATGCCCTAGTCATATTTGTTGGGTTTCATAATTACCAGCCGGGTTAAGCGCTCTTTTACGTGGCTTGAGGCTACCATGCACATATATAGGTACTTACATACCTAGGTAGGTAGTAAATACATAATATTTTAAGCTCACTACCTAGTAGGCAATCAAACCTGTACAAGGTCCCATCATCCAGAGAGGCGATGATCCAGACCCCAGCTTTGATAGCAACTGGACTTTGTCAAGCGGTATACCGCCTCAGGCTTCTAGCAACAAGAACTGAGATACTGGCTACCGGACCTAGATCTCCCTCAAACTAACGGTATTCATAAATAGCTGGAAAGCAACCACGTGCGCCACGTACTAAAACATCTATCTACTGCGTAAGTGGTAGTTAACGCCGCCCCCACCAGCTCCCTACTTACATATACACGTCTGAGCGCATTAATCTATCCCTTGACTTTCAGCCCACTACTAGGTACTTAATAGTTTAATAAACAAATCAAATAAAAAAACAAAGTACGAAGTAGTTATGTAGGCAGATAGCTACCTACCTAGGTACGGTACTCTATCAACATTACAACAACCTCCAAGTTGACATGTAGCAATGTTCATTAATTGCATACTATTTATATATAATAATGCTCTTCAATACGCCGACTTACCCAGGTACTTGACTCAAATTCTCCGCTGGCACTTTATATTTACAAATGCTTACTGGATTTATCCACAGCTGTCGCCACTTTGCCCACCAAAGTCTCAGTCGTTATAGTTGTTGGTATGCACGAAGTGTCCAAACTACCGAAATTCTTTGAAATATGGGGGGCTATGTGGACACCTTTGTGGACACCCTCTACCTATGAGAATGGATGCATATCAGTTTTACGCCACTGGAGAGAAGAGACCCCGAGTGCATGGGCAGACTCGAGCCCAGACGCGGTATCCGATCCCAGAACCCATGTACTGTAGATAGATCTCAGATAGCTCTCAGATAGCTCTTCGTGGTGCAGTCAGGAGAACCTATCAGTGTCTTATCGTGACTCGCGTAACCTACCTGAGAGCTATTCAGCTCTTTTAGTATTGGACACTTCTTCAGCCACTTTTTGCAAACGTGGTCTATTAGGGTAACCTTTGGCGATCACCCCCACAGAAAGAGAAAAAGATGTTGGTTCATGTGGACTCCACTCCCGTCATAATGAGCTGCAGGGCTCGCTGGTAACAAGGTGCAAAATATAGTTAATTACGATATCGCCGGGGCGGCTCTCGTCATTGGTGGACTAGGAGACGGACTAGGAAAACTTGTTGGTTCATAGTTAAATTGTTAGCGTTAGGCCCAGCCTTTTGGCGCTCACCCTTTTCCCCACGGTACTTAGCAACCCCGCAAACCGGTGCCGGTATAATGTCCATGGCCGAGGTAAGCGTCTGGGGTAGACTAAGTACCACCTACCTAGTCCAAAACGCGGGGGACCAAGTCACGTGGTGTAAACGTTGTCTTATTGGACTAATTTTCAGGTGGTTGACAACCAAACTTTGGAAACGAAGGCGGACGCATGAAAACACCTGATCGTATGGTGGTCTAGGCCATGTAGCGTCGTTCCGACTTAAGGACTTGTCTACAAATTCGAAGACGGCCAGTTACCAGCATGATATCTAGGTACACGCAGCCCTGCTTTCTTTATGCTACAGTAGGGCAACACAGCCCAGGGGGTCAGCACTACATGTTCCCACCAAGAACCGTAAACACGAGATAATTGTCTATACTACAGCTTCACCTGCGTGATGAAACATTACCACGATGCAATTCCGCGTTGACGTATACCTGGATTCTGTCCCGATTGGCACACCACTCTTGGGGATACGTTCCTTGCTAGTCTTGCAAATTCTGCATTTGCATACGCAGTTCGCAGTAGATCTGGATTCTTGTCTTGATTGCCACGCCGCACTATAACATCCATCCCTTGCTAGTCTTGCTTAGTGCCCTATTGAGATGATCTGGTGATTGACCAGACAGAACTCGGAGCCGATGCGGGGAAATAAGCCTGACTAGTATGGGCTGATACATTCGTAGAAGTAGGTACACGAATAAATATAGGTAGGGTCTGTACCGGTAGTGTGGGAGCTACTGATAGTTAACCGACGTCGAGAGATTGAGGCTACAGAGAGCAATTCTCGCCCGCCTATAAGTCAATCGAGTGCTGTTCAACTACTCTCTCCTTCCTCTCCCCTTTTTAAGCCTGTAATTACATCGAGGTTAAAACTTTTCTTCATTTAACCCTACTGGCCACAGCTTCACATAATTTATATTGTCGCAGCCATGGATAACGACAGCGACAAAGGTGCCTTCACCTTCGAGCAGGTCGAGAAAATCGAAGCCGGCCCGCCTTCCGAACAAAGCGAGTTTACCGAGCGCGAAGGGAAGAAGATTATCAGCAGAATTGATCGCAGATTGCTTGTTACCATCGGTTTCATGTATTGCGTCAGTCTAATAGACAGAACGAACATCTCACTTGCTGCCATCGCGGGACTCACCAAAGACCTTGTTCTCACCGGCAATCGCTACGTGAGCTCTATACTACCCCGACTCTTCAGTTTCTAAAAGCTAACATTGAGTTCAGTCCGTCGCGACTCTAGCTTTCTTCCCTACTTACATTGTCTTTCAACCTGCAGCGACCGTGCTCATTCGAAAACTGGGCCCTCGTTTCCACCTCTCCTTCGTTACCGCCGCCTGGGGAGCTGCGATTTTGGGGTTGGGATTCGTGAAAACCTACGGCCAACTCACAGCTTTGAGGGTGATAACTGGCATATTCGAAGCTGGATTCTTCCCAGCTGCGGCCTATTTGCTGTAAGATTTACTCCCTACCTCCTCTATAAGCCAACAGGCATGACATTTCTTGTGTTTGTGGTTGGAATAACGACTGAATTAATCGGCTAACTTCATTGTAGGTCAACGTGGTATACGAGATGTACGGTCCTATAACTCTAAAGTGAAGTCCCCTAGTGTACTAATGATAATGCCAGATGAACTGGGCCGACGCTTCGCAATCTTTTATCTCATTGGTTCAACTACATCCGGATTTTCAGGCATCTTAGCCTTCGGTATCATCCACCTCGAGGGTGCTGGCGGACTCAGAGGCTGGCGATGGATTTTCATAATCGAAGGTATTTTGTCTCGAGGGCCGGCAACATTGATGACTTGGAGCTAATGACTGTTCAAGGCCTTCTCACCATCGTTCTTGGCGTTGCTGGGTATTTCCTACTGGTTAACTTCCCAGATTCCAATCGCAAGAATGTGAGCATTTCAAATTGAGTTTACCCTATCGATATCCTCAGCAAAGCCATAAACCAGCCAATTTTGTATATGCCGAATACCTTTTGGGTAGTGCGCTATCTAAGCCCCTTTACTAATACTTTATGTTATAGTTGGGTTTCTTGTCTGAAAAGCAGCGTGCCTGGATCGTGAATCGCGTCAATGCTGACCGCGGTGATGCTGTGCCTTCTAAGTTTAACCTTGTTAAATACCTCAAGGCTGGACTTGACTGGAGAATCTGGTATGTCCCAAGAACTTAGGGGGTTGAGCAAAGACACTAACACAAATGGGTTCCCAGGGCTTACGCTTTGATTGCTTTCGGAAGCACGACGATAGCTTATGCTTTAGCTTTTTTCTTCCCCATTATCCTCAATCAGAAGCTTGGCTTCGATGTTGGCACTTCCCAAGCCCTTGTTGCTCCACCCTACGTCTTCGCCGGCATTTTGACGTATGCCGTAGGCTGGCTAGGGGATAGGTACCGTATTCGCGCAATCCCTGTCATCATCAACATGCTGTTTTGTATCGTCGGATTGCCTCTCCTGTTTATACATCCCGACCCGAAAATCGAATACTTCGGTGCATTTTTGCTTCTTGCAGGAGCCAACTCCAACGTGCCAACCGCCTTAGGATACCAGGCTACCAACATCCGTGGGCAATGGAAGCGTGCTTTTGCCAGCGCTACTTATGTTGGCTCGGGTGCAATTGGTGGCATTGCCGGAAGCTTGGTATTCAGGTAAGCTAGAGAGGTTAGTGCTGGTTCATGAACAATAACGCTAACGGCCACTAGAGAGCAGGATAGGCCGGAATACAAGCCTGGGTTCTGGGCTTGCCTTGCTGTTACTCTTTTGAATATCGTTCTTGTTGGTATCTTAACTATATCCTTCTATATTGACAATAAGAAGGCGGATAGGGGCGAGAAAGAACTCGAAGCCGAAGAGGTAAGTAGCTGTCGTCAAATCATTGGACATACATGCTAACTGTAGTATAGGACGGCCCCCAAGCAGATTTCCGCTACACGTACTAAAGAAATGCATCGAAGGGATACCTAGTCGAAGGCTATATAGTATATTAAAGAGTAATAAAATCTTCCGAGACAGACGGATCGCTCCACAAACTCCAACTTTCTCCTGCTACTATACGTTATTAATATTGCTTCCCAGCATATCAATTCATTTCTAACGAACCCCATTCATTAAATTCCCAGTCATATAGGTCTACTATCTATCTACAACCTGAGTCCCTCATCATTTCTTTTCTCACACGACTTCAATTCACAACGAAAAGTCCATCGTAGCAGCTTCCTTAACCGTTAGTCAACAAGCACATTTGGCATATATAGTATTATTAACCAAGGTATTTCCGTGTCTTATGTACCTTACGTGATTTATCATAACACGCACACCTATCTTTCTACTTATTAGGAGAAGTGTTCGTGTTCGGTAAAAGTGGTGGTTATAGCGGGGACATGTGCTGTGTATCTTAGGTACCTTAGGTACATAAGATACATGTAGTGTATAGCGCTAGGCACCTGAGTAGGTACGATGACGTATGGGATAAGTGTTTCGTTTGCACGTCTATTTTGACACGACGTCAATATTTTTTCCATCTGCCATTTAACACTGCAAAAAGACGAGATTTGTTGTAGACGACAATATGGCCTCTGTATTCCAAAAGGCTGGTGATGTTTTTCTCGGCAAGCCTAAAAACACCAGTGACCACGAGGAGGGGGCGTCGCTAACCACAATTCTGGAGACGGCTGAGGACCGAGGAGCATTCACATTGCTGATATGCGACATCACTGAGCTCATGCGAGCACGATTGATCGGCACATTTGATCCTAATGAGGAAGACGAGAGAAAAGAGACAAATGAGGCTGGTACTGGTCAGATGTATCAACAGGAAACTGTCGAGAGTCAGAAAGCCGGGCTCGCCAAACGGGAGAGAGAGATTAATGAGGAGGCCACGGTAGATCTTAAGAACGCTGCACTCAGTTTCTTCGACGACTGGCGCGACAGCGTGATTCTTCGAGTCGGCGAGGCTGTGAACTCTAGAAAAGTAGCCGAAGAACAATCTCAAAGTTCCAGACCAGAGACTACTACTTCGGATAGTAAACCATCATCAGTTGGGTTGAGAACTGATGAACATGACACCAAGGTCGACGAAGTGCTCACAGAGATATATACACCAGTCAAGACATCATTACGCATACTTGATCAATCTAAAAGAACATTGCTATTACACTCGGTGCTTCTTTTACTTCTGAGTCTCGAGCACTACAATGCCTATTCACGTACACTACTTCTTTATTGTATGACATCCTTGGGCTTGTCGGTCAGGGTCTTGTCAGAAAACGAGAGACAGGTCGCTAAAGGCCTCCTAGCAGCAGCAAAACAGATGTCAGCGGAGGAAGAAACAAAGAAGAGAGCGGAAGAGAACAGTACGGCTCGAAAGTGGAAGATGGGAGTGGCCGGTGTCGCTGGCGCCGCTCTTATCGGCGTCACAGGTGGACTGGCGGCACCATTTCTCGCTGCTGGGATAGGAACTGTGCTAGGCGGTATCGGTCTCGGGGCTACTGCGACTGCAGGACTACTGGGGTCGTTAGCTGGGAGCAGCGTGCTCGTTGGTGGTCTATTTGGGGCATACGGCGCCCGTATGTCTACACAAGCTATGGAGAAGTATACAAGAGATGTGGAAGACTTCGCCTTTATTCCCATTCACAAGTCAAGCAAGGACGAAGCTGGCCTTCATCGCCTGCGAGTCGGCATTGGAATATCTGGTTGGCTGAGGGACGTTGATGATGTCGTTTCGCCATGGAATGTCCTGGGCGATGGCTTAGAGACGTTTGCTTTGCGCTTTGAGGTCGAGGCGTTAGAGAGTCTTGGGAACTCTCTGAGAACACTTATTACCTCCCTAGCCTGGAAATTTGCAAAGAGTGAGATCATTAAACGGACCGTTTTTGCGGCTTTGATGGCAGGTCTTTGGCCAATGTCGTTGACTAATGCTGGCCGTATCATTGATAATCCTTGGAGTGTGGCCAGCCAGCGAGCGCAGAAAGCTGGTGAAGTTCTTGCGGATTCTCTGATAAATAAAGCACAAGGTGAGAGGCCGGTGACTCTTGTCGGCTACTCCCTTGGCGCTAAGGTCATCTACGTGTGTCTACAAGAGCTCGCCAAGAGGAAAGCTTTCGGCCTCGTCGAGAACGCGGTACTTCTGGGGGCACCGACTCCGAGCAGTTCGTCTGAATGGCGTCGGATACGCTCTGTAGTGACAGGCAGAGTGGTCAACGCCTACAGCACTAGGGATTACATCCTTGCCTTCCTTTACCGGACGAGTAGCATTCAGTTTGGCGTGGCCGGGCTACAGCCAATCCTCCACGTGAAAGGAATAGAGAATCTCGATGCCAGCGACCTAGTCGAAGGTCACACCCTTTATCGGCATGCGGCGGGACCGATCTTGGGACGTCTCGGTTTTGAAGATGTCGATTTCAATGAGCTCACGCGTGAGGAGCGGAAGCTTAAAGAGCAGGAGAAAGAGGAGAGACAGAAGCGCGAAGAGGCTGGCAGCATATACCAGCCAGACAACGATGCAAAGGGGATCTTAGATGCAAGCAATGATGAAGTGAGGAAATTGGAGCATGAAGTCCAACAGGCGACGCAGACTAGACTCGATGCATCTGATGCTGCAGAAACCCGATCTATCTAAATGAAGCAGGGTAGGGGATGTGGGATATCGAAATGTCACAATATGAAATCAATATGACATAATAAAGCCGTGATTCAAGAGTGCTTCGGCCTTTAAGCTACCTCCATCTATAATTTTTATCATCGACATACTTCAATTATTAACAAAATTCCAGTTGCGGGAACGCGACGCAGAACTTCATATACAAATACAGTCAACTCACTCAGTCTTGGGTCAGATGGAGATCGATGAGCTGGGCGTGGCGATCCCTGCTGAAACAGCCCGAAGGTCCAATTTATGGCTGACGACGCGAGTCACTGTTAATACAACCTAGTCGATCCTGCTTATTTGGCCAGTCTACCTCAGGCTTTCCATTCGTAGGAGCAGTTCTCTGTATTCAATATTCCCCAACCGAACTCAGTCCAAGGTTATCGACCCAATGCGAGTTTATCCTATTACTTCCATTTGCTCGTCGTCACCGATCTCGCTAGCTTGTGCGCTGCGGCCCGATTGAATGGTTACATGCTAGGCAGTCAATTGGCTCAATTATAACAAGTGTTATTATACTTACGTCACTTCCCGTCTAACCCGTCACGATGCCGTCGCCGATGGTGAAAGCCACCAGTAAGCCATCTCTGAGGTCATTCTCTTCTTATTCTCGCTACCTTAGTCGTGTTACGGCTTCTTCGGTTCAAAATCATCTCATCAGTCTCTCATGCCTCCGAAGCATGCATAGATCACGTTCAAGATGGTGATAGCTAACTCCATCTGTTGCAGTGGCGGCCGTCGCCCTATCGAGCGCGTCGAATGTCCTCGCCCAGATCCTCGAAGCCTACCGTGACAAGCGTCCCTTCGCCTTCGACGTCGCCATGTTTCTGCGCTTCGTAACCGTGGCCTTCTTGACCTCGCCCCCCAACTACATGTGGCAGCAGCTGCTCGAGCGCACGTTTCCGGCATACGAACGCAAGCGGCCGAACGCCGGTGCCAACAGTCCGCGCGACCTCGAGAAGCAGGTGACGGAGGCGCCGCCCGAAGCGGGCTCCGGGCCCGAGCCAAAGCCTAAGCTCAACCTCCGGAACACCTTTGCCAAGTGGTTCATCGACTGCATCACGCTCGGCGCCATCTTCAACACGGTCGCCTTCTTCATCCTCATGGGCATGCTGAAGAGGCAGCCCGCCGCCGTCATCGGCCACAATATCCGCTTCGAGACGATCCCTGTTATCGTCGCCGGCTATAAAATCTGGCCCTTTGCTTCCATCATTAGCTTCAGCTGTGTACCCGTCGAGCGCAGGATCGTGTTCCTCAGCTTTGTCGGGCTGCTTTGGGGCATCTATATGAGCTTGGTTGCGTCAGCCATTTAATGAAGATACGCAGCTCCACATACGTCCCTCTTGATATTTTCGTCTTGCATCGTATAAGCCACTCTGGTTTAAGTTTTCAGAGCGGGTGGGCTTGGCTGGCCGGGAAGTAAACCACTGTATATAAATGATACAGCCACTCCATATTTCTCTTGATGAGAAATGGGCAGATTGCTAAGTTGATATGAGTTGTGTCCAACGTAAAAGATTAAGCTTTCGGTTAGGTTCGCTTCCTCATGAGCTTGCTTATTCAATGCGCTATGGGAAGGCACGAGGGACAATGTATGAAATAACCTCCCACGGTGCCTGCATGTCAATTATCTCCATCTCTTCTACAACACCGATGTCTATGTTCGCTTCTTCAATGCGCTAGAATGAAGGAACGGTATCTACAGAGGAAACTCACGTATTTAGAGTTGCACTCCTTGATAACCAAAGCATATCCGCCCTTATGCCATAATAATCCCATGGATGCAGTCAACTGCATACAACTCATCAGAGTTGCCTCCAAAACCAGTAAGCGCCCTTAACCCCCCGAGGCTGACTCTGCTAACAACACCCTCATATAATGCATCAGCGGAGGACCGCTCGATGTCTTTAAGTTGATATCCATAGGAAATCTGCGGAACGCCTGCTTCCGAAGCCGAATCCTGATGATTGGCCCATACGTGACATGAGCTGGTCGAGTCCTCTGAGGTTGTGTCGCTATACGAAACACCAGGGAAATCATCACTCGCAGTGTTTGTGGGACTGAGAGGTTCACCTGCTTGCTCCGTAATCAAGTTGGGGCTTTCGATGTCCCATGATTCCCACCAGTCAATGAGATCTTGGACTTCGTCAAAGTTCTGTTCCTGTTGACTTTCATAATTACTGGAACTCCAGTGGTGGACCGTTTTGCTTAGAGCGATCTCATATTCTGAACAGTCTCGATCCACGTCGGCAGTCGACTCTCGTCTGGACATGAGATCCGACCTATGCAGCCGAACAGGCCCATGTTGGAACATCGTTGTTGGAGCATACGCCGTTGATTGCAGAAAAGCGTACTTATGATCCACGATACTGTCAGTCCTTCCTACGACAACTGGCAATACCTCAGGAATTGGCTCGAGGGGTGCACGCAGTCTGCGTCTGTTCTTAGGCAAAGGACGTCTTCTTGCTTGCACGGGGCGATAGCCAAGTGTACGGCTACTAGCTGTAGTTGACCGTCGCACTTCTGATATACGCTTAGTGTCAGTACCGTCCCGATGCGCTGGCTGGATGATCTCTTCGACTTTATTGCTGAACGTATCAGACAGCCGACTATATACGGACCGCGCTCGGCGAGGCTTTGTGCCACTTTTCTCATGTAGACCGTGTGACTGCGAAGAGTTACTGAGACCCTTAATTCTTTCACTCAGGCTCCTTTTGATACTAGTAGTTGGACGCTGCTTGTCTATCGACACCCTAGAAGATGGAATCGTCATCTCCAATCGGTGTTGTGACTTTCTTGATGACGATCTCTGTGGTACTATTCTATCTTGTTCGGTTTTCACATTTCTGCTATGAGAACTGAAAACCTCGATGGTCTCTGTCGAAGGACTGCTGGTTCCAAGATTGGAGATAAGATCCTCGGCTCTAACCATATAGACATATGGCTCCGGGTTCGAGACAGCGATAACCATGCCACACAATTCGGTGCCTCTAGCGACCCAGCTACCCGATATTCCACGTGCTATTCATAGAGTAAGTATATGTTTCTCGCATGCTCCGAGATACGTACCAAGAGGAGTCGTGGTCTTAAGCTTCCGTAGCGTGAACATCCTGCCGCCCATAGCAAGACAAGTAGATACAGGTAGTAGGTACCCATTCACAGGCGAATTCGCCTCGCAGATAATGCTAACTACGCCTTGTGTAAGGTCTTTGTTACTCATGTGCGTTGTGATATCGAGAGAGCCGTCGGACGGTGCTCCTATTGGGTGATACTTATTATTCCATGACCGAGAGTTGGTGTCTTGCAGGCATTCTAACTGTATCATTGCATGGTCCGTCTGAGCTCCTATATCGTCATATAGCTGTAACCCGTTCCCTGTGGCCACTGAAGCTCCAAGAAAGCTGAGAAGTCCATGATGACTAACGTTTCTCCAGCGCGATACGAGTTGAGGATCTCGATATCCTTCGCCGTATTCATTGTCTTCTAATAAGAATGGGGAATGTAGATTTATATCACGAGTAACTGGGAGCTCATCAGACCAGCCTTCTTCGCTGTCATATAGAATGTCACCGTCGAGGCCATCTTCATCACTGTCATCTGTGCTCTCGACGCTCTGACAATCCCATGTAGTACCGAGACTCCTCTTTTGAAGCTGTCTGTGCCACCACTGCAACACCCTTAGTTAATAATCATTCTCTTGAGCATAATTATGAGTGATTTTGAAGGCCAGAAAGTTCTTATAGCAAGGATATAAAATCACAACGGTAAAGATAATATAGGGTTGAGGAAAACTTACAGGATGATCTAGCATTCCATGAGCTGTTGAGACACCAAATTGAGAGGATTTGAGGGTATTTGTGGCCATGACGAGGCCACCAATTCGGCTGAAACTATGCAAATAATTGTCGCCATCTTTTATCGTCGCACAGCAGAGAAGTCCGCAGGAACTAGCATCCATCAACGAGTCTTCGACGTGGATATAGAGCATTATACCATCCCCAAGGTGCCATCCGTCAGTTAAGTCTAGCTTCTGCATGTCGACTTTTCCTTTGGCTGTCGATGGGACCGGGACACGGCCCTCGTGGATTTCCACTGGTAACGTTGGCCACGTAATCTCCCTCATCGCAGCGTTAATCTCTTTGCATGCCCAGGTACTTCCACAAATAAGCCAGATGCTAGGCCCTATGGCAACCTGTTGAGCATCGCGCGTCGCGCGTCCTGACATTCGAAGTTCAAACGAGATGTCATATTCGTGGTGCCATGAGGGGATATATAACGCACTCCTACGTCGTCGTGACTCCCGATCTATGCCTTTACGATAGATTTCCATGACAACCTCGCTCAGATCTGTTTTGAGCCTGTCCAAGTCGGTCGTTTCCCACTGCTCCACCGCATCCAAAGGTAGTTCCATATCATCGCGAGCCAGATAGACTATCAGGTTGTTCTTGAGGCGCTTATACGGTTTAACAAATGGACTCTCGATGGAGCAAGTTAAGCCACAGGCCGTCGTAACTCCCGATATTGATGTCGCGTCAGTTCCCGTGCTGATCACTGACGGATAGGAGTTCCTGCTGAAAAGAGAGGCTGAAGTAAGGGAATCTAGAGACTCGGATTGAAGCGATGTGACTCCGATGGGGGACGAGGGGGTGTTGTTGCGCCCACTCCTAAGCTCCGATAGTATACGTGCACTTCTTGCTGTCGAGTTGGTGGAATCGTGACCTGCAACGGGCGTGCCTGATGAAGCATTTTCGGCATGCGCCCAACCACTGTTGTGCCGCTTCCATGAACTCATGTGCTTTTGAAATTTATTTCTCCAGGACCGCGATCGTGGTATAGGCTGAGTGGCAGGGGTTACTGCCTCTCCATTAGAGCCGTCCATAACGACTTTTGAGGGAGTTGGCGTTGGCCCTATTGGCGCCATTTTCAGTGAGGTTGTTTTGAAAGCATGGTTGCTGATATGTTACCGAAAATACCTAGGTTTCATGTTTCCTAGTATTCAAACCTCGTTGGCGGTGAGTTGTCAATACGAATCTCAGAACTTAGGCAGCCAATTAAAGGGAGCGGGGTTGCGATAGAGGGAGCCTGCGGACTGGGGGCTATGCCGATGTTGCATTGATGCTGAATGTATTATTCGAGCTCGTATGGATTCAGAGTCTTTGCTTCGCTACATGCCATCTGCAACGGTGCTCAGCCACAGTCTGCTGGCGATTGACCAGGGATCTACTCCTCTCATCTTATTACTGGTCCTCCAGGTAGGCTAGCTTAGAGATGAACTTACTTTCCTATCGGAACATACGTTATCATGCTGGGAGAAGACTTCGTTGAGGTGTGTCGCTCAATATGGCCCAATTTAACCAAAGAAGAATATCTCTATAGTACTTATGCAGGTGTCCTAAAGTACTTTGAGACCCAGACAAAAAATGGTGGAAGTCATGGAAATCGCATCGATCTCTCGATTATCTTATCCATTATCCGCGCATTGAGGTCAAATAATGATGCACCATTCACCAGAAGTTGTTGTATCACTGCAACCAGAGCCCAATTCTCCGGCCCAATACCTGAAACAACCATTATGAGCTATAGCGAGCGAGCACTACGAATGATGTTGAACTTGGATATTCGGATTGGATCTAGACGAGAGTCTGGTTTACGAGTTGGATCCTCTATCATCGACTGGGGAGACAGCATTTCACTTAGTGAAGCAATTGAGAGCCACTTTGTCGGCGACAATCGTCATATGATCACAGGCCGGATTGACCCATCCCTTTCCCTAGCCTATCTCTGTACTTACAGAGGTTTCAAAGTGTTCTGGACGTCGAATATTAGCGAACACTTGCATATTAGTTGGAAATCGAAGATAGTTACGATCTATGAGCACAAGGTATTCCTTTGGAATCATCTCCGTAACTCAAAGACACCAATTATCCCACAAGCTGTCCTAGAAGAGGCTATCGATACTCTCAACTTGCTCTTCCCCCTCAATGACCGTTTGACAACGAAGTTTTTAGCTCAAAGTGGCAAGGACTTTCATGGTCTCGGCTACTGTTCTAGGCCCCGAGATTTATGCCTGGACTTGGGCAAATTCAGCATCTGGAGAGATCGCATTGCTGAATTAGTCGAGGTCATGAATGAAGAGCCAAAGGGGCTTAAACAGTTAGCCTTGGAGAGAGACGGAAGAAACTTCCTCCCCTTCATTACTTTTTGGGTTGCAATCGCCGTTGCCTTACTATCAATTCTGAACCTTCCATTCGCAATTGTTTCCATGAACTATACTATTAAGCAGTATAATATTGCTTTGGCACAGGCGGTAAGTAGCAATGAGGAGCTTTCCCTAGTATCCTAGGCGTCGAAAGAAGCCTAGAAGATGACCTATTTCGGCTAGCACCATGGCTCAAGTGTGCCGTGGTCTTTGGAAACCACTTATTTTTCTTCCTCTTCTTCTTTTGGTTCTAGAACGGAAATACTGACTCTGTTATTATAAGTGCTCCGAACCGAATGCCGGCAACACGTTACCCCAATATTGCTCTCCAGGTTGAAATCCTGGTAAGGGTGACCAGCCTAGAAAGCGACTACGTCATTTTTAAGAGATATATATAGAGCTCTGTTCCAGGTTTTCTGTTAGATTACCGATGAATCGTCATCATAATATGTGTTATATGAGGAGAGACATTCCTCAGCTAGCCATTCTATCACCATTGATATCTAATCCCCCAGCTGTGTGTGACGTCTCGTGCTGTATATGCATAGTTTAACATGTATTTTGCATCACAAACGTTTCTGATTGGGAAAAGTAGAAATTGTAGTGGTCTCACTACTGTAGCGGCAGCGTCGGTTCGCAACTTGAGAGAGATATTGGCCGGTGATTGACGCCTTACGGTTGAAGGACGAAGATCTTAGGAATGTCACGTCCGCGGAGCATCCATGAAAGAGAATGCGCGAGTGAGGGCTATACTGATTGACCTAAAAATACGTTACCTAATACAATTAAATCCGCGATGCGAATGATGCATCGGACCGTTACCTTGCTCTATGGATTTCCATTGATATGGAATGCCCAGGGACTGGAAGGTGCACAGCTGGCTGAGCTCCCTAACTCATATACATAGGGACGCAAATAATATACTTATTTGCTCGTTAAGCATACTGTTTGATTCAGAGAGAAAGAACTTTGCAAGAGGAGTAGTTGCCTCCATGGTTTAATCTATGCAGTGCCCCTTTCATCAAATATGTCGAGAACTGGGCCTCCAGCATGTAATACGGTAACAGCTTAGCGCTGCGTAAAGAAGCCCACTGACGAACGTGATGGAGATACTACACTCTCCACGGGCGGAGCCCTCGGCGTGGGCTGTTTCATGCCGCTAACCTCAACGTCCTCGGAACTTAAATCAGATAATATAATGTCTATTATGTATTTCGCTTAATATAAGTATATAGTTGGGTTAGTTGACGTTGCTGCGAAAATAGTATGTTGCATATTGGTGTAAGTGACCTGGCAGTCTTTGAGAGGTACCTACAGCGTACTATATGCACACTGCCAGACGTATGCACCTTACAGCGCAGGCGAGCGCTAAGCCCTACAGCCCAACAACTGATCCTTGCCAAGCCACGTGGGTAGTAATAGAAATAAGCTTGCAGGGTTGAACAATAGCTGCTATTTCTCAAGCTTGATTTATTCATTTGTTTCTTGGAAAATTCCACTCCAGTCTAATGAAGTTCTAATGCACTAACTTCTCTTTAGGCCCGAGCTTTTCCGCTATGGCAACGGATCCTTTCTGTGATTTTCCACGTGCATGGAGCTCCCACAGTCTTAACGCTGTGACGAGTACCATCAGCGTCCAGCGCTCGCTCAATTTCCCGGAAAGCCCACTCCCCGCAAGCTTGAGGTCGAAAGGGTGTTTAGGGCTTGTCAAGAAACGCCTCCACTCGAGTATAGCGAGGACCTCGTCATCAGATGCGGCTGCCGAAGATGTATGAGCACCCTGACGGCTGCTTTCACCGTTCGGTACATTCTGCTCGGGGTTTTCTGATGAGAAAAAAAGTTTGAAACCACCGTGCTCCGCGCTATCGTCCACTTCGCTCTTAGTTATGTTCCTCCACTCGAAAGCCTGGCGGTGCATTTTCAGGCCAGATCCAACTTCAACAGAAAACCGAAAGGCAGCATGCTTGTCTGTTGTAATATAGGCACGCATCATTTCCTCCGTTAGTCCTCTCGTTTTGCGGGCCGGCAAATAGATGCAGCTATTGTTGTTTACCGGAAGAGAGCGAAAAAGTACCGAGTCGTCGCCTACGGCAGCGAGGAGCGGATCTTTTGTTGTAGGCCCGTCGTATAGATACAGGCCTTGCCTTTCGCCAAGGGGCTCACTCATGCTGTATCCTGTGTGTACTCTCACGGCAAAGAGGCGGTCTTGCTGATTCTCGCCGCAAACGTGGAATGTGTTGAGCCCCGCGAGATTCCACTGGTAGTAGACTTTCATGACCGGTGGAAAAGGACAGTACGCCAGTGTTGTCGACGTATCAAACACCGACGAGTACTCGTCTTTATCTCCCTGAACTGTGATTTTATCCATCACGTAGAGGACTTGTGTATAGCTGTGAGTGATAACTACAGTCTTGTGTTTGGGAAACTAAGGATGAAGAGGAAAGAGATGGCAAGCGACAGACAGAGCAGGGTAAATGGGCACGATGGTGGTGATATGTAGTTAACTCTAAAGCTCGACGTGCTGACGATGTCGTAATATATGAAAATAGGTTTTATGTAAGATCACCACCTGACCCTAAGTTTCGGTCTTTGGACAATAAAGCAAACAAAAACAAGAAACCCAAGCCCTCAATCCTCCTTCAATCAAGAGAAGATGCCACTTGCGTTTTAAACTACGCAATTCGTGTAAGAACAATGCTCAACTGTCTCGAATCTTGAATCGTATAGGGGGGTTGTGCTGTTAATTATATCGCGTCAACACTTGGCTCTCTACGGGAGTAACATGGATAAATAGGTGTTGGGTGGCTTCGCATCTCATAACGACACGGAAATAACCGAACATATGTTGGTAGCTTTGCATTGAACTCTCTCTGCGCCGCGTCTAGTGGGGTGTACTGACGTTAACAATCCTTCAGCGCCTACATACATGTATTGCTAGTCTAAGCTGCCTTTAGGTGGACCAAAAGGTCATAAGGATACCAAAGGATATGTAGTGAACACTACATAAAAAGGGTAATCACACTCACAAGGACAAAATGTGGATGCGAAACTAGGCTGATTAGCAGAGGCGTATTTTCTGAACTGAAGACTGAGATAATATTGACTTGGATAGGTACCATGAGGATACAGCTGCCATTACTTCCCTAGCAAGGAAATTTACCAGCTCAGCCAATTAGTACGGATTCATTACTTTGAGCTAATGTACAGAATACATTTCACTTCTCACCCTATGAGGGTATATACTAGGCGTATTGCCAATTGGGAACTAGACAGAAGAAGACAGCAAAACCCAATATGTGGCAAACGGCAGATAACACGAACATCCAAAGAGCTCGAAACGCCTTGTACCGAAAGCTGAGATGAAACCTCGCGTCATGTTATTTCCCCTGCAGTGTCACCTTTGGAGTTCGGGGGGGCAGAAAAGGTGGCAGGAGGAGCTTAAAAGGAGCGACGTGAAGGCGATGCCATAAAGCGCCACAGAGACGTCGCAATGCATATGCTTCACCCACGCTTCAAAATAGTGGGAGCCATTCTTCAGGAGAATCCTAATGAATGATTGATACGAAGTCAATAGCGAAAATATCGTGAGAGGTGAGAAGGATTGCATAGGCACCCAAAACCCAATAGACAGACCGGGTCGCCCTGAGACACAGGGCTTTCGTAGTGATAGATGGTAGGAAACCTCGCTTAGTTGGTGCGAAGTCGGGAATCCTGACATCAAGGTCCCATGAGATTCCTGTGACAAATTTCAACTGGGTATGATATTCTCATCGACGCCTTGAATTTCTTTCCTCTTCTTAGTTTCCGAACTCCTGCAGCTATCCATTCAGATACTGCAGGCACCCGTCGAGGCGTGGTGGTGAACTTGGTGTAGAGATGAGTCGTTTTCGGCTACCCCCCTTAGAGTAGAGGAATCATCTAGATTGCCATGATGTAACAGTCACATCTTCCAGTAGTTGTGTTTTGCGAACATGAGTCTATGACTTAGTAACGGCTCTCAGGCGTTGGGAAAGGGGCATGGATTCTGTTGCAATGACAGAACGCTCAATGAAAAAGAGAGATGATTTATGCAGTGTTGCCCATCCAATAAATACCATCTACATAGACGGCAAGGATGCTAAATACACAGCTTTCTCAGTTAAACAGCCAAGCATTCTTTGTGGTGCCACTGCTGGTAATCTCGTAGGTTGGTGCAAACAACACCCTGAGAACAAGGGTTGCGCCATGACGAACTACGATATTCTCAATATCGACAGTGTTCCAAAAATGCGTCGAGCGCGCAGGCGTTGGCCTTTGCAACCTGCCACAGTACCTCTTCAACCCATTGAGTGCCCTAACCACCTGGCCACGGTCACAGTCATTGACTCAATTCCTGCCGCTGGTGGTATGTACACCCACTCGCAGAATTTCACACCGACGTTATTCCGTGAGCGATCTAATAATGCTGCTGAAGAAGTACAATTCGACGTCGTTCCGCTGGCCTGCCTGAGCCTCGCCAATGCCTTGACGGGATCCTGCCTAGGCGGGATCGACCCTGATATATATAATACCCTTACGGCTCCTTTCACTACGCCGGCTTCACTGACGATGAATTCGGGACACTTACCAAGACCCTCGCTACGTCTTCGTAAAAAGTAGCTTCAATATCGTAAACCGATCTCGGAGAGACACCATGAACGCTCGGACGATTTGATGCCAGATATTGCTTGGACTGAGAACAGTTGAGTTCTTCTTTTGCTGGTCAAACTATTAATACCATACTTCAACACATCACATGCATTGAGGCTCTAAATTCTAAAGACTCACGACTCCACCGATGACTGCGCTGCAAGTCTGTTTAAAGATATAGATATATGATGATATGTCGTGGACAGCCGAGATGTTGTCCCAGCAAACCGGAGTGTGACCGGAGCGTAACCGGAGAAACTCGGCACTGTACAATACCAATAAGTGGGTCTCTTCACAAGGCCAAGATGGAAATCAGCCCACGGGAAAGCTGCTTGGGCGGGATGCGAATGGCGCCATCTTTGTAAGACAGGTCAACTCCAAGAGGTTACCAGGAAAGAAAACTTGTTGAGATATTATCATATTAGGCTAAGACGCTTTGTCTTCAAATAATAAGCCTTGACTTATTGTTCCATATCGTCTAAATCAGAAATGGCATGCTATCTGTAGGTATCCCTTTTCTAGAAGTGAATGCTGCTCTCGTTAGGTACTACCTAGTGTAGGTACCTTCTTGCTGCGGGGGTTTATCAACGGCCCGCTCCGGCATTCTCTCCGCGGCAACTAGATGCCCCACCTGCAGTAGATAATTGGATCTAGGTAGGTGCTACCTACGCATAGGGAGGGTATCACAGTGATACACCTCCACGTTAGGTATTCTTTCTTCCCACCTGATCTGTCACCTCTTATCTTTCTTTCCTTCCACATTGACAACCAATTCTAGCCTCATATTGAAATCTCCTCTGCTCACACGTACCACAATGGGTGCTGATTGTTGTGGCGGCAAAAAGCCGCTCCCGCCTGCAGAAGAGGTTCGGGGCTGCTGCGGTGATTCGACTGCCACTGAATGCAGTAAGAATAAGAATAAGAATACCTCTTGCTGCACTCCAGACAATGAAAAGTGCAATGGTATGGATCTTACGAGGAAATACATATGCTCACGCTCCTAGACTAATTACATTTTGTGTTTAGAGGAGTGTCTTCTATCTGTTGCAGCTACACTATGCGCCGAGGAAGTGGGTGGTCATACCGATGGTCATCATGGCCGTAGGTCTGCATTGTTCACCGTTTTATGTCTCGATTGTTAATGTATCTCAGATGGTGCTACCGACTGTTGTTCCGATAAGCAACAAAACTCTGCTTGTGATGCCCATCTCCAGATGGCTTTCGAGCAGTACCAATCTTTCTTGGACAACGTCCGATGTATCTGTCGCAGCATGATCGACCGTGGCTTCAAGTCTTGTTGCAAGCCTTCCGAAGACGAGCCTAAAGCTCAGGTGCCAAAATCAACCTCTTCTGACTTGGCCTCCTGCACGGCAAGCGGAAGAGATTGCTGCCGGCCTGCAATTAAGCCTACAGCTGCTGGAAAAGCGGGTTGCTGCTCTACCGATGGCAGCAAAGGTCAGCGCCAGTGTCGCAATAGTTCTCAGGAGCCTATTAACCCCAAGGGTTGTGATGAACAGTCTGATGGCTGTTGTAGCAGCAAGAAGCAGACTGATAGTTGCTGTAATAGCAAGACGAAGTCGGAAAATGCTGGTGTTAGACCGGGGCTTAATAACTGCTGTGGTACCGGACAGAAGTCTGGAGCTGGATGCAGTAGTAATCCCAGACCTGGTGGCTTGTGTTGCAGCGAGGAAAAGTCTAGCTGCTCTATAGATGACAGCCCATCCGCGGGCTGTCGTGATGAGTGCTGTCAAAGTAACGCCAAGCTCCCGGATCCATGTTGCAGTACGATGAAGCAGTACCAACTCGCGGAACCGGGAATCGACGAGGGAGATAAAGCGATAGACGTTGAGAGAGGTAGCGGCAAGGCAATCCGTATCGGTGTTTCTGGCATGACTTGCAATGGCTGTAGCGAGAATCTAGCGCGGAACCTCGCGGCCAATGGTGTGCATAACAGTAAGTTCCTACTCTAAATGAACCCAACAGCAGTTTTATCGGTTCTGTCTCGATATAGGTCTGCAGGACTGAACAAGCATCGAGGGCTCTACAAATCTGACAGAAATGAGTTGCTAACTTGAATCTTAGTTCGCGTCAACTACCTACAAGGTCATGCAGATTTCACTATGAACCCTGTCCTAGACTTGGACTCGATTCTGACGAAGACACGAGAAGCCACTGGCTTTCAGATTGCTGTGATGAGTGGCGATGAATCTATTACTGTCCTAACCTCTGGTTCGGAAGCCTCCACAGCTCTCGCCCAGTTAGACTTGGACGGTATTCAGGACGTAGTAGTTCTCAACAAGAAAACTGTCCGCATTCACTATAATCCCACAACCATAGGAGCCCGAGAGCTTTTCCAGAAGATTGGATACCTACCGGTCGTGCTTGCACCTCCTCAGAATGACCAGCAGCTTGCTTCAGGGCGTAAGCGATTTATCACTCTTTTAGTGTTGACTACTACGTCTTTTATTTTTACGATTCCCGTACTGGTTCTTGCCTGGGGCGAGACTCATGTCGAGGAACGCACGAAGGCGATAATCACACTAGTCCTGGGTAGTTTGGTTCAGTTTCTAGCCGTGCCCGTTTTCTATAAGCCTGCCCTGCAATCCTTGATTCGATATGGAGTACTCGAACTCGATATGCTGGTTGTGGTTGCCATCACGGCTGCATATGTTTACTCTATCGTCGCTTTTGGGTATCTCATATCAGGCGCACCTTTAGAAACGGCATCATTTTTCGAGACAAGTTCACTCCTCATCTCATTGATCATGCTCGGCCGTCTCGTTGCTAGTTATGCCCGCATTCGAGCTGTCGCATCCGTATCTGTGCGCTCCTTACAGGCTAGCACTGCTATTCTTGTCGAGAATGGAGCGGACCGTGATATTGATTCACGGCTTCTACAATTTGGCGATATTTTCAAAGTCACACCCCACAGCCGAATCCCGACAGATGGGACAGTCATATCAGGGGTCAGCGAAGTTGATGAATCCATGGTTACCGGAGAGAGCTTGCCAGTTCCTAAAGGACCAGGGGCATCTCTCATCGCTGGTACAATTAATGGTTCTGGTACGCTTGTCGTGCGGTTAACTCGACTTCCTGGCAAGAACACAATTACGGATATAGCTAAGCTCGTGGAAGATGCCAGTAGCTCGCGGCCACGAGTTCAAGAAATTGCTGATAGAGTGGCAAGCTGGTTCTTACCCACGGTGCTAACAATAGCTGTAGTGGTTTTTATCATTTGGACTATTGTTGGTGTCAAAGTGAGACATCAGACGGGTGGCGAGGCGGTGGCTACTGCTATTACATACGCTGTTGCCGTCCTTGCTGTCTCCTGCCCATGTGGCCTAGGTCTGGCTGTTCCTATGGTTCTCGTTATCGCCAACGGAATCGCCGCACGTGGTGGTGTCATCGTGAAATCAGCTGAGTGCACAGAACGCTCAAGGAAAGTTACAGATGTCGTTTTCGATAAAACGGGTACCCTTACAGAGCCGGAGCTCGACATTGTTGCTGAAGAGTTCTTCGACAAGGATATTGCGAATGCCCGTGCCATCACAAGAGCGCTCATCGGCGACAGCCAACATCCCGTCTCAGTAGCAATCGCAAAGCACTTGGGGCCTGATACCCAGCCATCTCCACTAGTCACGAATGTACAGAGCATCCCTGGAGCTGGTATTGAGGGTCACATGTCCGGCGTTATAGTTCGTGCAGGGAATGCGAACTGGACCCGCACAGATGCCCTAACAGAAGTCCGTAAGATGCTAGATGATGGCATGAGCATATTTATCGTAACGCAAGACTCGACTCCCATTGCCGTTTATGGTTTACGAACGCGGCTTCGATTTGACGCGGCCACAACTGTTGCAAAACTGCGTGAAGATGGCATCAGTGTCCACCTTGTCTCCGGAGACCAGAACAAAGCCGTACAAGCTATTGCGGCAGCCGTGGGTATTGACCGAGGGAACGTTGCCTCACAGCAAAGCCCTACTGAGAAGCAAGCGTATGTGACTGGACTCATGGCCCAGCTAGGCAAAGTGGTAATGTTTTGTGGGGATGGGACGAACGACGCAGTGGCCGTGGCTCAGGCCGATATTGGTGTCCAACTCAGTGATACCATCTCTAGCGAGGTCACACGCAGTGCTGCCGATGTAGTACTGCTCTCGGGACTCGGCGGCATCCCTTTCCTTATCGAGGTCAGCCGTGCTGCCTTTATCCGCACTACATTCAACTTCGTCTGGTCGGCCATCTACAACGTCTTTGCTATTCTTCTCGCCGCTGGCGCCTTTGTCCGGGTTCGTATTGCACCTGCTTATGCGGGTGCAGGCGAGCTTGTCAGCATCTTGCCAGTTATCATCGCTGCTCTAACAATGCTGCTGCTCAACCTACGCCGAAACTGAACGTTGGGCTTTTCGATAGCGTGTTCCTCCTGGGTTACTGGAAGAAGCGCGATATTGAGTAGGTGCTACTTAGGGAGTCAAGTCGATCAATGAAGTCAAGATATTGTTTCTAGTGGGATATTTAGGAATCTTAGTAATACTTACGAAGATAGCTCTAACTGCTAATGCATCTCACAAGCAATCATTGCAAATCGAATACGGACGGGACTATCTCTTGATGCATGTGATCTGCAATACCCAACTATGTCTAGTCCTAGTCGGCCGAGTTCCATGCTTGTGCTGTGGACTATCTCGTCAGAAAAGTTGTCTTGTACCTTGTCTTCAATTTCTAACTATGTTTTTAATAATGTAGCATAGAGGACCGGATTAGTGTTCTATTACGAGGTGTAGCGTACCTTAACTGAGAGACCTCAGGGGTGGTTTCTCTCAAATTCGAGCAGGCTGTCCACTGATTGCGGATTACCCCGGAGCTAGTTTAGGAATACTGCTGAAGTATAACTAGTCGCGTATCTAACCAGTCTCACCGAGGGAGCCGGTTCGCACAATGGCTGGTGTGTCGCGCGGAGAATAGCTCGTGACGGGTTAGGTAGGGAGTGGAATGGACTCTTTAGCAATGTTATCGACTATTTGCTTTAGGAAGAAGACTAGGTGAAAACAATAAACCCAAAAGCATGTTACAGCACCCCAACCCCTGCGCAGACCAAAACCGTCAGAAACGCCGATACCAATCATCGTGGTTCTAGATCATTAGCACTTAGTTCGAGTTTCCCCCCAATATCAAACGCCAGCAATCCCTGAAGCCTATTGTCCGCTTTCCACAAAGCGGTGACGCCTTCTCGCCCCTTCAATAACGCTCTTTTCTAGAGCTGGGGTGCCTCCAGATACCCGATGATCCGACCCGATGTCCGTAGAGGGTACGACGTCCCATTTTAAGATAGGATCGTCCATACCCGGCCACAAGTCTGTGGGCAAATGATCCGCAACCTCTTGACGGAATAAGTCTCGCTGCTTACTGTCCACATCAATAATCCTATCAACACTCTCTTTCGCTCGTCTCCATATACCTAATATCTTTTCTTCAACTCCTCTCCGTCGCTCGACTTCAAGGATGAGATGATCGTATGTGCCAGCGTACTTCTCATAGAATATTCTCAAGTCTTCCATCTCGGACATCTTATCATGTATTGTCTCCTGTTCCTCTACCCACCTGTCTCGAAACTCGTTCTCCGCAGATATGTAGCTCTGGATTCTGGTACCAATGTCTTCCAAAGTGCGGAACGCATCTAGTGTGCTAAGATAGCCTAACTTGATCTGAGTTGTGCGCTCATCCAAGTTACTAAACTCAGCTTCCACCGCTTGAAGACGTTCATTTAACTCCTGTACTACATCTTCCACTTCGGAAGAATCCTGGACAAGTACTTCAAGCATTTGCGCCCTATCTTCAGGTGACAATGGCCCCAAATCAGGCATATGCGATTCCTGGTCAGTTATTACACCTGAGATGGACACATCATCTCCTTCTTGGGACTGAGTTGCCTCGGCAGCTTTAATCCTAGCGAGAGCTGGCCCCCCTTCGGTCGTTCGTACGGCGGTGACGCAGAGGTCAAAGTGTTTCGTCAAAGAGGTAAGGAGCTCAGCCATAGCATGCGAGTTATCGATCATGGAAGATAGCAGATGTAAAAGCGGAGGACCGCTCGACGAGACGGAGGGAGATGTGGGCAAAGTAGCGGAGGCTATAATAGCTTTAAGGTTACGTAAGTCGGCTTCGAACTGGAGGAGGTCTCTATCGAAAGATTGCTGTGTGGACTAGATGAAGCATGGTTAATGATATGCGCGCTTATGATCGAACATCAATCAGCCCCCACAGGCTGTACACGGGGTAATGATTACCTGTAGGGCCTGGATATTCTCCTTTAGTGCTTCTCTCATCCTATGCACCTGAGCCTCGTCTACAAAATCGAGCAAGCTCCGCTTCTCTTCGCCTGGTGGGCGGAAAGCACTGTTCACTCCCCGGCCACGGAGGACGTTCATAGTGTCCTCTAGCCGGCCGTTGGCAACGTCCAAGGTCTTAATGATCTGTTTGAATTCTCGCTTGCCGTCGTCGTAGGTGCGCATCAGATCCTTGCGTATGCGCAAAAGCAGCCGCATCTGCTCGCTGATGCCGCGGCGCAGGAACTGGGTCTGCGCTGAGAGAATAACGGACTCTTCGTGTGCCTGGCGGGCGACATGGACGAGCTCGTTTGCACGCAGAACAAGCCTCATCGAGGATAGCGAGCGCTTGGCATCAAGCAGGTGCTGGACGAGGGTCTCGACAGGAACGGAGTCGAGGTAGGAGGGAGGGATGAGGAGGGAGGCAGGGCGTGATGTTGGGCGTGATGTCGGGCGTGACGCCGAACGGGACGAGGTTGAACTTGTCGAAGCCATGGTAACAGCGGCAGCCTTATCGAGATGAGCTGCTGGCCTATGGAGTTGATCCTATGGATGGATTAAAGACGATGAAGCAGCTTGACGCTGGGTAGGTGCCGTCTCCATCTACATTCTGGCAGTCGGCCCTGATGCAGAATGAAGAGAGTAGAGATGTTTTAATGAAAGTAAAAGATGGAAGAAATGGCATGGGATTCCTTGCGTGAAGCTTCGTTATCGCAACAGCTAGGTACCTACCTAGGTACTTAGGTGGACTAGGGGTGTTCCAGAGCTCTATTAAGGTATACGTACTAGAAGCTTTTAGTGGGTATAGTGGATAAAATGCACATGTGTATGTGGGCCGGGTTCATGTACCTATACTAAGGGAGGTACCAGCTGGCTTCCGATTTGTCCGAAACCATATCCACAATACCACGCCAGAATTGACCACTGATGGAAGCTTCTGCTCCATTAGAGAAGTCCTTTATTCTGGTAGCATTATACATTACAGCGCCAATGAAACAACTAGAAGCTGGTGTGCTTTGTTATCTACGCAGTATGTAGTAGAACGGTAATCCTATAGACGCCTTACCTACCTGACCTAGACCAACCATTACGTAGTTCGTAATCGGGTCGTCCGGAACCTCCCAGACTTCCGACTTAGAATTGATACAGGCTGTTTGATACTATTAATGTATTGAACCCTACGACCTCTTCATTAAGAAGCTCACCCATCGACTATGGTATCGCCGTTTAGTGGTTCAAGAAAGTGTGTCGAGACATGAACAAAATACCGCGGAAACCCGTGGCCCAAACAGCTGCGAAACCTCCCCTGGAATCTTATGATCCTCTTGATGACTTGATCGATGAGTATCTTGAGCCAATTCCCGTCTTGGATAAGTCATCTTCGGCAATAAAAGCCGTCAAGGAGCCTCATCCAAATCAAGACTCGCGCCCCTTTGTACCCCAGGAGCAGAAGCCAAGTCCAGTGCTTGTGTCGAGTCCCTCCAACCTCTCAGTCGCTTCTTCTCCTCTCGAGCCAGACACTCGCGTTTCATCTAGCTCGAGATGGAAGAGTGTCGTAGACGAGACAGTATACTTCGCAGGAGGTCTGATGTCCCATCCCTTTGAATCCACCAAGCACTACAGCATACTTCGTCACTCGTCGGCGTTAGTGTACTACAAGGGCCCCTCGACCAATGTCTCTATCAGTGTCTTCGGGGACACTGTACTCCCCTCGGACCGGTCATTTTGGATCCAGAGGAAAGGATTCTCCGGAAGTATGGGCATGGCTGCGAGCGCCTTTATGAGGACAACGTCGAATTGGATTGATGTCACGCCTTCTGTTGAAGCGTTGGCGTCCAGTGTCCCTAGCGGTGATGAGCGAGCGTGGCAGAGGGACATCAAGAAATTCCTGAAAAAGGCCGCGAAGGATAAGCATCTATCTAAGCACATCATACGGGAAACGTGCGTTCTGCGCATTCCGGCTGTGGCCGCAGATGGCTATTTGCGAATAGTCATGTGCACCGGAGAAAACTCTAAGAAATTACTCTGCCCTTCCCCTACCTTTCGACTTGCGAGCACGTCGTCTGACGTTAGCGTTTTACGTGGTGCAAGCCTGACAACTTTACCTCTTGAAATTGGGCTGAAGGCGGCATCCGTGATCGGCAATCAGTACGTTCAAAGGGTTGTTGGGCCAGTCCAGACCGTCGTTCAGGACAAAATGGAGTACTTGAAGCCCGAGTTCATGAAAAATCACGCCGTGGAGGTAGCTGTAACGCAAAGCTATATACAAGACCAATTCGACAATTTGGAGGAAAATTTCGATGCTGAGAGAGATGTTACGTACATCTCCTTTCAAAACGAGAACACAAATGGTAAACTGCCTGATATTATCGGCAATGATTCCGGCCCCGAAAAACCATTTCCCATGAAATTTAGTGGAAAAGTAGTCCCTGGAACCGGTCAGAGTCGAGCTATGCCGACCGCAAATCTGTCTAATGTTGCTGAAGACATGTTACTTCGTCTTAGTGGCACCTATATTGGCTGGGCAGCCATTGAGAAGAGTGAGGCTACAAATGAGAGACTCTACGGCTGGCACGAAGCTATTATCGCCATCGGCCCGTCACCCTATGCGTCCCCCATGGTCGTTCAACGGAAAGTGGCTACCGTACATATTTTGTACGATTTTGGGGAAAATACGACATTCTTTAATGCTAAACTGAAAGTAATAGTAATGGCGCTACTGAGACCTACTCCGCAGCCAAGGCTGCCTCCTGAAACTCTCGCCACCGATTCTCGTGACAAAGAAATCGCAATCGCAAGTTTAAGTCGGGAAATGTGGCAACCCGATGTGAGCCTCCAGTCATTTTCGACCGAGAAGGCTCAAAGAAGTATGACAGATCGATACGTCGGCCTACGGTCTCAGATGCAGAGACACGTTGATAGCTTTCCTGTTCACCGGGCAGGTATTCGTACAGATAGGGCCGAGATTAAAGACGAGGCCTATGGTCAAGGCGGATTCTATATACGCAGGTGATATTATTCCCAATGTGAGCGATATTAAGATTGGATATCCTTGATATACATGTTTTCAGGACGTGTCTACCGTCAAATGGAGACTACATCCTACCATTTACCCTTTACTTCTATATTGGTTATAATTACATTTCTTCTTAATAAATGTTATATTCTACATTCCGACATATAAACTCTTCGACCTTCTATCGCTTTCGTCCAGTTCTCGGGATGTCCACTTCCAAGCTACGCGACACCAGCACTCTTCATATGGCTCTCTCCCATCTTATCCCCGTGGTATTCTTGTCATTCGTCATAGCAGGAGCTTGAACGAATCCTTGCTGCATCTGGACGCGCCAGCTCTTCGTCGACGGCGACGACAACAGGATCTACCCAGCGCGTCGAGACGACCCGTCGAGGCGGACGCGGTGGATGGTGTCTGATTTCCTTGCATTGATATATCTTGTTTTTCTTCTGTATTCGCATCGCGGTCTCGAGATATGTGGGACGAGGCGCACCATACTTCCAGCAATAATACAGTATCCACGATAAGATTGCTACCCCGATGAGGCATACAAGCACTGTTATCCCAACCTGCCACGACTCTAGGGGTTTGTCTAATCCATTGTACTGGCCCCAGCCATTGGTCGACAGGTTGATCGGCCGGGATGAAGATTGTCCTGCGTGACTCTTGTGCGCATTCGTTATCTCTAGAATTCGGTTGGTGATCTGAAAAGGTGACCGCCGTTGTGATGGTGAAGCAATATAAGGCGGTGGCATGATATAGAGCCAGGTTCGTCGCGTTCGAGCCGAATAGGCTTGGTACCGCCCGATCTTTAAGGAGCTCAATACAATAGAAATAAGTAAAATGAAGATTGTGTATATTTTGATGCTAAATGATAGACTTCTTCCCTAATAATAGGAATCGATAGCCTTTTTGCGGCTCGGATGCCTGTGATACTATTCTGCCATCCGCCACAGATAGGCAGAGAGACGAAACAAAGTTGGCGCATTTTGATTTTCCTATGCGTTCGAATACCTAGACTACGAGACCCTTCAAGTCTGATCTTATCGCTTTTGACATATGCTTTGTAATGGTGGTGATATGTCAGACCCTCGGTATTCTTCATAGTAATGAGGGCGAACCTTAGCTCTCGTTTAGTCACCGCAAACAAAGTATTAGTTGTTCAATTTTTTTAGAGGAGACGGAGTGTATTTTACTCTGCCTAGACTCTTATGAAGAGGCAGCTTACGTTCCATTCGACAGCCCGAGCCTCAGCGGAGAATAGGTTCGCTCTGGATCGCGCATCATAGTAAAATACATTCAGTATAGCAAGTGCTTCGACCAGTACGATATAAGAGAGGCATGGTAAGAGTTTTCCAGAGCGTCATCTAGATATTGAATTATTTGTTTGATGCATGGGATACATAAGCTACGGTTGGATGTTCACATGTTTCCGTAAACTAATCTACGGCCGGACTAATTTATGCCGCAGCTTCAACTATTAATAGAATGATCGATAAACTACGCTCGGCCTAAGTATAGCTAGGTACCTTGAGGCACAATAGAGTTCCAATGACTCGTTATACGATGTAAATTGCTTACTACACGATAGCTTTGCATCTGATGGTCGTCTAGTGTCCTAGGATCTTAGTAGATGAAGGGGATCGATTAAATAAGGCCTCCCAACGCCGCATGATATGACCCCAAAAGTTTACACTTGCATCTAAATGAATTCGGAAGGGCTGGATGAGCCGGAAACAAAGGTTCTCGAGGAATAATAAACATGTTTGCTACTATGAATAGCCCGCCAACCAGGCCCATGGATATAGCCAGAAGATGGCTTCAAACTATTGAAATACCTTCCGTCTCCAAAAGGAGACACTTGTCACAGCATGGGGCACCGCATTACTTGGCACTTTGTCTTTAAGAGGTTTCTTTCTAAGGCGCGCGTTGTAAAAGTTGGGCTCGATGGCGAAACAGAGTTACAATTGCGCCAATTGAGTCAGCCAACGTTGAGACGTCGCACGGACGAGGGAACAAGTTTGTAAATGGTGGCTTTTTCTTTACAAGGGAACATCTATGTTTGGCGTGTGGGCAAACAGGAAGCATATACGACGCCGGTTAAGACAGATGAAGCCAAGCAACCGGGAGCGGTGATCGTCGTTCCATTTAGCCTGGGAGAGCAAGTTGTTCCGTTTCTCCCTTTCGGAGAGCTAAGAGTTGAGAAGTCTACCTAGACACCATGATCAACATGAGGCGGCGAATTTATAAAGAGAGGCGGCAACGGCTTTTCTGGAAGTCGGCACAAGTAATAAATTATCGGGAAAACGAAATACCAGTCAGTTCACTCATTCGTTGGCCGTTTTATCACCCAGTTCCACCCATCACGTCTCTCCCCTCACATAATGTTCCGCCACGTCCTTGTCTTCCTTGCGCTCGTCGCGCTCAGCATTAGCACGCCTATCGGCCTGAAAAATCAAAGGGCAATTAGTATATGCGCAAGGGAAACCGGCATATACGATGTCTGCGACACATTGCACTCGTTCTTGAGGTGTAGGGGCTCTCGACCCATGATGGCATTCGACTGCGCACAATCGCCCGACCATTACTGTCTAATTCAAAACGACAAGGGCAGCTGCAACGGTCTACTTCCACCACCTCTGAACGGGACCCTTATCCTTTAAGGAGTGTATTCTGTCGAGCTAGACGCCACGAGGCTCAGCTGCAGGGTATTCCGTACCGGTGAAGCAAAGCTCAACAGGTTGGAGCGGAATCTAAGCTTGCGAAGGGATATTGCACTACGTATCACTATTTGTTAGCACGTTGGGACCTGGTGTATTGGTTTGGACAGTGTGACGCAAAATTAGGGATGGTTTCGAAAATATAGAGTGAGGTGTTCAAAGAGACGTTGTCTGGTAGCTTAAATGTAACAGTGCTTGCTATACTGCATATACCCGTCCTGCAAACAACAGCCACTGTACTGCTTGTGAACAGGGATCTCCCCACGCAGCCCGCGTTTGTTCGTTATTAAATAGTAAACAACATCAAGCAAGCCATATAATACAAACTTGTAGCTTCATGGAACCTTAGCCTGCCAATGTGACAGGGCTAAAGGTCCCAAACTGTTGATTAGAGTACAGCTTATTCAGATCCATACTATGAGGTCTGCGCAAAAGCAACAATATCCGCTCGAAATCTGTTTGCTCACAGTGCTTCGCTAATATTGGGCTACCAAAAGTCCCATTTCGAAAAACCAATAATACCCAGAGTAGATAATTCTTACAGGTACCTAAGAAAATTATGGTTACTATCCGAGATATCCATTAACCTTCAACCCGGATTCGGCCCATGAATTAATTTAGTCAATAGAATTAAACTTACATAACGCCTATAGTAGTATAAGAAGCAAGGTAACATCCACCGTGGGCACAACGCTTTTGGAGAACACGCCGACTTACAACTACACCTATAATCTAAAGACAGAACACGGAGTAAACGGCACAATACGATACCTTCTCGTGTCAACCTGCTTCCTGCAGCTTCCTATGGGATCGCGCTGCGGCTGTGCGATATACCTCAACAAGTTTTAGTATACTAATAGAGCATCAACACTAGAAAGCTTGATAGGTAATGCTTGTGAGTGTCAGGTTGATAAATAGCAGTTTACGACGTGCAAACGCAGCATTGCGTCTAATACAGCGAGATATCCGAATTGGGCAGCCTCTCAAACAAGCCTTCTGAACTAGGATATAAATCTAGGCCTCTCAGGTCCGTAGATATATTGATTTGAGCGAAGGATTGGGGTGGTTCAATCTGGTAGGTACTGTTTAAAGTTCCACCGAACTTGGGAGGTCAGGAAATGGATCTCAATCCTTCTTAAGATGTACCCTGTCACTTACACTACACCGGCCAATTTAGTATCGCTGATGAATGTTGTCCGCTAGGTGTCCCAGAGTGTATATGAGCTGCGGTTCTATTCATTGGCTACCTTGGTGAGTCTCATAGGGTCAAGTTGACATAACAATTGATTTGAGACCGTGACCAATAATGAGGTTAGTACATCCTCTACACTAACTTACACTGCCGGTGGAGGCAGGGATAAACGTGCAGAAATATGGCTTGTCATTGGTGCCCGGCAGCTATTTCTCGGCGCCGTGGCCTGCACATAATAGCTACGCGAGCAGCCTACAAGGGCTTGGCAGGGGCACGAAGGCTGGTCATTTGGCACATGTTATTCAAGTCCCCTGATCCGCTCACGCCTACAGTCTTCTAGCTTCCTAGAGCAGCTTGGTAGGATGCAGACATCGTGACAATGGCCGCCGCTATCATCGTGATGCCCCTTTGTCTCTCCACTCTCAATCCAACATCACAAGGGTGTTACGGCGAACTGCATGATCACTCAATATGTGAAAACGCATCGAGAAATCCCTAGCCATGGGCTAGTATTTATATACAACAGATATTAGCCATGATTATTTTCTAACCTTCCTGTCTCTTTGCTAGGCAGAGAGCTATCACAGTAAGATATATCTTCTGTACGAATTGAAAAGATGCGGACAATCGTTTTCGGGCTGCTTAGCGTCAGCATGGCGTTTGTAAGTATCGTAGGTAGTTCCCTCTCGAAGAATAATGCTAACTCACCTAGGCCACGCCGACTGTACAGAACAAACCAGTGCCCCGGCCAGCGAGTTTCCCTGTGTACCGTCTCGTGTCATCTAATCTCACAGCCCCATTAACCCCTTCCAACAAGACGGCCGTGACGGATGATATTTCAAGCTGCTCGAGTACGTGGATGGCAATTCCCGATGTTACCATCGGAAGCGGGACCGATCAACGGACGGGGTTCACCACAGCCGTCAACAAATTCTGTGACATGGCCCACGGAAGCACGGTTAAGAGCCAGGATTATTTGTCTATGGCCACCGAGGTTTTCCTAAATGGCGGGATGAATCCTTCGAAGTATGGACTCTTAGGTTACGTGTATTGTAAGCGAGCGAACACGGGCCTTTAACATTTACAGGAGATTCTAATGTTGATTAGTCGAGATCCATAATAAGTTGAGTTCAACTCACACAGTTGACGGTCAGTCGACCAATTCGATAGTAACTGTAACTTGAGCGCTCATAGTAACTAGCTACTTCTTGCAAGACGTATCTCGGAAAGCTCTCCGCAGTAGGCGGCAAGTGCTACGGGACCACCAATGGCGACACCAAGGGGGGCACATATCAAGTCGGAACGAACGGCGTCAGTTACCATGCGTTGGGAAACCCTGTTCCGCCTAAGCAGGATGCCCTCAACAAGCTCCTCTTGACCACGGTGTTAGAAGCCCAGAGTGTCAACAAAGGCTCTGGGGCTCCGCTCAACCCATGGCCCTTGGACTCGCTGAACAGTGTTCTTCCAACTCCGTGTCACAGTCACAATGACTACGACCAGAATGTACCAGTCTTCGCGGCCTTGAGCGCCGGCTGTATTAGCATGGAGGCTGACGTCTGGCTCGTCGGAGGATCCGTGTACCTGGGGCATCTTCTTCCAACCCTCGGGCGAACGTTCCAGGGACAATATGTCAATTCTCTCAAGGCAATCATCGACCATAACGGTGGATCTGTGTACAAGAGCCGGCCAAGCCAAACGCTTGTTCTGCTCGTCGACTTCAAGACTAGCGACAGCGGTACACTGGACGCCGTTGTCGCGGCACTGGACCCTCTTCGTCAGGCGGGATATCTGAGCAGGCTTGAAGGCGGTGTCCTCGTTAAAAAGGCAATCACCGTCGTAGCGAGCGGCAGCGCACCATTTGATCGAATATCGTAAGCCATCTTCGGAGTTGTCTTCTAAGCTCCCCGTAATTCCAAAACGCTCTCGGACTATACATAGAATGCTGATAACTAACCCCGAGTGTTGTAGAACCGGAGATGGAGTGCCCGACCGTGATATCTTCGACGACGCGAATCTTGGCGCCTTGAGCAGTGCAAACTATACGTCGCAGAACTCTTACGTTGCCTCAGCCGACTTCCAAGATGTTGTGGGACAAGCCAGTACGGCGAGTTTGACTGCTTCTCAGATGAACACGATTACCAGTCAGGTCGGCCAAGCCCATGCGAAAGGGCTAGTGGCCCGCTACTGTGAGTTTAGAACACGTCGTTTTCTTGTGTCGAGTCGTCTAACGTCAGCTATAGGGAATTTGCCTGGCGAATATCTGTGGGAGCCATTAGAGGCGCTGGGCGTTGATTTACTCAATGCCGACGATTTATCGAATACCGCTAGAGTTCCACGACTTTCGTAGTTTGACGAAGATACGACATTAATGATATAGGTATATGTGTATAGGTCGATTGAACATACATGGCTCTTGGGATTAATTGTGACTTGCGGGGAAATGTTTTAGGGGCCGCCACTGATTAGCAATATGCGACATGGAATTTTTAGTGTGCACTGAGATGAGAAATGGGACGGGATATAGATTTTGCGCATAGGTTGAAACGGCTCAGCTAGATAGTAACGATATTTCGGTAATTGGAACTACGCACCACGGCTCTCTTTTAAGCCAGGTTGAATTTACTATCTTACGCGCCAGTCAAGTTCTCAATGAATAATCGAGGTGGTTGCAGCCATTCCTACGCAGTAAACACCTGTGTTGTGTCACTGAGGGTATCTCGTAATTGTGTAATCATACTCCACTAAACAGGGCCGGGCCGCTCGCTGTTCGAATGGCTGTACCAGGCAGGCAATTGCCGAGTGGCTGGCATTGAGGCTTCATAGGCATTGGTTGAAAGTGTTTTCTTTTCTTTTTGCAATGCAAGCTACCAAAACGGGTAAAAAGCAACAATTGTCTGCATCCATGGATACCAACAAGTGGGTGGGTGTTGTAAGTGATGCCGAGCAGCGATTTCTTCTAGACCCTTCGGACCAGCTGCATTGGACTTTAGTAATCGCTCTAGTAATCAATGAATTGACCGATCTCTATCGACTCGCTGCTTTGTCTTTTACCTTTCCTACTCTAGCTGAAAAGCTGGTGGATACCGAGAGTAGCGGACCGGGGGGTGTAACGCTGCCCGGGTCAAGATAAGAAAGAGGTTCTATGTTACATTATTTTTATTAGGCGGCCGAGGAAAGAATCGTGAGTCCGTCAGACAGCCAAGCGACTTAGGCAGCTACCTCTTTTCTTTGTCTTTTCCCAGGCTTAGGAGTCAAGACTGAACAATGGCTGGTGCAGCATCGCCGGAACCGTTGTCGTCCACGACGATGCCTCTCAAGGAAGCAGAGGACGTTTCTCGCAGTGTCTACTTGGAACTGTCGGATGGGAGTCGAGAAGGTGCCACGAACATTGAGATAGATAATGACCTCCAGCACCGTGAGCGCCGTTTGCGCCGCAAAGTTGACCTACGCCTGTGTACGATTGCAGGTATTCTGTGCTCACTGAACCTGCTGGACTCAGGCGTCATTAGCTCGGCTGCCGTAACATCGCTGCCAACAGATTTGGGCCTGACGGGGAACCGCTTCAGTATCGCCATTTTCATCTTCACCGTCAGCTCCATCGCGTTCCAACTACCGTCAACGCTGGCCGTGCGAACCTTCGGGCCGAGAATATGGTTTTCCTTCATAACTTTCGCCTTCGGCATCATCACCATGTCGACTGCCTTCATCCGGACCTGGCAGCAGATGATAGCCCTGCGTGTGCTGCTTGGCGCCGCAGCCAGCGGTATTTACCCGGGCCTGACGTACTTGATCTCGACGTGGTATCCACGCCGAGAGCAGCAGACGCGCTTCGCATTCTTGCAGATGGGCGAGGTGACCATATTGGCGACTGGCGGCATCGTCAATTTCGGGCTCAATCAATTGGACGGCCGGGGCGGGCTCGCGGGCTGGCGATACATGTTCCTGGTGCAAGGCCTCATTTCAGTCGGGATCGGTGTAGTGACATACTTTTGGATGGTCGACTTCCCAGAGAATGCTCATCGCTCGCTCTGGTTCCTGACGCCCGCTGAACAGGAGCTCGCCGTCGCCCGTATCAACGCGGATCGCAAGGATGTAGAGATCGAAGAATTCTCTTGGTCTAAGATCTTCGTACATGCAAAGGATCCTAAGATCTACGGCTTTGCCGTCATGTTTTTTCTGCTCAACCTCGTCTCCACCTCGCTGTCGTACTTCCTTCCTAGCATCCTGCAGAGCGGCCTCGGATTCAGCGAAAACCAAGCGATTCTGCTCAACGCCCCGCCGTATTACTACGCAGTCATACCGGTATTCCTTTCATCCATCGTCGGGGATAAGTACCGTGTCAGGGGCCCGGTCATCATTTTTAACTGTGTTACCTTAATCATCGGCTTCAGCCTGTTGGGCTTTGTCAAGCAAGATGCTGTACGATATTTCGGGACCTTCCTTGCCACAGGTGCCTACGTTTCCAATTGGGCTGCCTTGTCCGCCTATCAGGCAAATAATATCACTGGGCAATGGAAGCGCGCTTTCACGGCGGCCACTGTGACAGCTCTAAATGGAGCTGGTGGAATTGCAGGCAGCTTCATCGTCCGGTCTCAGGAAGCACCTTGGTATCCGACTGCGATATGGGTCTCCATTGGGTCACACATCTTAATGATAGCCATCGTGGTAGCCTTCTCGGCGTATTTTCACTTTTCAAATAAGCTAGTTGCTAGTGGCAAGATAGTACTTGAGGGGTTGGAGGGATTCAAATATACTATTTAGCTTACACTCAATAGATCCATATATTAATAAAGCTAGATGGCATTACTATCTGTATACATTCTTCTTGCTTCTCATTTCTATCAATATGCTCTAATGCAGTAACATCAGCGACGTAATACTTCCCAGATAATATACCTATTTAGACATTCGCAAATAGGCGAAGGCTTGAGTGCATTCTCAAGCATCACCAGCCAAATTTCTCTACCCGCAGATCTATATCTATCCCAGACCGAACTTCCCGAGCACAAGCATTTCTAACGGTCCTATTGAGCCCATCGGGCCCTGACACTACTACGCCAATCCTAGCTAGAGAGGTGCCGGCAACCTCCGTGATGTAGTTAGCGATATTAGGCCTGCCTACTTCGACCGTGGGTTGAGGAATGGTAATCCAAACACCGGCCTGACGCAGTTCATCTAATCGGTCTTCTGGTATCCACGACCGCTGAGGTCGAGAATGGATTACCCACATAAGGTGAATATTTCTCTTCCCCGGATGTGTTATTGCTAGGTCCCAAAGCAAGGGAAAGACAACAGCTATGCCGGACCCACCAGCGATGAACACAGATGTCTTACTCGCCCTGAGCATATTGAGCGGATCCTGGGATCCGTATGGACCATCTATTCTTACGGAGACTGTAGAGTTTAATTGCGCATGCCTGAGAAGCTCTGACGTAAATCCTGAATATGTTCGGATCAAAAGATCGAGCCGGGCGTACGCCGGGATGCTACCAAGACCTGAAGCTGCAGAAGCGATCGTAAAAGGATGCGCCTGCAAAACGTGGCTTTTACCAAGACTCGGGATAGATATGAAGACGTGGTCAGCAGGGTGCCATCCATACAATATGTTCTGGCCAAAAACCCGCCAAGGCGCTTTCCGTTGTTCCGCAGGCGGTATGTCCCATTTAGCCGAGAGCAACACGGTGTCGCCGTCTTCAAGAACATCGACATCAGCGGTGACAGTGGCCGACTTCATCCCTATCCTCCACACAATCCGATCCGAGATGAAAATCACTAGCGACGCAAGGACGTAAGGCCGGCTCGTGAAGAAGTGCAGCCAGAGAAGCACAAGCGCGGCGATCTGCAGTAGGACGTGAGAAGCGAGAAATAACTCGTACCATCTCTGGCGAAAACTTCCAAGCGACGTGAAGTAAAGCAACTCGTACGACACAAACGCACCTAACCCCTCGAGGATCAGGGGATGCGTCAAATAATGCCAGATAGTCCCGGTAGCGAGCCATTCAGGCTCGAGAAACAGCCTCCATGTTATCATGCCCGCAAAATGAACGAAGGCCTCAAAGCACATAAACTCGCCCACCCGGCGATGGTAGATGTTAAGAGCCTCATACGAGCGGCCCGTGAGGAACTTCAAGGGCTGATTCTTGGCTGCGAGGAGGTACAATAGTGGTAGGTTGACTATGAATACATAGCCTGCGCGGTCGGCAAACGCGAAGAAATATTTCGTCTCTAACGGAAGCTTGAATAGATGTGAGAAGATATTAAGACCGAAATACCCGGCCACAAATAACGATGTCCCGTTCGAGGGAAGCACGCGATTAACGACTGGAATCGGGCCTGGTTGGTACATCAGCATCGAGCGGATGATGGCAAACACGCCGCGTTTCGGTCGGCGCCGGGCCCCAAGCAGCGGCTGGAGCTCAATATCAGCATCGTCATGTTTGAAATGGTTGGGTTGTGATGGCAACGAGCCCTCTAAGGTGCTGCTAGAGGACGACTCGGCGCCATTTTCACCGTTCTCGGCTGTCTCGGGAACTGCATTGCCGACGACGCTAACGCCGTCTCGCTCGATGGCCGCCCATTTACGACGGTCGCTAACGCGTTGATAAAAATGGGATACAGTCAAGAGGAACAAAACGAGAAGAAGAACTAGGTTATATGACGCGACGATGGTGCGACCATCCAGGAGGTATCGGATCAATTCCCGCAGGTACTCTAGATTCTCCGGGTCATCCAAGGGAGTTGATGGGCTTTTCAGATCGGATGCAAGTTGGGATGTTCTCAGGCTTTGGCGAAAGACATCCAGTGCCCATTCCCGGTCGCTGGTGCCGATGCCTGGCAGCATTGCGATAGAACACACGAACTCGCTTTGTCTACGATCCCTCAAGACTTCCAAGGAGGAAGTAGGGCGGTCTGGTCATCGAGGGATTCGAAGATCTTATCAGATCGATACTCTCTGGTGGACCGTCTCTGTGGGGGTCAGTGCAATTGCGTTACACGTACTGCACAGGGGTGAAGATACCGATCTCGCTGATGGCGCATTATCACAGGGTAGCCAAGCCCTGCAGGCTATGGTGCAATGTGACCCCCTGTTGCGTTCATCAGGGAGAAGTTGACTTGGTATGTATTTCTTGGAAACAGTGCCTGATTTAGGGATCCTACTAATCAAGGCAGATTCTGATTAGTATACTAACATAATCAACAAGGGTTAATATGCTATCTATCTGCCTAGGTTGAGCTAAAAATTACAAGATTGCGTATCGGAATCGCAAGGGATGTCAGCAGACCTAGCAGCTATGTCAGAGGTGCAGCAGGATGCTGAGACCTTATACGAATACCATCAGCTGCACACAGAGATTGATCGCAAGGCAGATGCTATTTTCTGCCTGTGTAGCCTCGACACACGTGTCGCTGAGCGAGCTGCCCAGCTGTTTCTCGATGGGTTCGGAGACTATCTCATCTTCTCCGGGGGTTCAGGCAAGTTGACCCAAGGCCGATTCGACAAGCCTGAGGCCGAAGTCTTTGCAGACATTGCTCGTCAATTAGGCGTGCCAGAAACAAAGCTGATAGTAGAGCCGCGCTCGACCAACACCGGCGAGAACGTCCGTTACACATACGCCTTACTTCAAGCAAAGCAGCTGTCTATAAGCTCGTTTATTCTCGTTCAGAAACCCTATATGGAACGCCGAACATTCGCAACATTCAAAAAGCAGTGGCCCGACCCAAACACAAAGATCCTCGTAACATCGCCGCGGCTAACCTGGAAAGAGTATCCAAACGCGGACAATCCGGTAGACCTAGTCATTAACATCGCAGTCGGCGACCTGATCCGGATTCGAGAATACCCAGCCAAGGGCTTCCAGATCCCACAGGAAATTCCAGACCCGGTCTGGGCGGCAGCGGAACGGCTCATTCAGCGAGGATATAATAGCCATTTACCATAGGTAGTTCATACTCTCTCGCTGTGTTATCCAAAATGCACATCCTTCTACCTATGCTTGTTTATGCCCGCTTCCCGTGCCAACGAGTCGAATTTGTTGATCGTCTCGGCCATTACATCGACGCGCCACATGAATTCCCGAGACTTTTTGTCATTCCATTGATCTGGGTTGGTTCCATTCCCTCTACTCGCCGCTCGAATTGACTCATCTCTTCTCCTTTGCTCCTCACCATCTGGAAGATGGAGGGTACGGCCGTTGCTTGTCGCACTAGCCTGGATCCATTCACTGCGATCTTTTCTGATTAATTGGTACAGCCCAAGGGCTAGTTCAATCTGATCCGTGCAAGTGAAGGCCATGGCTAGGGTCCCGGCGTCTTCTAATGCATTGGCTGCTCCTTGTGCGACATAAGGAAGCATATAATCTAAGATTATCAGATATTAGCGTATCTTGTTAGATGCGAAAGGTCTAGGATAACCTAGCAGCATCGATGGCGGACAGGCGCAGGGTTAATGTACCAAACAGGTAATAAGAGAAGTACTAGAGGGGACCTACGGCACGCATCACCAGCAAGAGCTATTTGCCCCTTCACCCATGTTGGTAGAGGAGGCATGTTGTTCATGGGAGTTTCCAAGACTCTAGAACCAGGTGCATGGCTGATTAAGGTATGGATGACGGGACACCACCCGCGATAGTGCTCGAGGATCTCCTCCTTTTTCACATCTGTCGTCCAAGTTGTTTTTTGCAATTTCTGGCTGTCGGATTTACGCACGAGAACAACGTTGTATAGCGTGTTCTTTCTCAGAGGATAAGCCACTGGAGGACTCGGAGTCAGTGATGGTCATCCTGAGTGTGATCCGTCAAAATTTCGACAGCCTGCAACTTCTAGAGAAAGGATGTGGTTACACTCTAAAAGTTACCAGAACAAGAAGACAGCGACTGCAAGGATTACTCACTGATGTGGCCGTCGGGCCCCATATACCGTATACCATGATTTTTGTCGAGAAGATCCATCGCTGCTACGTCGTGTTCAATCAGCTCCCTAGGCAGCAAAAATCTATATGCTGACTCCCCAGCTGAAACGAGCTGGTCATCACGACCGCTTGCCACAGCCATTCGCTTCCGTACAATTGAATTCATCCCGTCAGCCGCCAGGATTAGGTCTGCTGACATCCAGGTATCGATACCACGGTTACGCACGAGAATTCGCCTGTTGCATATTATTAGATATTGCTCAAGTAACGTTTCACCTTGAGTAACCATCCGGAAGGGAGGCACGAGAGGCAACGCGATATCAAAGTTCATCAGACACAGGATAGGTTCACGTACTAGGTGCCTGATTAGTCTCCGCCGGGAGTTGGTTCGTGGCCCGAAACCCATCGCATGTAGGAGTTTAGTACTCACCGGCAAGAATTGCTCATCAATCTCCACAACCTCATGGCCTTTCAAGATCTTGCATCCGCATTCTATCGCAGCGTCTAGGAGAATACGCTGTAGATCAGCTCTATGGATGACCGCCAATGGTGCGCCAAAATGCTCCTGAATCTCTGGAACCAGAGGGATGGAGCCCAATTCCTCATCGTCCTTCCATCGCCTAAACTCGCGTTAATAGATCTTTGGCCCGAACAATCGAGTTGACAACCCGGTTTCAAGTCCGTTTATTCAAGCTTACCTTAAGCTGTTTCGCTCAAGCACTGTGGCATGTTTCATCGTCTCTTCGAACACGCCAAATCTCCGTAAAATACGCGAAGCATTCGGCGGTATTTGAATTCCAGCACCAACTTCGGTAATCTCCTGCCTTCTTTCCAGAATTACTTCATTCAAAAATCAGTCAACTTCATTCAAGAGCAAGATCTAATGACTGCTACAGAACTATGCTGTAACTCCGACGTATAGATCCAGCCGAAACGGTAGTTTCCACCCTGTGAGAAAAAGATCATACGGAGAAGGGATGACACTCACAAACATCGTGTCCTGTCTTCCGCATACATAGTCCAATGGCCAGTCCGCCAATACCGGCGCCAATCACAATGATCGAGAATGATCTGAGTGCTCGCCTTTCCGAGAAGGTCGAGTCGTTATGCAGTCTATCCATGTTTGTTTGTTGTCGGTGCACCTTTTCATTCCAAGCTCGGGTATAAAGATGGTCAAGAGTCTTGGGGGTATGCTTTATTCTCATTCAACAGCTAAGTGTCCTAGATATTTTATATACAGCTCGCATTCGAGTCACACAATGTTGAGGTTCCATAAGCGTGTCTGCCCAGGTCAGTCTGCCTTTCCATAGCTGGAGAGCGTAAGGTGTCGGAATCAGCCATCCATTTTGTAAGCAGGGCGTTGAGCTTACGGAACAATCAGGGGTCTCCTGCTATTCCCGGAGCAGATTTTGCAACGCTAATTCAAAGCCCCGATCCCTTATCCCTTGGAATACGGCGAAGCCACATGTACATATCTCGTGGGTCATTACCTGTTATGTGCCTAACAATGTTACCTGATGCACTGCCCAGGCTGCAAGTCACAAAAAAAGGAGATGTGGGGAGGGGTTTCCATAGACCAATGTGTACGCCAAGAGCTCCTCTAACTTCTCCAGGCCTCATGTGGTAGATCCGCAATCAGCTCATTCAGCTGTTACCAGACAAATTCATCGAGAGCTTGACAGCTCAAGCCTATCCGAGGAGAAAGACCTCAATAAGACGCTATAAAGCGGAGGCCTTATCTACTGTGATTTCATATGCAAGGAAACTCCACAGGCGTATGTTGAGCTTTTCTGCAGGAAGTTGCTTCTTCCCATGAAGTCAGTTTAGTCTAGGGTATTGATTCGAAGGAGCGGACTCAACCAGCAGTCTTATGAATATCGTAGTAATGAAAATCATACTAGCCAAATATAAGCATTATGACATAGTAGGATATTACAGCATGCATTAAATACGAACTACATCTTGGGCTTACAATCGTCAGCCGTTTTGTAACGCTAGTTAGCCACATATTGATGTAAGGGACTTTCGATAGGGTGTTGTGTGCGTGTCATCACCGATTAATTTAAATTTACCGCCCGCCGTGCTATGGATGTCGAGTAGCTGGTAGGGAGTGTCCGAATGGCACAGCCCGGATAGCTGAAAGCACACCATCGCAAAGGGATAATGCCTACGATGTCATTATATCATATATTATATATCATCTTTGAGATGTTAAGGGATTACTCAAACATATCAGACTCCATGCGCAATCACCAACCGGAAGAACCCACGTTTTCCTTAATCTTGTCCCCCTTCAGGAAATGATTGTCGTAGGTCATTCTTCAGCCCTACGTAGATCATAGTCAGTCTGTTCCTAATGTTTATCTGAAAATTTTGAGCTCTAAGGTGTGGGTGTACTGTGAGTATGTGCTGTTATACGAGAATCTTAGGTTTCACAGATAGATGCTCTCTAAAAGCAATATATATAAATAAAAACAACTGATTATTTTATATAAGGTGTTCATTATCGTATGATAATTAATTATGCTGGGACTACGGCATAATAGTCGACATGCCTTCCTAGAGTTCCAGCTGGTTTAATCAAGACTCATACTATAAATTTCTTATATCAGCCCGGTTGAATTTTTATGTTTAGGAGCCTCAACTCTACATTAAACACAGATCCCGACTAGGCATGAACATGAGTTATAAGTGTAATAAGATGTACCTATACCGTATCGAGATTGCTAAATGAATAGCCTTTAGCATATACGAGTTTCATACGTCTTGCATTGTTCGGGATGCGGCGTATCACAGTGAGCCCATAACTATGGTAACCAATGAGATCTCAGATAACAGCATACATGACAAAAGCTAAATAAGACTTAGAGAATGCGCCGGGATTACAATAACCTTCCACAGTGCCCAGTGCTTTTGAAACTTATTGACGACTTTCTGGCAACAATGCGCTTTTAGATCTATCTCTCTAGATGTATACAGACAATTACTCGGCCCTCAGAAGATAGAGAGGCTGGTAACACGTCTCATTCAAGCGAGGGCTAAATAACTGGCTATTTAAACACTGAACAGCTTGTATTAAAGACTGTGATTTTGTTCCATGGCAATAAAATGCTAGAAGCAGCAAGTAGTATTAATAGGGTATGGCGGCAGACTAGTTCTCGTAAAATCTGTGTAATTACTAAATCGGTTCAATACTATGGATGGGTTGTTATGTCTCGGTATCAAGTATAGGGTTGTATTCATAAGAGTTATTGGGGTTGTTTATAATAAATGTATTGATTCTATTCTGCATTCGAAGGCTCAGAGCATTGCTGATGATTTTGCCGGAAACTCGGGAAGCACATGAAGCTAATTGGAACATTAACAGTCGCAAAGAGTCCAAGTTGAGTTCGTTCATTCGGACAAGTCTTCTAATCAAGGCTAACCTAACCCCCTCTTGTTTTGTTAGTGCCTACGTTACGAAGTGATTGAGCTTAAATTACCTTTTGCATGAGCCGGTATTGGCTCAAAACCACGACCTTGTCAAGTTGGCGTGGAAAGTCCTAACAGCGTATTGTAGCGCCTTATACTTGCGAGAATCGGGACCGAACTGCAACGCAAAATTAGTATAAACTGTCATCGCCTCTATTGGGAATAGTTTTACGCATGACAACCTAACGTACACTATGTAGATCTTATAGGAGCCATGGCAATAGCTCCCGCCTCATTATCCTCGCCTAGCAGGGACTTCTATGGATACTGGATATTAATGCAATTGCCGCTTAATAAAGGCAAGCCCAACACTGTGCAATGATACTTTGGATTTAACCTAATGCTATAGACCTCTAGGGTTTTCAGTACTGTACATGGCCGGAAACGTTGTGCGCTTTGGAACACTGCCTAGTGTGACATGTTTATTTGATGCTTACCAAGGTAACGAATACGTACAATCACATAATGTAGACAGTAAATACTAGCTACGAGGAGTTTGGCCAAAATTACATAGACTATAAAATAATACCTGGATAATGACTCATCTCACACTGCGAACTGTACATTGTTGAAGTTTTAAATAGATGTAGAACGAGGAATAGATATTTTTCATACTGCGTAGTACTCCTTCGAACCAAACCCTTTCCCCCCTTAATTAATACCGGGTTTAATTATTCCTATTTTCCAGCTGAAACTTCCAGAGTTTCGCGGTGTTGATCTCGGTAGCCAATTTTCAAGAGACTGTAGCTCCAATGCGGAGTTATGTAGGCACAAATAGACAACATGTGTCGTGATATATTAATATCCATGCTCCGACGATCTTGGAGATGACTCTGAAGAGTATTCTCCGCGGGGTTTCTGAGCGTAAACAGTAAATCTATTTTCCGTTAGCATTTGTACATATATAAGACATCTAGAAATTGCAGAGGGATGGGGATCCGTACAAGGTCATGTAAGCATGCATGTTGTCGACGTCTGCTATTTCCTTGCGAACATCGGCTAATAGCGACTCAACAGCGTCTGGTGATAAGCCTAAGGTTTGCGTAAAAATAGGCGTACAGATGGGTTCAATGCTCGTGGTAATGTTCGTGTACATCATAGACCCAATTCTCTGAAGCTGTTTGCTTGGGGGCCACGGGTTTATCGGGACTGTTCCAGGTTATTGATTAGCAATCGCATGATTAGGGGACCTCCTCGTGCAATATAGTAGCGAGATGGGACGCATGACCAAAGAGAGATTCTGGTACTGACCTGCATGCTTCCTTTCAGTCACATTCCTAAATCCGGCCTCCGTAAGCAGTCGTTTATATTCCAGTGGATAATAGACAGTATGTCCCATTTCATTTAGACCTGGTTGAAGATTAGAGAGGTTAATATTTAGGGCTTTGAGGACTTACCTGCTTTCCAATAACCCACCCACTTGTAGAATGCGCTCTCATTGAAGTTATTGCGGGTTGACCTTATTGAGACAATCCACTCGGTAAACTCCGCCCACTAACTGTTGATTAGTTTACTATTACGAAACCTATCACTTTGGATCTCGACATCTCCGAGTAGAGTAGATCTTGGAGTAACCGGATCAATGCACTTACTCCCCCTGGACTTAAGTTTTCGTATATATTTGTTATGACTTGCGTCTCTGGCAGCCCGCCCAGATGCCGTAGGTGAATGAAATCAAACTTGGGGGTGTATGACCACCTTGTGTTGAAGTCCATCACCTGTAACCGGCAATTTGGCAAATGGTAAGGTGGATTTATAGGGTCGATGTCTACGCCAAGTACCGCCGTTTTGGGGTTTCTCTTGGCTGGTCGTCCGTCAGCGCACATATAATAGCACGTGAGAGCGGCGTCTTACCGAACTCGAGCGGCCAATCACCGGGACCACAACCAAGATCCAAGACTCGACGGGCATTCTCGACAGGTGCTAGATGTAGTTTCCCATCAAATACCTCTAAGACGATGTTGTGTTGTAGGGCTAGACCTAAGTTAGCTCGCTCAGGTTATAACATGGAAACGACGTAAGTCGTAATACTTACTGTTCCTGCCTTTCTCCTGCTAATAGATGCGTATATGGTTAAGTAGCGTCCGAAATCTAGGGGTTTGATGCCGGACTTACAGCCTCGCTCGGTAGAATGTCGTAACCTGAGATGATACTGTTCGTTTCATCCAATCAAAAGAGGGCGAGGAACTGTACTCACGCCTGTTATATGATTTGCCGAATTTCTGTAGTATTGCCTTTACTTTGCTGGTGGCAGTATTTGACTTCGTAGTCGGCGTTCTGCGTAGTCCACTATTAATGATGTGCTAATAATCGCAAAAGACAATGCGTGACCCGGCTCACCTCTTCAAGCTGGTGCCGCTAGATCCATCACCTCCACTGTCATCTTCAGAGTCCGCAGGCGGCCAGACTTCGTTCGACTCAAGATTCAGGTCGTCGATGTCCGAGGTAGTCTGCGTTCTGTCAACTTGATCTGGAACCTCAACATGCTGGGGGTTGGAACTTACATTAGCCCTGGTACCGTAGTAGGTGCGATCTTTTGAGTCGCCTTCTGGTAGTGTCGCCGATTCACCTGGTGCTGAAGAGGTTGACGGATGGGTGCTTCCACGCTGGCTTGGAGCTTGTAGCTCCGTTTGTGGATGCACGGTGAGCGTCGACGAGGTTACGGGCCGGAGCGCAGAACCACCCGTGCTTGACCTTGCGCCGGACACCCACAAGCCAGTCCCAAACCCCTCCATGAATGGTAAGTCACGCCTGAAAGCGCCACCTACGATACCAGTTTGGCTATGTAATCCCCCAGCATGCTACGGGCAACAAGCTCCCTACAATGGAATCTCGGGATGAGATGGGACGTCGGGTTGAGTGCGGCCAAGTCGTTTTCACGAGGTACACTACATACTGTAGTAAATATTAGGTATTGTCGGATGCGGAGGGGAAAGACGGTAGATCAGACACAAGAACGGACGGCGCAGCATAGCGCACACCACCCTCGTCCTCATAGCCTTGCTCATTACCTAGCTATTTCCATCCACTATCCAAAGTACTATACAGTACGTATGCTCTTTTCTTACGCCGCTCCTTCTAAGGTGGGCCTGGCTGAGAAGACTATACCAGAATAGATCACTCATTGTGATAACTGGAAGACGAGCTACATACCTACATAGGTAAGCATGCATACACTACGTAGTATATAGTGTATTATAATCGCAAACAATACACAAACAAGCTGTGTGGTAGATGAGAACAGGGGATTGGTATGAGATCTACATTACTATCACTTACGCTTGCTGCTTTGGGTATTGAGTGTATTGTATTGTACCAGTTGGCAATATCCGAGATTCGTAACGTGATGTATACTGGTATACTGTAGATAGGTAGTTTGATGACTACCCCAACCCATAGATCGTTTGCTGTACGCTACAATGGATCGGTCGCCTCTCCATTGATCGACAGGTGATCGTTGGGAAATAACAAATCTATCTATGTGGAGCAGGTTTCTTTTTTCAGCTAAGACCGCCTTTCCTGCCTGGGACTAGTAATGAACTAGGCACACTGTTGTATGCGGTTCCAGGATGATGGATGTTGGTCCAGGTACGTGATCAGGGGCTCATCAGGGGCTCAACCAGGTTACTGGTATTTACAGGGGTATATCCAGATCACCGGTGTAAGCCTTGATAATATACCTGAGAGGGCACAAGGCTTACAAAACCACGGACAATATACAGAGAGTGAAAAAGCAGTGCTTATCATGAGGTGCCTTAATATTATAAGAGAGCTGGAAATAATTAATATATAAGTAACTACTGTGATGGGCAATATGAAATGCTGCACTTGTGCCGTCCCTTAATGTACTGATTACGCACCTACATAAGTAAAAAAGGCCACTAAACTAGGCATATACGAGGTAAACTAGAGTGCATTTATAGAGCACTCGAGAACAAGTAGAGTTTCCTCAAACGTTGCTAACCAATCAGGGAACTAATTTTCTCGTTAGCTGGGGTAACTCTTAAAGCTGCGGCGGGAACCTAAACAGGTGTTTATCGGATGTTTTTCATCCGACAAGCGGTCAATCATGGAAAAAGATTTAGAGCAAGATCTGGAGTATGCTGCCACAGGGATACGTGGCATTACCCTACTAAAACGATATTAGCATGAGCAATAGTGGTCCGCGTTTACGTGGTATCCCTGGGTATGCTTGATGCGTCCTCGCCTCAACTAAAACCCCAGAGGAAGCTATTGATAGGTCTCGTTTGGATGTAGTGAGATAAGACAGCTCGGGTAGAGAAGCGAACAAATAAAAGACTTCAGGCTCGATAGGCCTGAAGGCGTTGTCACAGTGTTGCTAGACGGTGGTTTGATGAAAGTGGAAATGCATACAAATGAAGGGAAAAGTTTAGTGTCACTGTACTCAAAAGGGGTGAAGACACAATCTGGGCAGATTTCAGTGACTCCGGCTCAAACTAGGATGGAAGATCTCTAGGTATACAAGGCCGACTAAAGTCGCCTAAGTTGATCTGGAAATGGCACCTTTTTTTAAGCTTATGACAAAGAGATTTCTCTCGAGGACCTTATTGAAGTGAGTGCTATTAGCTAATAAGTTAGAGCCTCTGTGCCTTCTGAATACTGGCCTAGAACCTTGTAATTACTACGTAAGGTTAGGTCTGTACTCAAAAAAGTGGATGTTAAAAAAAAAATATCTTCTAAGTACAGTACTAAAAAACTATGTATAAATATTACTAATTTAAGTAAAGCTAGTTTATGCTTCTTAGGTTTTTGTATAGCAACTATTATATAGTATATATTATAGCTTGTATTGCTTAAAAGCTATAATTACTTCTTTTATTAAATAGCTATTTTAGCTATTTATAAAAATAAAGCTATTTATAAATGCTTTTTAATATTTATACTATTAACGCTTTTAATTTTTGTTTATTTTTTTTTAGCATATATTTATTAATATATTATAAACTTTTTACTAAATAGCTATTTTTGCTATAAGCTAAAAATAAATTATTATTATTATATTTACTAAGTAATATTATTTTTTTAAAGCTTTATAGTTTATATATATTGCTATAATAATAACTTATAATAATTTATAAGCTATTATAATATAATTTAAACTTATTAGCTTATTATTTAACGCATAAAACTTAATTATTAGTTTTATAAGTTTTAATTAAGCTTTTTTTTTTTTATAAATAAGCTTAAATTTAGTTTTTTAATGCTTTTAAACTACTAAAGTAATTATATATTAATAGTACTTTATAGTTTTATGCTAAATATTGCTAAAATTTAACCTTTTTTTTTTGTTTAAATTTTTAACATAATTAGTAATTTTTATAGCTAATTATTAATTTAATAATTATATTTTAAATAATAAAAAATAGCTACTATAGCTATTAAGCTTTAAAGTTTAATTATATATATAAATAGCTGCTTTTAATAAAGTTTAAAAATTAAAATAATAATAAGTTAAACTTTTATATAATATAATTTGCTTAATATTATTATTAGCTTTTTTAACTTTGTTATTATTTTTAGGTTTTTTAAGTATAATTAACTTTATAATAAAATTATTTAATTTATATTAATTAGTTGCTTTTTTGCTTATAAATATGCTTATATTATTGCTTATTTATTTTTTAAAAAAACTAAACATTTTGCTAATTTATTAAATTAATAGTTTTATTGCTTTAAAACTAACATTAAGCATTATTTTTGCTTTAATTTATATAATAATATATTTAATGCATATTAATAGCTTAAAATTAGCTATAAATATATAGTTTATAGCTTAATATATAAATAATAAAAGTAATATAATAAATTATAAGTTTAAAAGTTTATTTAATAGTAGTTTTATTAGCTAATATTAACTATATTTAGCAATAATTTATTAAGCAATAAATGTAGCTTTTAAATACTAAAAACGTTTATTTAGCTTTTAAATTAAGCTTTTAATAGTAGTATGCCTTAAGTTAATATGTGCATTTTTTGCGTTTTATAGTAATTTTAGCACTTTAAGCACTTTTAAAAGCATTATAGCTTAAAATACTATACTAATTAAATATAAAAGATTTTTTAAAGCTTATTTATAGTTAATTAGCTTAAATAATATATTATTTTTTTTAATAAAGTATTATTTTATTTACTTTAAACTTATATTATATAATAATTTAGTTTTAAAACAAAAATTTTTAAAAATAGCTTATAAATTTATAATATTAAAATATTGCAGTAGTATTATTAGCTATATTTTAGCTTTTAATAATAACTTTATATTAACTTTAGCTTTTATTAATAAAAAAACTAATATAACTAGTAGTTTTAATAGTTAGTTTGTTAAAACGTTTAATTTGCTTATTTTATATATAATTTTTACGCTAAAATATTTAATAATGTTTAAAAAACGTATTATTTTTGCTAGTTGTTTTGTTTTTATTTTTATTATTATAAAAAACTTATAATTTATATAAACAATAACCTTTTTGCTTTTTATTTAATGCTACTAATATTAAAATATTAGCATTATAGCTAGCAATTTTTTTTTTTTGCATTAAATAATATAATTAATATACTTTAAGCTTTTTTAAAAAGTATGCTATTAAATGCAAAAATATAATTGTTTTATAAAAATATAGCTATATTAAACATGCTTTAACGTAATATATGCTTAAGTTAATATTTATTATAAATAAAAGCTTTTAATTAAAAGCTTAAATAACTAATATAATAATAATAGCTTTATAAATTTTTTACTATATATTTTTAGCTTTTATGCTTAACTTTATTTTTTAGTTTTTAGGTTTTTTTGTTAGTATAGTTAATAATATAACAATTAATAAATAGTTTTTAATAAAATATTTAAAATAATTTATAACGTTTATAAATATTTTTATTTTTATAATAGTTTTAAATATAAGCTATTTTTATACTGCTATAACTTTTGTTAAGTTTACTTTAATATTATTACAAAAAACATTAAAACTAAAAAAAATACTAAAATTTATAAAAAGCAATATTTTTAATATATTAATTATTATGTTATATTTAATTAATTATATAAATAATAAACAATAATGCTTATATAATTGTTTTTTTGTTTTAGCTTAAATATAAATATTATTAAGTAAGCTAGCTAACTATTTATAAAAAAGTTTAATTATTTTTTATATTAGTGCTTAAAACATTGCTAAAGCGTTATAAAATTTAAAAAGCATTACTATTTATTTATATAGCTTAAATAGTATAATAAATGCTATTTTTTTATAATATAGTTTATATATAGCAATATATTAAAATTTATTTTTTAAGTTAATAAAAGCATATTATTAACGTTTTATAGCTTGCTATATTTAGTTTGCTATATTAAATAATAAATAAGCTTGCTTTTTTGTTTTTTTATTAATTTTGCAATAATTATAACAAAAATGCTATATTATTAATTTATTATTTTTATTAAGCTTAGTAATTATGTTTAACGCTTTTTTTAAAGTTAATAATATTAGTAAACTTTATAACTTTATGCTTTTTTTAATATAAATATTTTTATGTGTTTTTATAAACTTATATAGTGCTTTTTTTTATGCTAAGCTATATTTTTATAATAATAGTTTAATTAGTAAATTATTGCTTATATTAATATAATGTTTTGTTTTAGTAATAATATTAGTTTTTTATTTAAAGTAATTAAATAGTTTAAAAAAGTTCTTTATATAATAGTTTTTATTAAAATAACTAGTTATTAATTGTAATTTTTATATATAGTACGTATAATAAGTTTTGCATAAAGACCACTTTATGTAAAAGCTATTACATAAACTAAAGTAATTTTAGTGTTAGCTTAGTTTGTACGCTAGTAAAGTTCTTACACATAAAAAAGAACTTTTGCTTTATACGAACTTTTTTTTCTTTTAAACATATAAAATATAAATAGCTTATAATATAAAGATTATTGTATTTTGTTTTAGCATATATATATTAAACGTATAATTATATAAAGCTTATTTAATACTAATTAATAGTTATATTTACATTTTTAACTTATTTATAACAAACTATAAATTAGCTAAAGTAATAATAAAGTTATATAATATATTTTTATTTTAACCCGTTAAAAAAAGATTTGTTTTTTATATTACGCTTATTTTTCTTTTAATATATAAATATATTGTTTAGTTTACTTTTTTTAATTAGCTAAAATAAGCATATATAAAGAAAAAAAAGAAAAAATCTAATTTATTTATATATAAAAACTAGACTTTTAACTTATTTGTTAATACTAAAAATAAAATAAAAAAAATAGCAAGCAATTTTGTTATTTTTTTAATTATATTGCTATATAAACATTAAGCAATATATTAACTATATTGCTATATAAAAGCAAAACAGCAACTTATATAACTTAAATATAAAATTAAATATATTATATAATTTAGCTAAATTTACTATATTTTAAAAAAACAAACAACTATTTATAATGCTTTTAAAGTTAAAGCTAATTACTTTTATATATAAAGATTTAACTAAAAATGTTTTAATAAGTGCACAACAAATAAATACTTAAATTAATTTTAAAATATAAAACTAAAAAATTAATTTTAGTTATATAACTAAAATTAAGCTAAATATTAAGCTAGCATTTTATTATATTAACTATTTATATTTTTATAAACTATTAAACTACTTTTAAAAAAGATTTGCTAAAACTTTTAAAAAATAAACGGAAAATTATTTCTAGAAAATTTATTAAAGCATATAAAGCACTTTGCTTAAAAACCTTAAGTTAAAAAAAATCTACTTAACGTTAAAAATAACTATAATCTAAAAGCTTATAAAAATAACTTATAAAAACTTTACAATTAAAAAATTAAAAAAACTACTAAATATTTATTATATAATAACTATTTAATTATTAGCAACATTTTTAATATTAAGCTAACAGCTAAATACTTTTTTATATAATAGTTAAAACTTTTTAAACTATTTATATACTAAATTATTTTTTAAAAACTTAAGTTTTAACGTATAATTTTAAACGTAATAATATAAACATTAACTATAATTAATTTAACTAAATATTAAATACTAGAATTTTTTTAAGCTATTTAATCTTTATATAATAAAAATAAGCTATAAACTAATTTTTTAACTAATATATAAATATTTTATTTAGCATTATTTACTGCAAATATTAAAACAAAAAACATATGTTTATATAACACTAGATTTAGTTATTAAAAGCATGTTTTTTAACTTACTTTTAACAAAGTTTATATAAAATAAATTTATACCTTTTAATAAATATATTGCTTTTTAAAAAAGCTAAAACTTAAGTTAAAACTATATAAGTAAACTATATAATTTATTATATAATAAAGCTTGTTTATTTATTGCTATTTACTAACATATTAAAATTATAAAAAATTAATACTATGCTATATTTTTATATATTTTAAAAAATTATATAAAGAACTTTTTTATTAACTGCATTAATTTAAATAAAACGTAAAATAAAATATACTATATAATAAATATTTATTTTAATACTAATATAAACTATAGTTAATATTAAGCTAATTAAATAATAGTTTTTTTTATATAAATAAAAAAAAAAAACTTAAACTTAGCTTTGCATAAAATATTTAAATTAATGCTTAATAAGCTTAAAAAAGCATAATAAGCGCTTAGTGCTAACTACTAAAACAAAATTTAATTAAATATAAATATTACATAAGCATATTAAAGTGTACTAAAGTTAACTATAGCATTAATTTTTTAAAAACTTATATATAAAGAATTTTTTGCTAACTTATAAGCATGCTTATATATAGTATTAAACAATATAATAAAAACTTTTATATAAAAAAACAATAAGTTATATTTTATAAACTAAAAATATAATTATAGCTATACAAAAAATTAATAACTTAAATTTATATTAAAGTTATTAAGTTAATTAATTAAATAGCTAAGTTACTTTTAAAGTTATAACTAAAAAAACTAAAACTTTTATATAAACAAGAAATGCTTTGTTTGCTAAAAAAAAAGCTATTAATTAATACGCTATATTTTCTAAAAAAAAGCTTATATAAAAAACGTATTTTTTAATTCGCACAAAATAATTTATAGCTAAAAACTTACTTTAAAAGAATTTTTTTTATACGTAGCAAAATATAAAAAATATTTAAAGTTAAATAATAGTACTAAAAATATTAATAAAAAATTTAATAACTAAACTACTTAATATTTAATAAACAGCATATTTTTTTATTATATAATAAAAAAAAATATTTAAAACTATAAAATAATAGTGCTATATAATTAGTTTATATTAAGCAATTATTATTATATAAACTACTAAAATAAACTTTAAAATATTAGCGCTTTTAACTATTTAACAGTAAAAAAAGCTTAATTAAAAGCATACTTTTAAATATATTTCTATATAAAAATTAATTAAATTTTAAGTAGCACTTATATTTATTTTAGCAAAAATAATACTATAAATGTTATAAGCACTATATAAATAAAAAACGCCCTTAGTATAACTATATATTATATTTTAAATATTTTTACTTTTTTTTTATTTTTATTAAAAAATGCTAACTGCTTAAAAGCATACTTTAATAATATAAAAAATATTATTATATAATAAAACAGAAAAACTATTCTTGTTATATAAAAATAAAAATACTTATTTTTTAATACTAGCTTATATAAAGCAAATTTATACTTTATAAAAATAAAACTTTAAAAGTTTTATAAACGCTTTAAATATTTTTATATAAAAAAACTATATAATATACTTAGTTATATAAGCTATAATATTAATTGCTTTGCTTTAAAAAAAATCTAAAAGTTCTGCTATTATTACTAGTTATATAACTAAATATTTTGTTGTTTTAAGTTTATAATTAAAAATAATTATAACTTTAATTATAAAGTTATAATTAATGCTATATAAATAAATAACAAGCAAATTTTATATATAATTAATATAGCTATATTGTTTTAAGCAACTATATTTTTAAAATCTATATTTATATAAAACGCTTAAAAAGCTTGATATAAGTGCTAAATTAATATATACTAAAAATTTTCAAACTATATTATATATAACTTTAATATAAACTTTTTGTTTAAAAAATTTTAAAACTAAGCTAAAATTATAAATATAAAATACTAAAAAATGCTTATTAAAACTTATTAAGCTATTAATAAAATAAAAAAAGCATATAAACTTTTTTGTTATATGTATAACATACTAAAAGCTAAACTAAATTATTATATAAAAAATAAGTTAATTTTATAAATAGCAATTAAAGCTTTAAATAATACTATAAAGCTTAATAGCTTAGTTTTAATGCTTTTTATATTTAAGGCATATTTAAAGGTTAATTAAAACTTTTTTTTTTTATTAAATATTATATAAAAAGCTAAAACAGTTAAAAAAGCCATAAAAATGCTTCGCAAAAAATAAACAAAAGTTAAAATTAGCTATATAATTTACAAACGTAATAAGCTAGCTTTATACAAAATATTATTTTTACTTTTATATAATAAAATCTTTATATAGCATAAAAAGCAAAGCTAAAAAAAACTATACAAAATACAATTAATTAAAAAACTTAACATAATTATTAACTTTATAAATAGCTTAACCTGCTTTAAATAAATATAAGTTAAGCTATATTACTATATAACTAAATATACCTTAGCAAATAATAAAAAAAAAAACATAATTATTGCAAAACTAGCTATAAAACTAGCTATACAAAAAAAACACAAAAAACTTAAAAAAGCTAAAAACTTCTTTATAGCATTTATATAAAACATTAGCAATTTATTTTTAACTTTAAAAAAAAAACAAAACTACGCTTTAGCAATAAAGTTATATAAAAACAGCATTATTAGCACTTTTAGCACTTCGTTTAAAAAATTAAACGCTATAAAAATTAATAATTTTATTATATAAAGTGTTTTTTAGTTTATAAAATATAATCTAAACAAACATAATAATACTTAAATTTTTAAGTTTTGCTTTATATAAAAAATCAAAAAAAATATAACTAAGCTATATAAAAAGTTTAAATTAGTTATATAAAGCTATAATAATACAGAAAAAAAAACCATACTAACTTAATTATTAATAATTTAGCAAATAAGCTAATAACTATTATTAGCTTTAAGCCTTTTGCTAATTTAAAACTTTAATGCTTTAAGCAAGCTTTAAAATATTATGTAAGCATATATATAATTAAAAAACAAGCTTGCACAAAAGATTTTTGCATAATTACTTTTTAAATTGATTTTAAAATATCTTAAAAAAACAATTATATAAATCGTATAACTATTATATAGCCTAGCTAAATTAAAGCTATATTAATTTAAAACTTACTATTAATATTACTATAAAAAACTTAGTATAATAATCTTTATATATAACTTATGTTTATTGTTTATATTAGGACTTTTGTATAAATTTAGCATTATAAGTTTATAAACAAATAATACGTTTAGCTTTACTACACTTAAATTTTTAGCAAAAAAAAAACATAAGTTATATAAAGCAAAGTTTTATATAAAGCTAAAAAAGACTTTATAACAAGATTACTTTATTAAATTTAATAGTAGTTAAGTTACCTTTTTATATAAAAAAAATATAACATTTATGCAAAAAAGCTAAGCAAACTAACTAGCTTTAATTAACTTTTATATAAAAAATACTGCATAGTAATATGTTTTTTAACGTATATGTAGCGCTTATATAAGCAGCATTTTATAACGGACCTGTTATATATTAATATAACGGGTTTGTTTTTAGGGTCTTAATTTATAAGTAACAATAGAATCTTTAACGGTGGTTCATTAAAGAAGTTTTTAAGGTACTTTTATTACTGTGCATTAATAGGGGTCTTAAAAGATTAAAAGTAATAAGTGTATTAATACTTAGTAGTTATAAAAAATTAATAGCTAAAAAACTAAAACTAAGTAAATAACTAAATATAAGAAATACATAATTATATAAACAAAGAAAAAGTAAAAAAAGTAGTAACTCTTTTTAAATTATTGCAAGTTTAATAAGCATTAAATTACTATAAGTTTAATAAGCTTTAAATTACTGTAAGCTTAGTAAGCTTTAAATTACTATAAGCTTAGTAAGCTAAGTAAATTATTATATAACTTTAGCTTTAGCTAGCAAAAAAAAAAGTACAAAGTATATATAAAAGCATTAAGCTGCTTTAAAAGCTACTTTTGTGCTAATTTTATAATATTATTTTTTTTTTCTAGAATTGTTATTTTAACAATTTTCTATAAGTATTTTTTTTTCTTTTTTTTTTTATATATTATAATATTAAAGCGCATTAAAAAAACTAACTGCTTATTTAAAACAAAGCAAAAACTTGTTTTTGCTTTCTTTATTAATTCTACTAGCTATAAGTTATACTTTATTTTTATTGCTTTAATTAATTATTAACGTATAAAATAACAAATAATATATTTTGTTGTTTTAAATGCGTATATGCTAATTGCTTTTGCAATAAATTAAAAGTTCTAATTAATTTAATTAACAATATAGTTTTTAAACATTGTTGTTTTAAAAAAAAAAAAAAGCAAGCAAAATAATAGTTACTTTTAGTTTAAAAAAAATTAAAACAAGCTTAAAACAGCTTTAATTTTGTTTTAAGCAAGTTAGCTTAGCTTTACATATAAAAACGTTTTTTAAAAGCAAAAAGTATTAAAATAGTTTAATAAAAGCTTTAGTTTTTAAATAAACTAAACAAAATAAAACGCATTAAAAAAAAACAAAAAGCGCTAGCAAAAAAGCAAAAACAATAGAAAAAGCAAGCTAAAGCAGTATAAGCTACTTTATTTAAGTTTAATTAAGATTTTTTAAGCGTTTTTTTTAAAGTTAACTTTTTTTTTCTAGTTTTAAGCAGTTAAAATGTTAGCAGTAAAACTAATTTATAACTACTTTAGTAGTTTTTAAGTATTTTTTAGGTTTTTAAGTATTATTAATATATAAGTATTTTTTTTATTTAATAAAATACTTTAAGTTATTATTATTTTAACAAAAATCTAGTATATTTTTAACTTTATAAATGTTTTAATTTGTTTTTATTTTTAGTTATATTTTAATAAGTGTTTTAATAAATGCTAGTTTTAATAAAAAAATATAAAAAATAAAGTAAATTTGTATATTTTTTAGTAATAACAGTTTATAGTTAATAAGTAAAATAATTTCTTTAATTTTAAAAAAGCTAAGTTTTTTAAATTTTAATTTATTGCTTAATTGTTTTGTTTTAATTTAAGAAATATTAATATTTGCATTTTGTTTTTATTATAGCAAATAAACTTTGTTTTTTTTTTTAAAGGTTAGTTTTTTAGTTTGTTTTTTGTTATAGTATACTAATATTTGTTATTATAAAAATTAAAAGCATAATTATAGTTTAGCTTATAGTGTTTTAATTTTTATTGCAATAGTTTTTGCTTAAAATGCTATAGTTAAAATAACAAGTGCTTTTATTAATGTTTTTTTTTGTTTTTTAGTAGTTGTTTGTTATTTATAAATAGCTTTATGCAAAAATATGTTTATATTTTTATTTGTTAATATATTATATAAAATTTATGCTATTAGTAATAGTTTTATTTAATTGTTTTATTAATAATTAATATAACTTTATAAATATTGTTTTAGTATTTAGTTTAGTTTTTTTGTTTGTTTATTTGTTTATAAGTAGTAAGCAGTTAAAAACTTTAGTTTAATACTAATAAGTTTAAAAAAGCTAATTTTAAACTTAAAAGTAAACAATTTATTTTAGTTTAAAATAATTCTTTTTAATAGCTTATGCTTATTTAAATATTAGCATATAAAAACATATATAAGTTGTTTAGCTATTATATTTTCTTTAAACAGTAAAAAGTAAGTATATTTAATAAGTTTATTAATAATAACTTATATTTTATTATATTGTATTTTTATAACTAAATTAGTTAATAAAAGTAGTGCTATAATAAAATCTTAAGCAATAGTGTACTATGCTTATTTAAGTATTTATATAAGTTATAATAGTTTATAAAGCTTATATTAAGCTACTTTAGCTTTATTATAAATATTGCACTTTTTTATAATAAATTTAATTATATTTTATAGTTTTAGAAAATTGTACTTTTTTTGTAATTATTAAACTATTTTTGTTGCTTTTTAGTGTTTATATAATAAATGTTTATAAAATTTTTTAATAAACTTGTTTTGTAAAAATTTTAGTAAATAAACCTTATGTTTATATATTAGCTTGTTATTTTTTAATTTTTTGTGTTTTTATAATTATGCTAACTTTTTTAAGTTATAAGCTTATTATAGCTATATATTTATAAAGTTTTTAAATATAACTTTAATTTTTAAGCTTTTATTTTTTTAAAGATATAATATTTAAATGTTTTTTTTTAAAACTTTAAATTTTTTTTAACTTTATTAACTAAGTATGTTTGCTTAAATGTTTTTTTTTTTTTTAATGTAATATATTTTAAAGTTAAACTTAAAGAAAAAAACTATTTAATTTTTATGTTGTTTAGTAATTTTTTGTATAGTTATAAATTTTGTTAAGTTTTAATGATTTAAATAAATTTTTATTAGCTTTGTAGTTTTTATAAAAAACAGTTTTTATTTTTTAAGTGTTATAATAATTGCAAGCAGTTTTTTGTTATATATAAAGTATTATAATGCTACGTTTTATAGTACTTTAAAGTAATAAGCTACTAAGTGTTATTTTTTGTTGTTTTTTAGTTGTTTTAAAACTTTTATAATTATATTATTTAAAGCATTTATTTTTAGCTTTTTTTTTTTTATAAATTAAGTAATTTAATTATAAAGTTAAAAATAACTTTTAGTTTTAGTTTTTTAAAAGCTTTTTAAGCTTTCTTTAAAATTAAAAAGAATTTTTTTTCGTATTTTTTTCTTGTATACTTTATAAAATAAAATGCCATTTTTTTAAAGTTTTAAATTAATATTTAAACATAGTTTAAAAATCTTAATGCTTATTATATATTTATAATAATAGCTAAGTTAAATATTTTTTAGTTTTATATTATGTTAATTTTTAACTATTAAATTTATATTTGTTTTAAAGTAATTATAAATTTTAAAAAGTTAATTTTTTATGTATGCTATATATACTTTTTTGTGTTAAGTTGTAATTTTGCTTGTTTAAGTATTTTTAATACTTAAATTACGTGTTTTTTGTGTTTTTTTAATGTTTTAAAGTAAATTAAAATATTATTTAAGTAAATAAATATAAACTTGTTTAAAAACTTTTATAGAATTATTATTATTATATATTAAAAGCTAGCTAGTATGTTTTATAGTTTTTGTAGTATAACTATATATTTATATAGTTTATATACTGTTTATATAGCGGTTTTTTATTTTTTTCTTTTAGTTATTTTAATAGCATAATATTTATTTAAAATATTAACTGCTATAAATTATTTTGCTTAGCTAATGTTTTTTTTTATAGTTATTAATAAAGTAAAAAAATATTTATTTATAATAGTAATTACGTTTAATAATTAATAATTAACTATTATTTACTATACTAGTTTTTTTTTTTTATTAATTAGTTGTTTTTTATTTTTTATTTTAAGTATTAGTACTATAAAATATTTAGCAAATAACTAAGATTTCTTTAAGAATCCTTTTGTTAAATTTTTTTAAATGTATTTTTATAAAGCGTTTATTTTGTTTAAGCTTATATAATATACTTAATAAAGCTTTAGTTAATATTTTTCTTTAATAAAAATGTAGTAATTTTATAGGTTATATTTAAGAAGTTTTCTTTTTTTTTTTTTTTTGAATAGTTTGTAAAATTTATAATATACTTTTAGTATTTTGTTTAAGATTTTTTTTGCAATTTTTCTGATTTTTTTGCTTTATTTTTTACTTTTTTAATTAATAGTTTTTGCTTTTTATTAAATTAAAAAGTTATTAGTTTTTAGCTATAATATTTCTAAAATAATATTATAATTAAATATATTAGCAATATTTAATACAATTTGTTTTTTGTGTTTTTATATAAATATATTAAAAAGTTTAGTTTCTTTAAGTATATAACTATTATTATAGCTAAAAGTGCTTTTATTAAATTTTTTAATTTTTTAGGATTTTTATTTGTATTTTTAAGGAATTTTATTTTGTTTTACTACTTTAAGTAAAATTATATTAGCTTATATTTTTAAATTAATTAAAGTGTTATATTTTTTTTTTTAATATATAAGTTTAACTTTAAATTAGTTTTGCTAATTATTGCATTAAACTTTACGTAAAGCTTTAGTTTTTTTAGCTATTTGCTGCTTTTTTAGCAAGTATTTATTTTGTTTTTTAATTTTTTTTTGTAAAATGTTTAAATGCTTGTTTTATTTTGTACTTTAAATATTATTGCACTTTGTTTTGTTTTTGCTTTTAGTTAAGCTTTAAATTGTAGTTTTTAAGCTTTTTTGTTTTTAGCAACTATTTTTTAATATAATTATGCTTTAATTAGCTAATAATATTTATAGTAGTTATTTTTATATTTTTTTAAAATAGTATTATAAGTATAATTAAAATTTTCTTTAAATGTTATAAATCTTTATAAATTTTTATAGTAAACTATAGTTATAACTAATTACTTTAATTTATAAAGGTTTTATATTTCTGTTTTTATAATTTGTTTAAAAAACTAATTATTTTTTAATTTGTTAAGTAAATATTAGTAGCAATAATATATTATATAATAATTTTATAATACTTTATTATGTTTTAAATTTTTTAAGCATAAAATATTATTATTGTTTTTTATTATAGTTTTATTATAATAATAACTTTTAATAATTAGTTAAATTATTAGTTTTAATTTTTAAAATATATTAGTTTTTATGCTAACTATTAATGCTTTTTTATTTTGTTGCATTTAAAGCAATTTAAGCTATAAAAATACTTTATTTATTTTTATTAGTTCTTTTTTTATAGTGTTTTTTATAGCTTTTAATTTTATTTGTTTTTGCTTTAAAGTTTTATAAGTTTTATTTTTTTAGATTTATTTAGTAACTAAGTGTTTTAATAGTTTATAATTAGTTTAATAACTATATTATTTATAGTTATAGTTTTGTTTTTTTAAATATAATTTTTTTTTAAACTATATTTTAAGCTTTAGTAGTTTAAAGTTTTTATAGTTTTATAAGTTTATTAATTACGTTAATTTATTATTTTTTATTGTTTGCTACTTTTAGTTAAACTATTTTTTTAAGTTATATATTAAATAATTTTAATTGTTTATATAACAAATATATTTTTTTGTAATTTGTTTTAATAATTATAAAGCTTTTAAATAATATTTGCATGTTTGTTTATTTTAATTTATATAAATAAAGCATTTAAATTTATTTAGTATAGCATTTTTATTTTAACTTAAAACAGCAATTTTATACTTTTGCTTTAAAAACGTATTTTTTAAATTGCTTTATTGTTTTTTGTTGTTTTAAACTTTTATAACTTGTATTTTTTTTTAAGTTAAAGAATTTTTCTTTTTTTATAGCTTTTTTTTTTGTTTTTTTTTTTAAATTAGCATTATTTTTAAAAGTGTTCTTTTTTTTTGCAGTTATAACATTTAACTTTAAATATATTTTAGGGTTATTATTTTTGGACTTTATTAATTTGTTTGGATTTTTGTTTAATATTTTTTTAAGTATTCTTTTTTTTGTTTTTTTTAGTTTTTTTAGTTTTAAAATACTAATTAAATAATTGTTAATTAATTATAATAGCTATATTAATATACGTATTAATTTTTGCTAGTTTATTTATTTTATATAGTTTATTTTAAACTTAGGTTTTAAGTTTATTATAAAATAAATAAAACAATATAAGCTTAAGCAATTTTAAAATTGTTATTAATTGTTTAAATTTTATAACGTAATTTATTATTACTTTTGTTTGTTTTAAGCAATAAAGTGCTTTTTTTGCATGTTTTGCTTTTTATATGTTTTTAAATAGTACTTTTATTTAATTTTTAAACTTAACGTAGTTTTTAAAAAATTTTTTTGTTTTTAGCTTAAAGTTAGTTAATTTATTAGCTTTTAAAAAATTTTTTAAAATAAGTTAAAACTATTTTAGTACTTTTTTTAACAAAAATTATAAAATAGTTATTATTTTTTAATCTTTTTTTATAATAGTAATAAAATGCTATTTTAAATAAAGTTTAGCATAAATTAAAAAAGCTTTTATATTTATAGATTTATTATAAAGCTTTAAAGCAGTAAGTTTAAAACTTTTAATATTTAGTATTTTTAATATTATAAATAATCTTAATAATAAAAGCAGTAATAATAATAAAAAGTTAAGTTTTTTATTTTAAGTTATTATTTTAAGTATAGCAGTAATAAAAGTAAGCATTAAGTTTACTAATAGTAATATTAATGTTAATTATAATATAATTACTTGTTTAAAGCTTTAATTTATTATAATAATAGTTATTATTGCTGCTTTAATTATTATAGCTAATATTTATGCTAGTTTAAAAGTTATAATGCTTAGTATTTAAGCTGTTCTTTAAGTTAAAGCAACTAGTTTACTTTATAGCGCTAGTATTAATATTAGTTTTTTTTTATTACTGCTGCTTAACTTTTTTTTTTTTGCTATTGTTTTTTTTTTAATAAAAATAGCTAATAAAAGTGCTAAAGTTTGTTATTTTAGTATATTATTAGTTTTAAAGGTTTTTAAAATCTTTAAACTTAATTTTTAACTTTTTGTTTTTAGTAGTATAACCTAGATCTAGTTTATTAATTATTAAGTAAAGTTAACTTATATAATGCTGTTTAGCATTTTTATCTTTTAAATATTTCTTTAATATACTTTTAAAAGTTTATTTTATAAATTGTTTATTATTTAATTCTTTATACTAGTATTTATTTTTATATATTAAGTTTTATTAATTAAAAAGCTATTAAAGTATAACAGACCTATTATATATTAATATAACAGGTTTACTTTTAAGGTTTTAATTTATAAGTAATAATAGAATTTTTAACAGTAGTTCGTTAAAAAAGTTTTTAAAGTACTTTTATTACTATGCATTAATAAAGATTTTAAAGGATTAAAAGTAATAAATATATTAGTACTTAATAATTATAAAAAATTAATAGCTAAAAAACTAGAACTAAATAAATAACTAAATATAAAAAATGCATAATTATATAAATAAAAAAAAAGTAAAAAAAGTAGTAACTTTTTTTAGATTATTACAAGTTTAATAAGCATTAAATTACTATAAGCTTAATAAGCTTTAAATTATTGTAAGCTTAATAAGCCTTAAATTACTATAAGCTTAATAAACTAAATAAGTTATTATATAACTCTAGCTTTAGTTAGCAAAAAAAGAGGTGCAAAGTATATATAAAGGCATTAAGCCGCTTTAAAGGCTACTCTTGTGCTAATTTCGTAATACATTTGCTAACTAAAAGCTATATATAACTTTATAATTACTGCTTAAATAATTAACTTAGTACTAATAAATATTAAAAATTTAAACCGTAGGGTTAAATAGCAAATAAATAATTATAATTGCAAATTAACGTTTATATTTCTAGATTTAAGCTATATAAAACTGTTTATCTTTATAAACAGTTTATTTATAAATAATACTGCTATAACTTTATAACTTAGATTTATTATTATATTTGCAATAAAGCACTATATAAAAAAAAACCTAGCTTTTAAAATTAAAAAAAACATTATATATTAAAACTCTAGTAAATATAAGCAAATAACACAAAGTATACTAGCTAGTAAATTATATAGCATAATAAATAGCTTTAATAGCGCTATAGCTTTTTATATAACGCTTTAAAAAATTATAGTTACGCTAGAAATACTTTTAATTTTTGCTATACTATATTTAAACTTAAAATTATTATATAATTATTTAATAAAGCTAAAAACTACTTAAAAAAAATGCCTTATAATTAATATTATATTATTTAAAAAGTTGTACAAAAAAAAAAAAATCTCTAAAATATAATAAATTAATAGCAAAAATAATTTAGCTAACGCATTTACGAAAAAAACATTAAACTAAGCGCTAAAAACTCTAGTATTTATAAACTAGCTAACCGTACAAATAAAAGCATTCGTAAAAAAAAAATAAAAACAACTTTTATACAAACAAATTAAAAAAAAAAGTTAAAAAAATACTTTTGTATAAAAATTATTACAATAATTATACAATAAATAAAAAAACAACAAGCAAATATATTTAATTTTAAAAAAAACACTAAAAACTATAAAACATTACAAATTTTATATTTTTTTTTATATAACTATTCTTTAAGCTATATATAAATGCTTAACATTTTTTTTTACTTTTTTTATTAAACTACTATATAACACTTAATTTTTCTTTATTTATTTAAATATAATAATTATAATAAGCACTATATAATTATTAAATATATATAGCATATATATTACTTTAAAATTTTATTACTTATTAGTAACCCTGAAATAAAAAGCTTTTATAGTTTATATAAGCATTTTAGTTATATAAAGCAATTATAGTACTGCGTAACTAAATAAATACTACATAAAAGTAGCTTTTATAACAAATTATCTAAGCTATAATAAAAGCGATTAAAGCACTATACAAAATCTAAACCTTAATATTAATTAAAAGCATTAATGCAACTTAAAACTTATTACCTTTTATATAATAAACAATTATTAGCAAACTACTTAAACAATAAGCTATACAAAAAAAAAACAAATATATATATTTATATATAGCAATTAAAAAAACAATCGATTGCTAAAATTATTAGTTAATAATTATATAATGTTATAACCACCGTTTTAGCTTATAACGCAAAGCTAGCAACTATTAATATTATACTATAGTAAAGCAGCTATTATATAAATATATATATGTATATATATAAGTATATATATAAAAATAACTAAATATAAAGCTATTATAAGTATATATATATACGTATAAAGCAGCTAATAATAAAATAAACAGCTGTATAAAATAAAAAGTCTAAAGATATAAAGGCAATAAAAAGCACTGCGAAATTTAAGCTTTTTTTATAAACAAAGCTTAGCTTTTATACTTTAGTATATTACTAAACTTGCTATTATATAAAAAAAAAACCCTTAATTAACCTTAGTATAAATTGCTTACTATTAATACTTTACTTTATATTATTAGCTAACGTTAATTAGCTATATAACAATAAAAATAAAGAACTTTAATTATGTTAATAATAACTAAACTGCATAAAAGTTTAAGTGTTTTATTTAAAAAGTAACTACTTTTAAACTTAGGCTTTATATAACTATAAAGTTTAAAAAAAACAAACATATAAGCAACCCTTTTTTTGTAAAAACTAAAATACTAAGTGTTTAATTCTTTATAAAACCATTTTTTTTTATTTTTTTTAAATAGCATCGTACAAAAAAAATTACAACCAAAAAAAAAATAGCTAGTGTTAAAATAACTAGTTATTAATTATAACTTCTATATATAGTATATATAATAAGTTTTGCATAAAAACCACTTTATGTAAAAGCTATTATATAAACCGAAGTAATTTTAGTATTAGCTTAGCTTATATGCTAGCAAAGTTTTTATATATAAAAGAAAACTTTTGCTTTATATAAACCTTTTTTTCTCTTAAACATATAAAATATAAACAGCTTATAATACAAAGATTATTATACTTTATTTTAGCACATATATATTAAACATATAATTATATAAAGCCTATTTAATAATTTTAATATTTAGTAATTTATAGTTTTTTTAAGGTATTTTTATGCTATTTAATAGTTATAATATAGCGTTTTTTGCTAGTTATACTAATAAATAAACGCTTTATTAACTATATTAAAAAGCTTTTTTTAAACTTAAATAATATAATAACTTTATAATTATTTAAAATAGCAAAAATGCTTTTTTATTTATAAAAAAT